>RPOG01000350.1:0-426006 GCA_008086565.1 Thalassoma bifasciatum
ATATTGGTCACTGATTTGTTTTTGTTTTGTTTTTGAATGTCAGAAATGTATATTTGTGATTGTTGAACTGTTATATTGGTTTCCCTGGTGAAAATAAATAATTATAATGGGTATATATTTGTTTTTTGTTAAGTTGCCTAATAATTATGCACAGTAATAGTCACCTGCACACACAGATATCTTCCTAAAATAGCTAAAAACTAAAAAAGCCCTGCTCCAACTTCCAAAAATATTCAGCTTTGATATTAATGAGTGTTTTGGGTTAATTAAGAGCATGGTTGTTGTTCAATAATAAAATTAATCCTCAAAAATACAACTTGCCTAATATTTCTGCACTCCCTGTAGATGCTGGTGTCTAAGTTGGTTGGAAAGAGCTATAACACTGAAGTTTCTCTTCACAAATCCCCATGAAAAAGTTAAAAGGCAGGGTATTAATCACATCTTGTGGCAGGAGTGACATTAAAAGATCAAACAGGTGGTTTCTCAACCAACAATTAGACCCAACAGCTCTTGATCTGGCGTCCCTAAAGGCCTTCACAAAGTTTTTGTCCCATTTACAAACCTCTATCCTCGCTGAAGGCGCTTGTGCTGTTCTTCATTACCTCGCCGCTCCCCTCATACATCACAGCCTTCTGCATTTACAGAGCTCTTCTGAGAAGCCCTTAATGAATACAGGCAGAGCTGAGGTGACTGGTTCGAGTCAAAAAACACCCCAGGGACTGAAAATATGGTGTTAAACGAGCTTCGGGTGAAACCGGAGGTTAGCTGCAACCACACTGGCCAACACAGCTGTTTGCCTGAGCTTATGTTGTGGTTTTAAACAAACACTGTCACACACGCGTACATATACGTCCATATTTATCCACACACACACAGGCTGCTTGTTTCTGTGTCTCGGTTGGGAGCAAGAAAGTCTCTGTGGTCGGGAAGGGTTCACTAACACACATGCTCTCTGTTTGTGTTGTGCTTACAGGCCTCCTGTGGCCCGCCTCGCCAAAGTTTGACATCCCAACACTCCATTATACTCTGTTTTCAACTTTATCCTCTCGTTTTTAACTAGTGCACCAGCTCTAAAAAACTTCTCCTGCCTCTTTTAAGCCTCCTTTTACTTTTCCTTGCTTCAATATATCGATTCTACTCCAAACTTACTTTCTGTTTATGTTTGGATTGCAGAAACAGAGATGAAATTGCCTTTGGTTATACTCAGGTCAATGTTTCATGGAGTTTTCAGCTTGCGGTCCATCTTTCTCTACTCAATTTATTCCCCCTCTCTTGCCGCAGCCCGCTCTCTCCCTCTGTTAATCTCCCTGTCCTACAATCTCCACTACTCTTGCTCTCAAAAACTCTCTGTCTGCCGCGTCTCGTTTTTGCGAGTCCATTGTTGGAAGCCAGTGAGTTTACGGTGGGAGCCGGTCAGCCTGAAAACACAAACGGGGAGGGGGGTCGGCGTGGTCGCAGCCAAGCGTGACGGATACAATAACCCCTGCAGCGGAAGCACCCATGTGCTAAATTACTGCCACAAATGTTCTTCCACCAGGCCGCTGCAGGACCATCACGGCCGCTCAGCTATCTCCAGCACTGACGCACTTTCCTCTTTCTGTTACATAATAGCGCCCTGACCAACAAGTCAAGCTCCACTTAAAGGTGCGATGAGGTTGATAGGAGAAAGAAAGTGAAAGATTTAGTCTCCAGTTTGCTCCTACACAGAAAAATGGTGTGCTTTCAGACTTCTTTAAACTTTGTCAATAGGAAGAGGTTCACCCCACTGTAGCTGCGTTTCCATTTCACCTAGAGTTGCACAAAACCTAAGTATCACAATAAAAACTGGTCACTGAAACACCTAAATTTTGATGAACCTCTCAAATTTTGATTTCCATTTCTGTGAGGTGGTTTTTCAGAAGTTTAGATATCAAAGTTTTTCATGAAAGTTCAATGGACAATCCCCTCCTAGAAAGTATGTGGTCACTGCCACACATACAGATTCTGGCCTTTGTCTGTTGGCAACTTCAACTACACCCGTAACATGGACCAAAATTACATTTCCACTCTAAATTATATATCTATATTCACTGCCTGTTATAGTCCTCCTTCCTTCTCTCGCATCATCTAAATTGAAACTTGCAGGACGAGCTTTTACTCAAGTGGATGGAAACTCTGCTTGTGAGAGAATGCGTGAGCAAATAGTTCAACGGTTTCAAAATAATGCTCCAAAGCTCGGCTTGGCATAGATTTGAGGATTTCATAACCTCAAGTACATAATAGCATGAAAAGATTAATTAAGTGACATAAAGTGATTCTCAGACAGCACGACTCTGTAGTGGAATTCACCACATGGACTCAAAATCACATCCTAATGGTGTAAATTTTATACAAATAATCTAATCAGGTTTTACATACCTGTTAACAGTATGTCTGAACTTATCCTGAATTGGGGTTTTACATTAAAACATGTGACCTCTGAACATTCTTAATCCAGATGCAAAAAGAAGTGCTCAATTGAGTTCTATGAGCAAATAAAGACATTTTTTTTATGTCAGCAAAAAGGATGTTTGCTCCCCCAAGAACACTTTTTACAAGATGTTAATCTGTGACGTTTATTTTCCTGCACAAGATTTGCGTGAGAAAGTACTACAAACAGTGAGTGCTTTGATTACAAATAAAAAAAAGGCACTTCTCTTTTGACGTTTCCCCTCCTTTCCCTGTGATTTAAACTCGTTCACCTTCCTGCCGCGAGCCACAACTCCCATTGTTTGCAAAAACGGCCACTTCACGCCTTCCATTCACATCTCAGCAAAACCCATCCATTCAGCGTGGAATAAACTGAACCGCACCCATATCACAGCGGCTGGAAGAGACAGTGGACTGCCGGCGTCACACGGCTGCGGCACAAGAAACTGAAACTATGTGGGTTTGTGAAGCTGGGAGCTATTTTTAGATTAAATGTTTGTGGTGATTGTTTTTAGATGCAATGAAACATAGCAAGGAGAAAGAGAATGGTAAAATATGAGGCTGACATCAAGACTTAAACTTACAGGTTCATTTGTAACCAACCAGCCTGAGATTACACACATATATTAACGGTTGTTGGATTTTCATAATGACTTACTTAAGGTGGAGCAACATTTCACAGAAACTCAAGTGATTTTGTCTTTAAGTGACTAAAAGTGAGATGTGTCAGGGCCTGTCTGGATCTCTTACAACATATACCAGTTTCGCAGAAGTTAATCCAAAGTACATGTTGCAATGTGGGGAAAAACATGAGCATTATATCAGGATGGAAAAGTTATTAAAAGAAAGTAGACTTTGGAAGGATTTGATTTTTTAATTTGAAATATTCCCAAGTCAACTTCTAACTTTCTATTCAGATATGGGCTCATGCCGTGCTCACATTTCTGGTTTTGGGCGGTTGCTTTTGGATCCAGCTGTGGGAAAATGAACAAATAAATGAACTAAACTGCCAAAAGGCTAGCTTAATACTAATTCTGTGTTCACACATGCAGACAAAATTTACCCCCAACTTTACGTCCAAAGTTTTTCTTCCAGCCTCCTGGTCAAATTTCAACAATCAGTGAACACAATGAGTCGATTAAAGGGCGCAACCGGGAAATTTCCCTACTTCAAACAAACAAAGTGACACTCACATGTGACTGATGTAAACAGATCGGCAACGTGTATCAGGATGTGACTGATAGATACAGTAATTGAAAGTGACAACAAGGGATCATCAGAAACTTAACTCATTTTTGTGTAAAATAAGTTTTGATTTTTGAACAGTATCTTATCTGTCCAACTTACTGTCCAAATTCCCATAATTCATCCAATATTTCAATTTCCATATTGTTTCAGGTCTGTGAAGGTGAAACATCTCTGCCTTACAGACACAATTAAGACAGAAGCTCTTACATTAACACAGAAAAATGTCCTTTTATGCTCTTAGTAACCGCCGATTCGTGCACTTAGTTACTGCAATATTGATTCAGAAATGGTTAATGCGATCTTGCCTTTATCAGTCAATTAACTGACCCATTATCATTATATATTCAGATCCTTCTTGTGGTAGGGAATTGTTTTTGAATGAGGAAACTTCTTGAAATAGATGACATAAGAAAAAGGTTCTTTGAGAACAAGACAGAAGGAAGAAACATGATTTGATAGTTCTGCTCTGACAGAGAATCTCGTGTACAGTCAAAAGGATCATTCATATTCATGCAGCTCTGTGAGCCAACACACACAAACATGCCAACACTGTAAAGAGATGATAGATTTTTGGCACGCAGGCTCACGGATTCACGCTGATTTTGTCACAAAAGACCAGCGTTTCATCATGCCAGTGCATAAGAGTAATGAGACATGTCACTATGACTGAGGAGAGATGACAGGAAACCTCCAATGAGGAGCTTTAGTGGCGCCTGCACTTCACTAGCAAAAACAGTGTCCAGCTGTGATTTGGCACAACAGGCAGGCTTATTTAGTTGCAGCCCAGATATCCACCCTCTCTGTCCGAGTTTATTTGGCGTGTATGCACATGTGCATCCATCCGTGGAGTAAAACACTGATAAGTAGTGACAGCCTGACACATATGGCCTTGATAAGGTTACGTAAGGTAATGCTATCTGACAATCATCAACTAGGCGGCACGGTTAGTGCACAAGACTGACCCGGGAAGGAGGACACAGTTCAGGATGTGACAACGCTGTAATGAAGACGTTAAGAAAATATCAAAATCAAAGATGTAATAGTTATAACACAAGTTTCAAAAAAAGTTGTCTACATAAAATGCACACATTAAATCTTGACTCTAATGGAGGAAGCAATCAAAAGAAAAAGCAAAGCAACACTTAGAAAGCGAGCATATAAAAGTGCATGTAGCATATATCTGATAAGTGTTTTACCCAACTGAAAGTGCAGCGTATGAAATATGTATAGCATTAAAAATAATGCATGGTAACTTAAGTGCATTGTGAGTTAACACCATATGTAGCTTAGTGTGTTTGTGTGTGTGTGTGTAATGCACTGCCTCTGAAGAGGACAGGTGATTCGGCCAGCTTTGAAGTGATTAGAAGATAACAGGACTAACGAATGTTAATCTCGCCTTTGCACTCTGATTAGCTTGATAAGTAAAGCTATTAAGCTAAGTCTAACTTGGCTCATGTGGTGCTCTATAAAATCGAAGGACACCTGGACACTGTTGGGAACTGTTTGTCTGTAATGTTTATGGTACAATGTGAAGTGAAGGGCCTTTACTTGTCTTGGTGCCATCCTTTGATGTTTGTTAGCAGTTAGCATCTATCTGCCAGTGGTCAGTGGACAATAAATTAATAAATATTAGACAGATATTATATTTATTTTACAGAACATTTACAGTAATTTTCCATTGGATGAATCAAAACTGCAAAGTCATCTTGGTAAGACTTATCAATGTTAACAAATGTAACAAAAGCCACAATGTTAACCAAATTAGATAATGTAAACACAAGTTTTGCCTTCAATTTTTTAACACTTTTTCCTTTTTTGTGCATTTGCTTAAAGTTAGCTCATTTGATTTAGCTAGATCCACCTAACTAGCTATTTGTGTCTTGTGCAGTAAGGACACAGAATGACTTTTACTGTCAAAAGGAGTAGAACTACAAAATTTAAGCTAACATAAGCTAACTTTGCATCTCCTACAGAAAAAAATAAACAAACAAGTGACCTTGTTCGACAAAAATCAATCAAGTTTGTTATTTAGGACCAATTAGTTATGCTAATGCTAGTTTGCGAGCAAGCACCATGACTTTTCATAGCTTTCATATTTAACATAATGGAACATTTTTGCAGTCCAAATCAATACAGTGAGTTTTGTCGCCGTTTTGTTGAGTTTTAGGACAAAGTCACCCCCACAAATACTGGCGTAGTTGAGATTTACTGGCTTGATGCAGCTGTTGTTAAATAAACAGCTTTTTAGTTTGTTCTCGTCATGTTTAAAATATAAGAATACTTTCTAAACAGACTCAAATTAGAGTAAATAAGAAATAAAACAAAGAAAGGGAAATGTAGAAGTTAAACACAGGTTTCCTCTTGTTAGGAAATAAGGAAATGTTCAACATTTAAAACCAAACTATGGCTGCTTTTATCCCCTGTTACCATTCTGTGGCCTTTCAGGGGGCAGTGTGCCCAGAGCTTACACTCTGATCACAGCAGCTCACAACAGCAGCCCAGAGCTGTTTGTAAAATATCTGTGCACAGTATCCACGATCCTACAGAAGGAGCTGTGCATGAAACATTAAACTAGACAAGTCAGA
This sequence comes from Thalassoma bifasciatum, assembly GCA_008086565.1. NCBI lineage: Eukaryota > Metazoa > Chordata > Actinopteri > Labriformes > Labridae > Thalassoma > Thalassoma bifasciatum. The sequence goes on from RPOG01000350.1 coordinate 6,282, forward strand.
TGTGACAGTTTTTCTGCCTTTAGGTCAGAAAGAAATTGTAAAAACATCATCATGACTCCAAAGTGGAGTTTCACGGAAAGTGTTTGCAGCTTCACTGTTTGCATGGAGTAACTTTTTAATTAAATGTGAAGCAGAGAGAAGTTGCCAGAGCCAGTTTCACAGTAAATTAGTTAGTAATAGAAGCACTGAAGTGATACCGCAGGAAATGTGTTATCGCTAACATCGCAGAGAAAATGAATGGAGAGTAGGCGATACGTGAGTGTTGCAGATCAAGTTCAGATGGCAAGATTCTGGAGATTTCTCTGTAGCTGGAGGTTTTTCAGTGTATTTGGAGAGATATTAAATGAAAAATGCAAGGCAGATGTGGCAGCCTTGATAAAGCTACAGCAAAATTAGCAACAACAGAGCTCAGAGATCTACTTGCCTTGGTCGTCCCAGTGGATGCGGCAGCTGGGAAACGCACAGCATCGCTTCTATTTTGGAGATGTCGTCCGTCTGTTCCCCAGAAAGAAAGAAAAAGGAACCCTCCCTAGTGTCATCCTTGCATAAAAAAAGCTTATCAGCATCCAGAGATGCCGCTGGCTTTGACTCTCATTTGGTCCCGCTTCATACTTCACATTAAATGCAATTTATTGAATAATGAATCTCTTCTGCTCCTCAGACTGTGTGAACACAGTAAATTCACTCGGCTTTCGTCTAAAAAGAAGGAGAAAAAATAGCAATAGGCCTTTGAGGGTCACTCTCTGATCCAGGATGAGATTCAAATAGAATTTTCAGCTCATGATGGTGGGAAGTACAGGAAGTGAGATGCGTCTGTGCTGCTCAGTGAAAATATGGGTGAGATCCAGAGGCAGCCGTTGCTCTTAAAAGGAGGATGAGGAGGCACAGTGCGACATTATGGGTGTGTGTGGAAATGCTACTTAATAATATGAAAAAACATGAATAAGAACTCCTTTCCCTGATCCATTATTCATGTTTTGTAGCTCCTGGGAGTTCCACATGAGTGGCCTGAGTTAAAGGTAGCGCTGGGTTCCAGACAAACAAGATGCTGCTGAGTTTGCGGAAGGAAGGAAGGAAGGAAAGAGGGCGGTAGTGTGTATTTGTGCATGTGTGGTTGGTTTTAGACAAGTGGGGGATGAGGCTGCACGGACACATGCTTGAAGGCTAAAAAAAAAAGGAATATTCACTGAGGGGAAAGTTGGATTGGAATCACACACTACTGAATCAGCACAACTGCTGAAGGGAACACTCACGGCATGCAAAGCCATGCACATATGCATGATGCAAAATTTAACACACACACACACACATCTCAGACTGCAAATGTAACACATACTTGTCTGGCTTTCTGTCTCTACCCTAGTTGGCTACAGAGCAAACACTTTCAGATACAGGAAAACAATCCTGCCAGGCAAAATACCCTCCACGACTCAAACAGAAACAATCCCTAACTCGCCATAAATCTCAGAAAAATTCAGACTTAATTAACTCCTGCTTTCCTTAAGCTCCTTCAAAGTCAGCAATCCCTGCAGAATACAAGTGTGTGTTTATAGATAGTAAGCTATGTAGCTGTGAGCAAATACCCCTCAGTCACCAGATACCCCACAAACTCCAGACTGGGACCATGAGCAAACAGAAGCACTTCCTTTCACACACACACAGACGGACGCACACACACACACACATCTGTGTCTGGGGACCCGGAGGAGAATTTGACCTATCACCTCAATACAGGAGAGATGGTGCTGAAAACACTTTTAGACTTGCAAAGCTGCTGATTAGATCTACACAAATCTGGTGACATCTTGTACAGATGTATTTGAAATTCATGCATTCAAAGAGATATGACGGCAGATTCTGAGGAAAACAGGCCTTTTTGACTCTGAGTTGAAAGAACCAGGTTTGAATTTCCATTTTTTTAGCTTCAGGCAGTAGATTTTGATTGAAGGCAACAGGTAGAATCTGCCAAAATACTATCAGCCTTGGTTTGTCCTGCCGGCCAGTTGCATCCATTTTTATTACACAGATATAAACCTCTGCAGACTTCTAGGTTTTCATCAAACACGCTCTGAAAAAAAAACACATTTAAAAGTGTTTGTGGAGGTAGGAAGCCAGAGGCAGATTGTGTTTTGGTGGTTTTACTGTTGTACTGGTTTTAAAAGCAGGAAACTCTCCCTTAAACTTCTCAGGTGTTCAGTGGGGACTGATTTGTGTTGTGGAAACATCAAGTCCAATCAACAAATTCAGTTAACTGGCCTTAGAAGAGTTAGCAACACAGACACTTTGCGGGTTGATGTCTACTTGCATCCCTTTTGCTCCAGTTTAGTGGTAATACACAGGTAGAACTAGATGCAATTGACAATTTAATATCTGGTTTCCAGAAAAGCAAAGAATTTCTTCTGTCGTCTGTGCTTGTTTACATCCAGGTAGTAGAGCACGGTAGCACTGTAGCAGCAGCCATTAACTAAAGCTACAGTCCTGGCAAGCTTACTAAACTAAAACATAAGTCATTCTAATTAGGGCTGGACAATTAATAGCATGTTAGATTAAGTTGCAATACAGCCTGCTGCAATATTCTAATCACAGATGGTGCAATATTTCTTTAACTTCAAATGTGCCAGAATACCAGATAACATTTTTTGTAGTAGAGTTGTTATGCTTGTCACCAGTGTTACTCAACCCTGCTCAACCAAAGAGCCACATTGTTAAAAACTACCTTTGCAAGGGTAACAATTTAAGTGGTGAAAAGTGGCAAAAGCAGCAAGGAGTAACAAGAAAATAAGTGTAAGGTAGCAAAAATTGGGTGAAAACTTGGAAAATGCTCAGAAAGTAGTAGAGGCCTGACATTTCTGTGTTTCTCGTATAATATTCAAGTTTTCTGAGACACTGAATTTTGGGTTCCCATGATCTGTAAGCCATAATGATCAACACTTCAAGAAATAAAGGCTTGAAATAATTCACTATATATACAATGAGCCCATTCTGGTGCAAGTGACCAAAAATATTGAACTTTTTAATGATAGTCTAAGATTTGAGAAATCTCTGTACATGCAAACAGAGTTTCTTTTTTGGATCTTTTTTCACAAAAAACTACTTTCCTCCTTCATGTATGTGTTTTTCATATTCAGAACAAAAATAATAAAATGATAGATATATTCCTTGACTATAGTAATTGATATCAACAAAATGTAAGATGGGGAACCTAAAAATAATGGCTTAATAAATCGCAATTGCAATATGCTGTTCAGTTCCATTAAAGGGTACCTTCAAAACATGAAGAACAGGTAGTTACATAACATATAGTGATCAGTTCAAATGCAAGATAATGGTTTAAAATTTAAAGGAAGAAGCTGGTCTTGGACTCAAAGAGTTAGTTTTTGAACAAGTACAGGAATGTAGCATCAGCATTGGCAATCTTTGGCAATAAAAACACAAGTCAAAACTTTTAATTCACTATTCACACAACATACACCAAGCTCTAACCATATTATCAGTTACAGAATTTTATATGTTCCTTTTTGATACCATCAACAGGAAATCCTCCCTAAGAACAGCAGAAAGAAAACAAGCTTTTGGGGATTTTACTCTCCCAAATGGGTGGTTCTTCTAGAGATGTTGAGTCCAACATAATCCACCCTCCATTTCAGACTCGGCATCCTACATTTGCAGTTATTTACAGCAGTGTGAAGTCTTTAGCTGTTAGCCACTTAACACCTACAGAGCACTGGGGATTTCAGTCAAGTGCATCTCAACTGCACCTGTTAATAACTTTCATTAATCGAGTCCCTGATCTTGCCACTCAGAGCCAACTTTTAACTGACTCTTGTACTCCAAGTTTTAAGTGACTGCTGCTGCTGCTGCAGGGATAACATTTCTACCATCAGTAGAGTGACTAGCAGGGAGAATGTCAACAAATGTGCTCAAGATTTCCAGCACGAGGCCCCGTGCTACAGGATCCTCGTATTGCATAGGCTGAAGTGAGGCATCTCTAAACTTCTCTCCGCCTGTCTCGCTTCAGACAGTCAGAGAACGAGGTGTCTTGCGAAGTAGCTGCAAAGCCAAACAAGATTCAGATGCTCGGAAAACAAAGTGCTGTCGTGTCAGAACTTTCTAGGGAAGTAAACACTTCAATTCACTCTGCAAAGAGTATACACCCTGTCAAGCTGCTGAATAAAACCAAGATGCTCCGCAGCTCATTCAGCAACATGTTACACCTCCTTTGTCTATTTGCCATCCTTTTCCTTTTCTGCCTTTACCTCAGTGCCCCAGATTCTCGACAGGATCGACAGCTTTACCGCTTGAGCTTTTTCTCCCCCATTTCTGGTTTGTTTTGATGGCAGGGATGTGGTTGGGCAGACACCAACAGTCTGGATACTGCCTGGTAAAAATAAAGCCACTGAAACAGAGATGTGTCCTGTGGCTTGGTAAAAAGGCCACAGACAGAGACTGAAGCAGCAGAGTATTAGCTTACTTATAAAGATATGACACTGGCTGGAATTGGAGCCCGTGTTCAGAAAAATGCCATCACACCACAAAATCTCAGTGGACATGACTCACTAAAAGAAACATCCTTATTTGTAAAATGTTCCATCCTTGACGTAATGAGATCTCACAGAAGGCCGGGGTCATGAGAAGTGATGCTGGTGAGATCTACGTGGGCTTCTCAGGCGGTAGGAGTGTGAGACAGAAGAACTGAAAAGAAGAGCTGGAGGAAGAGCAAGGAGAAGAAAAGGCAGGAAGAAACTGAAGCGAGTGGGCGTTAATTTTAAATATCCAGCATTACCAGCAGCAGCTGCACTTGGTCCTACTTTGCTTTGAAAAAACACAAGCATGCACTCCATCTATTTCATCCGAAAAAGGAGGCCCCAACTAGCTCATGAATAAACACCACGCAACACAAAACACTACCAAACAAACCACCAAGGAAACAAGTAAAACAATGATCAACCGAAATCATTCTTTCCTTCCTCTCTCCGGTCAATCATACACCCACACTCTGAGCACACTCAGACTCTCCAGACCAGATGCCTTCTTCGCTTGTTACAATCCCCGCCTACTCCCTCCTCCTCTTCCTCCCACCCTGGTTAGATGTGGCTAAGTAGTTGATCCGTGAAGTGTGGTGGTAACTGCCAAACCAGGGCATGGTTGTTACTGGCTGGAGCTGTGAGAGAGAAACCATTTCTGCCAGTAGAGTTGTTCCCACAATAATGATACCAGTATCAGCAATGCATTTGGTACAAGGTACTGGCAAGTGCACAAGCCGGTACACTGATTCAATCAGGGCTTGAGTGGGATAAAAAAAAATCAGCCCTGGTATTCTTTTAAATTTTTGCTCAGATTTTCACCTGAATTGGTTGAACACCACCTACAAGAACACCAGTCTGGCACCCTTAGTGATGGTACTACCCCCTTTAATATCAGACTATCTGCATATGGTTTCTGCATGACAGCTTACAGCTGCTGACATTTATTCTTACACACTGCATCCACTTCAAAACTGGCCACTGTACAGCACCAGCCTGAAAAAGCTTATGGTTAATGCGTTTTCAGTAAATATCACAAACCACTACACAGTTCTGACCTCGTAACAGTATCCGTTGTTCTTATTTCCGATCCCTCCTTTCTAATTACATGTGATTCAGTGTCTGTTTTATGGGGGCCATAAAGCAAATAGGAAGTGTTTTGGACAAGTGAACTTATTGACTGACTCTCTAAACTTTCATAATACTCAAAACATAAACATGATATTGACAATAAAACTCAATATTTTAGCCAGGCAGACAGCCCATCCATTGCGTCTTACTGCTCCTTGCTTGACGCTGATGCTGTCAGTATCCACCACCACCACCCTCACTCCCTTAAAATGAACTCCATCGTCATCTGACGCTGTAGCTGTGGCACCAGAGTGTGTTGAAGAGAAGGGTTTAAATGCTACGGCCATTCTTTTTCCAGCAGTTTCCTCTACACCACCTTTCCATTTCTCCTCAAACAGTCTCAGAGAGTGATAAGTTGAGTCACAACTGAGGGGCAAAACAAGGAGGGGTGGGTCTCAGCCCTGCTTGGCCTGCTTTATTGACCACCGGCCAATAAGTGTCAGTGAACCGAGAGAAAGTTTGTTTGGCCTACGGAGTGGAGGGTGGGCCTCCCCCCTTGGTAATCCAGTCTGTATGGTAAAATTAGTCACCACCCTACCCAAAAACCACCATGTAAAGGAAATGGGTACTTCTTTCCCATTCCCCAAGACCATGTCCTGATTAGCAATAGTGTTTGTAATGAATTCCAGTGAAATCTGCTGTTTGAGGGTTGAAAAAATAAATGGTGCACAACTGGCAAAAACATGTAGCATAGTCTCAATGTTCTAAGTGCTATCATTTATGTAGTATTAATGGGTAAAAGTACAGAAAAAGTCAAGAATAACTGTTTCCCAAGCCCTCTTAGACAGTGCAAGGATGTCAAGGACTGTCGTTTACTTTGAGCTGCTTCTAATGTTGCTACTACAAAGAGAAGAGAGGCCTCAGTAGCTGTAGGAAGCTCAAGGTTGATGAAGAGGGTAAAGCATGGGGGAGTAAAAAGGGGGGACCATATGGAGAGGCTACGATGTCAACAAGGCACAAGCGTTGCCTCTGGAAGTAGAGCAAACTTTGGCACAATAGGAGCCATTGGAAGCGCCCGAGGGCAGCCCCAACTTTTACATCCTAGGAGTGGAAGTCAAACTGAGCCATAAAGCACGACGACAGACCAGACGGGGAGAGAGTCCTTCTATCAGCCTGCCAGGCAGTCGGATCGGCTCACACAAAACCCTCTTTCTCTCCTTGAAGCCTTGGCCCCTTAAACATCGAGCCATGCACACATTCTTCAGTGACATAATGCTTTTTTAAGCTATTGCCCTCTTCAACCCCTCTACCCCGCCACCTCCTCCTCCTCCTCTCAGATTTCCCCCTTTTGCCAATTACTATTTAAATATGAATACCAGCGCAGGGTTTGAGTGTTTGTTTTCACTCCTGTGGCAGCTAGAAGTGAAGGAGGGAGGTCAACATGCGAGCTGACGTCAACGATCTGCCGTCCTATTGATGTGCTGTCGGTAGGTGTTTGCTAAACGGCCTCTTGGGGCCATAAAAGCTGCCATAAAAAGTAGCTACCTCCCCCCTTTTCCCCTTGCGGAGCTGCTGAAATGCCCCAAGGGAGTCGCGGCGCTTACAGGAGGCAAGGTCCATCTGCAGCAACTGCTGACAACGCTGCAGAACCGCGCTCTGCTTTCTTCTTAGGAAGGAAATCTTGAAACAATGAGCTCTGCAGCGTGGTGTGTATTAACTCCGAAGTGTGTCAGTGTCAGCAGCAGATATAGGCCAGAGTTTCTGCCCACTGCCCCGCACTGATGAGATAACGGTGGTCAGGTGCTCGACAGCCCAGGGAGCGCAGAGTCATTCAGGAAGAGGGGCAAATCCCCCGGAGCACAAGGACTAGAGGCAACCTCCCCTGCTCCTTCTTTAAACACACACACTTAAACACACAATCACATACACACACACTGGCCCTTTATGGACTATAAAACCCTGCACGCTACCAGATAACAGGGAACTGCAAAACTGGTGTCCACTTGACTTGTCACATGACTTTGAATGGACGAACTAATGTGTTGATTCACACCACAGAATTAAATATAGCATCTACACTTAGCGCAATAAGTGAGAAAATGTGTTTTGCTTTTTTTTCTTTATAATAAATCTTATACCATGTGAAGCCTGCAGTGTTGCCAAATTGGGCTTTTGGGCTTCTTTTGAACACATTGGGCTGAAAAACTGCATTGGGCAAGGTGTTGAAATTTGGGCTGCTTTTCATGACACTGAGGTTTTTTTTAGAAAAAATCCTGGGAAAAATATCAACAAAATAGTTGCCATTTAAAAATATTTGTATCCCACGAATGGCCATTGATTCATATTCTATAAATACCATAGATCTTATCAAATGCGCTGCTGCAATATATCAGTCAGAGTGAACTCATATCCATGTACTTATTTTAACTTACTTGTCACAATTGGATTTGTTATATTCAAATTTACGGTCTGCACTTTTTCCAATTAATGACACAAAAACGCATCGGTATTCATGTCAAGTTAAAGTTTCTTGGTGACCTGAATATGAAAAACCAGCATTGGCTTCGAGTTCATCGTCACGAACTATATTGATATTTTTAGCAGGCGGTTACTAACTTTTTCCGTTTTCCATTTGCAGCAAAGCAAAGTTGAGTGTCAGGGTGGACTTGTGATTTCTTGGAATATTGATTAATGTGTCTTTGAAGCAAATTCCCCAAAGTCCAAACCGACATATTCAACATACATATATTTTCAAAGCAGAGGTTTACAATCTGAAGATCTTTCCCAAACTATGGTAAATCAAAACAGAGACAAAAGAGGGAGAAAAACAAATTTAAAATTGGTGAAAACCTGAGCAGTAAAAAGCTGAAGATGCCAGTCGCAAAACCCAGCAACAGCTGAACGTACGTCTGTTGGAATGATGGAGACGGGAATGTTCCTTCGGAGCAAGGTTGCCGCCGTCTCAGCTTGCCTCGTGCTAAACAGAGAGGAGTCGATTTCTCTTTTTTTTCCAAACCCAGATGTCAGAATTCATCATGTTTCCGAAGCTTCAGACAGCAGCATCTTCTCCTTCAACTCTTCTTGGCAGAAAACGTAATGAGAAGCCAATCAAACGTCTGCTCTGATCATCACTTCCTGCCTCAACCATTTGCGTACCTGTCGAGTTTAACTGAGCTCACAGGGAACCAATCAGATCCTTTCTTTCATTCTCTTCCTGTTCTGCACTGTCGGAGCCTCTTTGAAAACTTTGCGCATCACTGCAGGAGCATGAGCGAGCTTCAAGAGTGACGGAGAGGAGAGAGATAAAGAAGGAGAGAGGGCTTTATAACTTCTACTACAAACACTTGTGTTTCTCATTAATCCCTCCTTCTGAAACATTTCCTGACAGACTCGGGTAGGAGAAGTATTTTGATGCTTTTTCAGGCCCCGCTCTTTCAATTAGTGTTACCGCAGCACAACAAGCTTTCTGACCAGTTTTTTTCTTCCTCCAGAGGGGAAGAGAGCAGCTAACAGAGGAAATGATTCCAGGCCCACTGCTGTGCTAATACCCTCATTGATTTTCATTTTGGGAGAGCCCTCCCAGCTGATCAATCTCCCTCCGAAAACTAGTCGGCAGCTGGCCTGGGAGGGGGGCGCAGGATGGTTTAACTGGGGCTTCACTGTCTGACCCAGTGTGTGTGCGCGCTGAGTTCATGTCCACCCCCCAGCTCTTTTACTACTCCTCGCACTCCCTCCCCTCTTCCTCCACCGCCGCCGCCACCACCTCTGAGGCCAGGGGGCGGCTTGGCTGTGTGGGTAATCCTTCAATGAATGTGGGTCAGCGAGCGGGGCTTTGCCTTCGTCACTCAGCGGAGGGGACAGACAGAGAGGTTGTGACCCCGGTCATCCTGCGTGCACACACAAACACACATGCTTGTGTTCGCATGGCCCCCAGTGCACATGACAAAAAAGAGGCGCACATAGACCCACACAGACACATAAACACACAAACAAAAAGGGCATGCATGGGTGAACAGCCACACACATACACACACACACACACAAAACTCACACAGACCAAAACAAGTCACAACACAAACTGGGGGTACAGTGTTGCTCAAGTGAGAGAAGATATGAGAAATGATTCAACGGCAATACTGAAAACTCTCTTTGTCTTCTTAAACAGATTTTTTATACTGATTCTGATCAAAACTATCAGATCACATTTGGTGCTGACACATTTTAACTGATCTTGCAAACAATCATTTACACCAACTGTCATTAACTCAGATAAGTTAGCATTAGCAACCCTGTAGCTACAATGTTAGTGGGAATATTCAAACTAGAAACTCAAAGCAGTCCAGCAACAATAATTTTCCCAGTGTATAATATCTTTTTTTTATATGATGCCTGGTTGTTTCGAGAGGAAAATACAAAAGGGCATGTTACAAAAAGTGTTGAAAAACGTGTAAAGAATCTGCAGTTCCTAAAGTGTCCACTTGAGGCTGGCTCCAAAATCCTATACATCCCCATTAGAGCCCATATTAAAATGCCCATTTTATGAACATAACCCCCTGTTGTGTTCATATTTTTACCATAATGGGTGAAATACTCAATTGTAAATAGTTTTTGATCTTGGAGGGCATTTCATTATCTCTTCTTCCAGTGTTTCCTGACCCCAACTAGTTGATTACACTGTGCTCTTTGGTATGTTATGTCCAGAGATCCAAAGTAGCAGCTGTTGGCAACAGTGGCTGAGGAAAACTTCCCTTTAACATACAGAAAAGTCAAGCGAACCCTGGCTCGTGTTGAACATTATCGACCATTTGAGATCCTGCAAATCCTTTTGTGAGAAATATTCCAGATTTCTTTGCTTTGCCACAAAGAAAATCAACTTCAATAACAGCCCTCAAGATTACTGTATTAATAATCCTTTGCTATTGGGCTCAGAAAATACCCCTGAGCTCCTTGAATTGTACAGAAAAAGGTGTTTAAGTTCAAGAACTAGCCTTGTGACTCAAACAAATGGTTGATATCAATGAGGTAAGTGTGCAAACCTTTGGGTTTTTTCACAATTTTTGACGGAAAAGCATGTTTATTCAACAAATTTGAAGAAACTTTGACCTCAGTAAACTCAAAAGAGTGAGAACCTGCATTGTGTTGCAGAGTTGGATACTCACAACTCAAGATTATCACCAGAAGCTCTGACAGCTGTGAAAATAAAGAGAGCCAAGACAGAAATACTCCATGTTGACTTGTCTCCTGTGACGGTGACACACTGACTTGCCCCAGAAAACACCAAATGAGGCTAAAACAAACACACAAATGAGATGGTTTTTAAATGAGCAAAGAGAGCAGCAGAGAAAGTGGGAATCAGACAGGATGTGAGACGGATAAACAGCCTGATAAGATAAAATAACAAACAGGTTTTATCTAGTTACAGGATTAAATCTGTCTCTAACACACATGCACACATCCAAATATCAAAGAGTCCTAATTAAGCTGCTCTGCATTCAAACTTATTATCCTCCACATCATTAACATTCCCCATCACAGGCCCGGCACTTTATCTAAGAGAGAGCAGGCAATCATGAAATATTCATGATTTATTAATCTGAACACAGGAAAACAAACAATGGCAACCAAGGGAGTGTGACACCCTCTGCTGCCAAACTGTAGAGAAGAAACATGACTGTGTTTGTCGCCCGCTTGCTCGGCACTCTAAATCTGCAACAGGAAGGCATCACCGCGCTGGCATTCAGGTGAACGCCGCTAATTCCCACTCATAATAGTGTTTTAGCGAGATAAGGTGGAGAGGAAGTGTTGCTGGTTCTCTTCACTTGGCCCAGATCTGCCTTTGCCGCTCATTCTGTGGCGGTGTGTCAACAAAATGTCAACCACCGCGCCGTCATTAAAGGAAAAAAATAACAAGGGGAAATGGAAATGTGGCAGGGAGCCATTGCAAGCCAAATCACATCAGTGTTTCCATGTCGTTCTGATAAAGGAGAGGGAGACAGGAGGGGGAGGAGAAAGTGGAGGGAAGAGGAAGTGAGGAAAATGCAGAAAATAAAGAAGAGGGAAGAAAATAAAGAAAGAGAAGGGGAAGGAGTTGGATTCTCCTCCTGCACGCTTTTGAGAGATTTTCTCGAGTGGGAAATTTCCCGCTTATGAAACAGCTGTGGAAATGAAACTGCACAGCGCTTGGTTGATGTTACCGTTATTGACTCCTAATGGGAAAATAAATCCAACTGCACACACAATTTTCTGGACCCTCCGTTTTTTTATACCCCCGCCTTACGCGCGCCATTATCACTCAATCTCACACCCATTTCCTCCTCTTCTTAATTTCCTCCTTCTTGACTTTCCCACTCACTAAATCTCTCCCTCTCTTCCTCCCTCTTTTGGTCCTCCAGTCCCCTGGGTGACCTTGCGTGGCAGCTGCCAGTGAAGTAGCTAAAGTACAAAGTCAATACGAGCCAACAAAGCTGGTTAAGTATTAAATGGGGGATGATGACGCTGCTGTTAGCCTGGGAAAGGCTCAACAAAGAGAAAATAAAAGGAATATATGCACTCGGACTTTAATGGAACACTCAGTAGTAATGACGGTGTACTTCAGGCAATTGACTGGTGATATTAGTGGAGGTTTGATCCTCGCTTTTTTCTGCTGTGGGATAATCTACCCTTCAGCAGGAAAGGAGCACTTTCACTACTTACAGGCGTGATTTATTGTTATATGAAGTCAGCGTGCCATTGTGTGCCAAATAACAGTGACTTTCTTGAACTTTTAGTTCTCGTAATTCATTTGGAAATCATCGCCTGAAGTGACATCACCAAAGAAGGAAGTGGCAGATCATAAACTTTGACCTTCTTTTTCAAAAGAAAGAAGAACTAGGTTTCCTATATCTGACATCGAATGACGAAAAAGGGAAATGTGTAGTCAGATGTTCCCATCATACCAGGGGTTTGGTCACCAGGAGGCAAAAACGAGGGGAAAATCCTGTTAAAAACTGGAAATTTCCAATTGTAGCATCCGTAATAGCCTTTCTCTGTCCTCTCCCTGGATCATTGTGAGGAAGCCCGGGAAAGTCAGTGGGTAATATGGTTGAGAATGGAGCCCTTTCATCAGCGCCTGCCCGTGGAAGTGGACCCGACTGACTCCAATTGAAAGCTATTGCAGCTACAGAAATCAATTCAATAAATGTGCCAAGCTTGTGTGCGTTTGTGTGTGTGTGGGCGAGCGAGTGGGAGATGGTTTGGATACCTTTATCCCAGCATGTCCTCCTCCTGCTGCTGCTGCATTCCTTTACAGAGCTGCAGCATTCCTCTAAAAGGCAGCGGGGTCAAAGGTCAGGAGGTGGAGATGAGTCTGGATGTCGCAGGGTTGCGTGGAGCAGGCTTTGCCTTGCAGCCAGAGCCTGTCACATCCTTTCTTTTGAGGTCAAAGTGTGTGTGTAGAGAGCATCCAGGTATCCACGTATTATACAGTGAGTTCATCAGCCTGCTCTGCTTTGGCAGCGCTCCCTTTCCAAACAGCTGCTCTGACACGTGTGTACATTCCTGAATCTGCACCACAGCCTCCCCGCAAGGCATCGCCTGTCCGCCCCCAGACTGTAGGAACTGCGGGCTAACTACGCAGACTGGCCGCATATAGATCCATTCACCTGAGAGAGCTAACGTCAGGAGTTTTTGCCAAGCGTGCCGGCACCCAAAGGGGCTTTACATTAGACTAAATAAAAGCCAGCTGTTTGTTTAATTCCAAACAAGCTGCTGTGTAATAATGGAGGGGAAATGCCTTAGATTTATTGCTTTTAAAGAATGCTTAAAGTGGCTGTGAGCAGAATCTGGACTCCATCGCCCCCCTCTGGATGGAGGACTTGCACAAACTGTCATGATATGACACAAATGACAGATGTATTTGTTTTGAAAGATGAATGGAGATTGGATCTTACTTTTAACACTACTTTTCTTTATTCATGATGACTTTCAGATTGGATCGGAATGAACATTAGCACAAACAGCCTAACCTGTAGCTTAGCTTTTAGCTCGCATTTTAGCCTTTAGTCCAAGTTTTAGCCTTCAGTCTGTGCTTTAGCTTCGAGCTTGTGTCTCAGCTTTTAGCTCTATCACTCTCCTGTTTAGCTTTTTTATGCTTTCCTGTCCTTTTTCTGTCAGACAGTCCAGCTCCTGCTTCTATTGTAACCACTAAATAAAATGCAGAAATCATTTTCAGCAGAGAAAAACACAGATCTCTTTTCTCTCCGTTACACCTTGTCAGCTGCCATGGCTTTGTCATGGAAACTTCGGTGAGCTGTAAATCAATCAGCTCCAATCTGATCCAACTGGGGAGCTAAGAAATAGCATTTAGGAATAACCTATTTCAGCGCTGATAATCCCATTTTAAATCAAATAGGCATGAATAGAATAGAAATTAGACTTTTTAGTGACCATTTTGAAACTGCTCACAGCCCCTTAAAGTAGTTGAAATGAGTCAAATTCCTTCCCAAGACATAAGAAAAGGATAAAAAGCTTCACCAAGAAACGCAAAAAAGTCACTCAGACACAGAATATCAAGCATAAGCAAACTGAAAGCTAAGAGCGTAAAACTGAAATTGGATTTGGTGAGTTTCAGCAGCCATGCAATCAAACGTATTGATGCGGTGAAAGTAATAGCTAAAAGGCAGCTGTATCGATGTAAATAAATCAGCCATGGTGAGACAGTACAGTGGAAAGAGTGGGCAGTGGAAGCCGTAGCGATCAGACATGTCAATCAGCTGATTACAGCACAGAGACGCTCCCTAAGACAAAGATACCTCTGGGAAAACCAGGCCCGATTGGTTGGGAAACAGAGGCGGGCTGTCCAGAGATGACTGGAATGCCAGATAACGGATGACATATCTCTCCAGGTGACACTGAGCCCAAGGCATCCAGGGAGATGGCGAGGGAAAGAGTGAGTGTGCGAGACGGGGGGAAAAAAGGATGACGAATGGATAGACAAGTGCATGCTTGTGAAGTTTTGTTGGAGCTGCTTTTATGCATTATAAGTGTGTTGGAAGAAGTTGGGGGTTTTTCAGGTTCAGTTAAAGTTCAAGGAGTCACTTCCTCATCAAAGAAAGACATGTTAGGTTCAGAATCTTCCCCCACTGTTGCTTTTTCCCCTGTTGTGATTGATTGGAAACATATTGAAGCTAACTTCTCATATCTGTCCTCCCTTTAACATCAACATCTGTGTGCACAGCTACATTCCCCTTCTAGGAACAATTCTGACAAGTGCTGTTATCACATGCCTGGGTTTATCCAGGCTTTACAAAGGCAAGGATCCACAGGTTCATAAGCGCACATCAAACTTGTGTCACTCACACACAAGTGAACCTGACTGCAGAGTTCACGGTGTAATCCTGCTTTTGTAAACACCAATTCACCGCCTACAATATTAAAACAAACCAAGCATTCAAAAACAGCTGTTGATCCCAGGGTTGGAAGCATTAATTACCATCCTGACAAAAGTGAGACCTGAAAAATTAGCAGTAATCAGCCGCCTCTGGGGGCTGCGAGGAAAAAAATGACGCCAACTTCTGGATATGAAGGTGATAATTAACCTGTTTATGTGACTGATTTATTTCCACTAAACGCAGCGTAATTCAAGCATCCTACATAAACTAACCAGCGTGTACTTTTGACAGGAAGAAGCACTTTTGTTGTGACAAGGTATCAGACATGATGATTATTTCAGTGCAAGAAAAAGAAAGAGGGAAAAAAACTCCCACCGTTAACTTTCACTTAATTTGCACTAACTACAGAGTGCAAATCAAACGTGTCAGTGCATATCCAGGTAGGAGGCTGCAGCGCTCTCATGGAGCGGTGAATTCCTTCACGGGACAAGAGGAGGGAGGAGGAGGAGGATGAGGAGGAGGGAGGTCCATGGAGCTAATAGACTGGCCTGAGATCTTTTACAACATGTTTAAAAAGGAGCAAGGAGGTGGAGTGAAGAGTAAAAAGCAGTCATGTAGTGGAGCATAAAAAGGTTGGTTAACTGTGGGCTGGAGTTTTGGCTTTTTATAAGACTCATTGATAGAGTTTTATACATCCTGGTGTGATTTATATGACTGTACTATAGAAATAGGGGTAAAATTCAGGGAGGCAAACAGACTTTGTTTCAAAGCAGAGAGTTCTGAAAGTGTAACAGGAGCTTGAAAGTTACAATTGCCTTGTTACACTCGTACTTCACTTGGAAATTATGGATATTTGACATGTGGCACTCAAAGAGTTCTTGTTTAGGCACCTGTGGTGTTCCTAAACTAAATACACTGCAAAAAATTGAAATCCAGGCAAGTGTTTATGTCTTGGGTTTAGAAGAAAATGTCTTTTTTAGATGTCTTAGTATGAGTCACATTTACCTTTCCAGTACAAACACATGTCTTATTTCAAGTTGTAATGGGGCAAGAAAAAATGTGCTTATCAAGTTTTGCAGAATTAGAATAATGTCTCAATTCAAGCATCTTTTTCTTACCCCATTGGAAGATGTTTTTCCCTCATTACAAGCAGTTCAGACATAATTTTTGTCTTGAAATTACTTGAAGCAAGACATTGTTCTGAACTGGTCTGGAAAATTAAGCTCATATTAAGTATAAAAACATACTTTATTTTCTGAAAGTAAGACAAACACTTGCTTAGATTTCATTTTTTGCAGTGTAATACTGCCCTCCCTCTCTCTCTTCCTCAAATTTTCCCAAGTAAGAGGTGGTGTCTGTTTTTTCTAGCCCGTTTATTATTCTAAATGTACTTTTGTTATTTGTGCAAAAGTGTCACACCTTTCCTTACATGTAACTTTAATGATTTAAATGAACTGCAACACAAACATGAGTGGATGCAGCTTGTTTGAAGTTTGTCAAACTGAACAAACCTTCCCTTTTCTTTATGTATTTTGTGTCTGTGGAAGCTTAAGCAGGCAGAGAATGAGTAAACTGAGCTTTTTTCACCTGTTTTCATTGAATTTATCAGACTTTGTAGACACCTGAACACTAGTGCCAGTGTCAGACACTTGGAGCAGATGTGAACCGGCCACACAGACGCAGTGATTTCATGAGCTGAAAGTTAAGCAGAGCTGCGGAAGAACTTTTTGTCTCAGCATTAAACAGCTACAGAAGTGTAACTTACTTGTCATATTCCGCGTTATCCTTGTCACAGCGCGCGTCCTTGTGTTTCTGCCAGTCTTTTCCATGCTTGCAGGTGGTGAGCAGCACCACGTCCTCCGCGTTGTGGACATGATGTAAGGCATTCCTGGTGTCCGAGCCGATACCTGTCAGGTAGCGCTTCCCTTTGAACACCAACATGTATTTTCTAAAAGGCGGGATGGAGTTATATTTAAGGTACCCTCTCTCTCCCCCGGTCCTCAGGTGCTCCTTGGAGAAAAGGGGGATGGAGACGTCGAAGTTGGGCCTGAAGTTCTCGGTGCTGATGCTGGCTTTGGCCAACATCGCCTGGCCGATATCGAAACCCAAGTCTTCCGTATAGTCCGGCCACGTCCCCGAGTACAAGTTAAATATAAGGTGGTTCCTGCCGTCGTTCCACAGAGGCAGGTTCTGGACCTTGGTTTTCAGGTTGTGGACGTATTGTGGGGACAGCTGGTCCCGGTCCAGAGTGTCCAGACTCAGGACGAAGAGACAAGCCTGTCCGGGGTCAGAGGTGTAAAACCTGGACCCTTCAATAGTGGATAAAATGTTCTGATAACTCTCTGAGATCTTCTCCCCTTTCTGCTGCGGGTAAACATAAACTTTGAATCCGTTTTTCTGACACTGGGTGAAATCAAAGCAGGAGTCCATGCGGCACCGTTTGCCTTTGTAAACACTCGTGTTGACATCCCTCTTCTGCCTCGGAGATATGTGCAGGTTATAATCCTCGGTGTCGCTCTGATCCCAGGGCAGGAAGGGGTGTAAAGGGTCCGAGAAGTGAGGCCACGGCTGCTCGGGCCGGTACCCGTTCCGGCTGCGGTCATGCCGGCTCCTGCTCGCCGCTGGAAGCTGCACCCCTGCGAGGTAGAAAAGAAGCACTAGACATGCACCGGCGGAGAGCAGGATCAGGTAGCGTTTTTTGGCCTGCATGTGTCCTGGAAACAGGGGGGAGTTGTTTAGGAATAAGAAATGTAAAGTAGCCCGAAGTTAGGCTCTCACCAACCCCGGCTACACCGCTCCATCCTCCGGCAGCCTCCACGGATCCCCAACCCCCCTTCTGCGTATTCGGTTCCCAAATCCAGCAATTGATCCAGTGCATGTGGGCGATTTTAAAAGTATTTTCCCGTTCTCCCTCTTCTGTAGAGTTTCACCATATCGCACAGCGCATAGGCTCGGGTGCTCCTAAGAAGCCCAGTGCTGCCCGGACCCTCTCGGATACAATCACATGCAGAGACCCGCTCCTCCAGCCTTCATTTAGGCTGCCTGGAAGGGAAAACTGTCCTGCGGCCGTCTGGGAACTCTCCCCCGGCTGAAGCAGCAGGGGCTCTCCCAGACGGAAAGGTATACCCCGGGTTTGGATGTTAAACTCGCTTACGCATTGACCAGCGAGTCGGTGTGGCCGCGCCGCGTCGGATCCGGACGCCTCGGGTTGTATTCGCCCTTTTCCCCCCCCTGTTTTATCACTCCATGGTCCTGTGTGAAGAGAGGCAAAAACACGGAGAGGAGCGTTGTAGCGCAGGGGCAGCTCAGCGGTGCAACTGTAACCTGACGAATCCCTGCATTTCTCTTCTTATTTCTTATTACAAGCTCCCCTCTCAGCCTCAGACGCGCTGATTTAGAATAAAAAAGCAGATCGTTTCGGAGCCGCGCAGCAGGCGAAGTTATCCAGAGGGAAACAAACCCTCACCTCTCACTGAGCGAATAGCTGAGAAAAGGTTCAAAAAGACGGGATTCCTTGATCCTAGTGTCCAATTACCGAGTGCTCAGTTGTTCCGATTGTTAGTCAGTAACATTCCAATCCCGACACGACGGCAGCTGACGTGACGTCCCATCCAAGCGCATCGCCGCCGCTGATTGGTCCGTGTGTGAGAACGGAAGGGGCGGGACTTAGGGGAATGCACCCATTCATAACCGGAGTCCTCCGCATGTGCGAATCATCTAATTGTGAGCCATTGGAAGTAGTTTGGAAAGGAGCCAAGGAGCAAAAGCAGCTTTATAGTGAAGAGAGCTGACACTGATCAGAAGTTATACTCTGATAGTAATCAGACTGAGTGGTGACTGAACTCTACAGTCTGTGATTCATGTTCTCAATGAAACAGCAATTTATAGTGGTTTCTTATTCCCATTAGAACAGAGTGACCATATCCTGAAAACCCCAAAAGAGGACCCCCTACCCAGCCTCTTAGACAATAAAATAGCTTCATAACCCACACATTTAGTTAAACTTTCAGTTTGAAGTGAACATTTTCTATAATGTAAATGTACATAATGTATAGAAGCTTATTTTTGCCAGATCAAAATATAAAACACAAAACTGTCTGATTAAAGATTCCCTTTGCCCATAACAAGTTTGAGAAAGATTGTCAAAATGATACAAAAAAGTCAAAATATCTACTTTTTGTCTTGAAATTTCAACTTTTTTTCCTCATAACTTTCACTTGGTGATCTCAAAAATATGAACTTTACTTCATAATTCTGACTTCTTTTCTAAATATTTTTGAATCAATGTCATAATTCTGAATTTTTCCCTCAATTTTTGACTATATATTCTCAAAACTCTGTCTTTTTTTCTTATCCGTTTGACTTCATCTCTTAATTATGACTTTATTGTCTTAATATTTTGACTTTTTATCTCAAAATTCTGACTTCTTTTGTATTATAATTTTGATTTTATCTCTTACATATGACTTTTTTTTAAAAAAATGTTGACTCCATAATCTCAAATTTTACCTTACCATCTTGCAAAAAATGCCCAAAGATGCTCAACCATAACAACGTTGCTTCATCACACATGCATTTATTTAAAACAATCATATCAGTTTGAAGGGAACATTTTCTATAATGTAAATGTTAATAATGTATAGTTGCCTATTTCTGCCAGTTCAAAATATATTAAAGGCAACACTATCTTTGTAAAGATTCTTTTTGCCCATAAGAAGTTTGAGATAGATTGTCAAATTTATACAAAAAGTCAATATTCTAACTTTAAATCAGGAAATTTTAACTTTTCTCTCATAATTCTCACTTTGTTATCTCAAAATATACTTTAATAGACTTTAATATTTCAAAATTTGACTTCTCATCTTGGAATTTTGACTTTTTACCTCAAAATTCTGGCTTCTTTTCTTAAATTTTTGACTTGATCTCAAAATTCTAACTTTTATTTGTGATAATTTTGACAATAGACTCGAAAATTGGGATTTTTTTTGTCCTATAAATTTGACTTTGTCTCCAAATTATGACTTTTTTGTCTGAAAATTTTACTTTTTCTCAAAAATTTGACTTTATAATGTCAAAGTTTTAACTTTTTGTCTCAGTATTTTTCGATTTTTCTTTCCAAATTTTGACAAAGCCAAGTTTTATTTAATTTTTTTTAACTTGCTGAAATGGGCCTCCATAACACAGCCTCACCACAGATTTATTTCTTTTGTGCCACAAAATCTCCTGCATGTTTAACATCTTGACAGATTGGTGCACCACAATAATGCCAGGCACTCAGTCTTGAGATAAAAATTCAAAATTATGAGGAAAAAAAAAATACAATTTTGACTTTTTCCTTATGGAATAACTTTTTTCTCAAAATTTTTAGTTACTTAAGGCAAAAAGAAAAAAAAAATCAACAAATCCAGCTTTTCAGGTTTTTATAACATACATAACTTGTGAAAACTTGCTTCTTTAATTTGAGAACTTTTTAATTTGTGATTTCTGAGAGAAAAAAAAGAAGAAGAAGAAGAAGAAGAAAAAATCAGTCTCTACGTTTAGTCAAACATACTTGTGCCATTATAACAGATCTTGGTCAGGAATCTGATTTGAATCTCAGTATTGTGAGTAAAAAATGTCTCTTTAGTCAAAGGTTCTAATACCTAACTGAGAATTCAGAGTAAAATGTTAAAATTTGAAGTTTTAAGTCAGCAATCTGAGGAAAAAGGTTTGAACTTGAAAAATTGGAACTTGATTTCTAAATCCTTTGGACAAAAGAAGAATTCTTCACACAACATCGTAATTTCAGTATTCAGAAGAAGGTAAGAAATCTGATTTTAACCCCTGAATTATGAGAAATTAAATTATCAATAAAGTTTGATTCTCTAAACTGAAACTCACACTTTTTCACACACAGTTCTGATAAAGAAATCTGAACGTAGACTCATTTTTAAAAAATATTTTACAATCAATGTCAGAATTTTGACTTTTTCTCTTGACCCAACCACAAAAAATGTTGTTTTTTTTTCAGTGACCCTCGGCCTGTTCTTTCCAAAACTGAAAGAGTTCACTTGCTTTGATTTTATAATTGAGGACTGCACTTGTTCACCTCTGCAGCCTTTGAAGTGTCTTGGCAAATTTCAAGGTAGACTTTTCTTCAATTTCCAGAAAATTCAAGAGAAAACATGTAAAAAGGTCTTTCATTTTTTGTGTCTGGACCGATGAGCTCCGTATGTTATCAGTTTTCCTTGAATCACCAACCCACAGTCCAGACAGGCAATCAGAAACCACAAACATGACTCGCCCTGCGTCATGTTGAAACATTGATCTCTCCCACAGGACTCTTCTCAAGTAAATAATCTCATTGTTTACTTTAAGCAGAAACACACAAAGTCAGTGAGTAAGTTTAAGGACGTTAAATGAGGATAAGTTCCTGAGAATAAACCTCCAAACTAAAGTTTTCTCCTACCCACTAACAAACCAAAGTGACACGGCAGAGGCCACCGGCTTGACAAGGAAATTAATGGCATCGGAGTGGCCCGCACTGAGTGTCACCATGCCTCATAAGCCCGCATAATCCTCCCCACTGCCATTTGGTGGCACAACACTCGGGCTGGGTGAAGAGGCCATCCTCATTTTTTATCGGCCAATTAGCTCAGAAGAGGGGGACTAATTAGCCGGGCTGGCTGGGAGACAGGCCAGGATCCTGTGGTTGGCCAGCGCTCATCGTCAGTTTATGCTTGGTGATGAAGAGGCCTGGGTGCTGTTCCAGAGGGCTGCTCCTGTCTCTGAGCTCGCTTTATTCAACCCGGAAGAAAATTTTGTTGACAATGAGAAAGAGTGTGTCCTGAAATAACTTGGGAGCATTACAGGTCCTTATCGCCATGTGTTGTCTCTTAAAAGCAACTTTAACCCTGAGGTCACTACAGTGGACACCTATTTAAAAATTATTTACTCCCACATTCAATGGTTCATGTGGTGGGAATTTATATTAGCCTGTGTCAGGATATTTTTATTCTTCTTAGGGTCTGAGACGCCCCCCCCCCAAAAAAAACACCCTAGGCCTGGGCACCCCAGTTATAAATTTCTCTGAATAGAAAATTTATAACTAAACCTCATCAGACACATCTATGAATAACCAAGTGCAGTGAATGAGATGGCATGAGATGACCACTCCTCATCTCCAGCATTGGTCCCCACGGCAGTTTTCACTTGAAACTTTGAGCTAAAAAAGATAAAATAAAAATTCAAATTTTGAGTTTAAAAGTCAAAAATTTTTTGGGTAAAAAAAAGTCAAAATTATGATATAAAAGTCAATTTGAAATATTTCAGTCAAAATTCTAAGATAAAAAGTCAAATTTTGAAATAAATGGTCAAAATTGTGGTGCAAAAATGGTAATTTTGTCATTCTATCTCAAAACTTTTGACTTTCCATGTGCAAAAACAAAAAAATAAAAAAGGAGAAATCCTAACAAAGCTAACAAAGCAAAGGTTTCTGAGTTTTATGTTTTTGACTGACAGAAATTGGCTTCAATACATTATTTATGTTGCCATTATACAAAATTTTCACTTCAAATAGAAAGGGAATGTTTTAAATAAATGTTTGAGTTATGAAGCTACTTTGTGGTCTTTGGTAGAGGGTTTTCAGAAAATGGCCACCCTAATATTTTGCCATTTTGCCACCACTGAACAAATGACTTCCTCTCTCTTGCCACCCCATAAATATTTTTCTAGATCCGCCCCTGTGTATGAGATAAATAAATGAAATCCAAGTTATTTCATCATCTCCTCACCATGATGTTTCAGACACTATACCTAAGACCCTATATTATAAATTGGTGTCGACTTGATTTAAGTTTCCAGTGGCTTTAACTCTGTGCTAAGTTGGAAAAGCTTCACAACAACAAGCAAACTTCCCTCCACTGCCAGTCTTTAGAGAATCTTGCTTTTGTTTATGCCGCAGGGATTTTGCTCTTAATTGCTTGCAACTCTAATGGGACAAATGTCTTGTTGCTAAATGACTCTAGAAACCAGGATTGTGTTAACCAGAGGAGATGGTGTAATGTGAGTAGAGTTGTTCTCTTGAATAATGCTCCTGCCTCTTTAATGCATTGCAGGGGTTGCTCACATCATTAAGCATCTGCCCTGATTGCAGGTGAGAAAAAGAGACAGAGTTGAGCTTTAAAGGAGACTGCAGTGTTAACCGCTGCACCATCAAAGGCACCATATACCCCGAGTTTATCCCCTGTATCCTGACTGTTTTGGAACGTCGCAGAGCTGTGTGGTCTCTCCAAGACAGCGGCGAGGACTGGGAGTCATTCCAGGGAGCTTCACCACACTCCACTCCTTCATCCTGCCTTGTGTACACTTCTAATATTTCCCACCCCAGAAAAATCCCCCTCTTCAATCACGCCTCTGTCTCTCTTCTTCACAGCTCTGTAGCAAGTCTAAGATAGGAGAAATTCAAGCTAGCTGTGCCATCTCAAAAGCTGGTTGAAAGTAAGGTTGTTATGTAAAACACCCCCTTGTTTTATCTGCCAAAATCAAGAGTCAGTTTGAAATAGAGGAGCATCATTATTCTGCAGATTCTCTCTTTTTCTCTCTTCCTGCCCAAATGAAATGCTGGTGTCAGCATGGACACGAGCAGAAAACTGACCCGTTCTGACGGAGAGTGACACATTTTTACATGCACGCTGAGTGCAAATAAAGCAACACAGACATGCTTGTCATTTTCTTTGACAAAAACCCACTAGCTGGAGTAAAGCACACCTGGGTGTTGACCTCACTGACTTGTGAAAACTTTCTGTCTTAATATCCACTTAACAGCTGAGCAAAGAATGAAAACTGGGCTGTAAACATGTTTATTTGTGCTGTGAAAAATGGCCATTTTTTAATTAGAGTCATAGTTTTCAATGCTTCTGCATCTGCTTCATTTCTCATGGCCGGTGGTCGCCACTTGGCATTAGCACAACATTTGTGTCACAACATTTCCTTAAGCAGACTCCAAAATGCAGCACAAAGTACATTTTTTACGGGAGCCCTAAAAAGATCATGATTAAATAAACAATTTGTACTCAGTTTTCTTGAGAAAGCGACTTCATTTTAGTTTTTTATTGGAGGTCTCAACTTCCTTAATTGTTCAAACTTTTCTTCTCCTCTCAAGATAATTGGATAAATTAGTTTGTTGCCTCCAGAAAACAGGTATCTCAAAGTAGTGGGAAAATTTTCTGGCAATTTTTTGGGAAAGCACAAAAACAAAACAAAAACAAATCGTGAAACTGATCAACCTACCAATGGAAATCTTTGATCATTAGAAAATTATTCTGTCAACAGGGCAAAATGTGTAAAATGTACTTAAATAATGAAATACATAAGTTCATAAACTTGAAAAAGCAAGATTTTTTTTCTCAAGGTAATGAAAAATATCTCAATATCGCAAAACTAGTCATCCCAAGATCGCATATGATTTATAAATCACAGTCCGGTACGCCGTTTTTGGCAAATGATTGCAATCGACTCAATGATTTTTTTTTCTATTTAATTACAAGAAAGTTATCCTATAAAAGGCAAAATCTAAGTTTTTCTTGTGATATTGGGTGAAATTCTCCCACATATATTTCAGGCAACAAGGCAATGAGTAAAATAACTTTAATTTTCATAATTTTGTGAAAACAAAAAAAAAAAACATCTGTCGATCTGCACAAATAAAATAAATAAATAAATAAAAAAAAGTATTGGAAAAAATCTCACCAAAACATTACTTTTCATTAGCCTAAGTTTCATAGTTTATTTCAATTATTTATGTTTTTACTTATTTATTCAGTTATTTTCAATGAGTTGAGCGCTCCAGTTATCATTTCCATTCTAATTTTAGGCTGTTTTGTCCTTTTTATTACCCTATTTATTCACCGCTATATTTCATTGTTGTTTTTATCCTCTCTATTGTTCCTGTTTGCTTTTTTTACTCCTTCTCACCTCTGGTCCTCATGATCTCATCATAGGGTCTTGCACTGCCTGAGTTCTCTTCTCTTTTGCTTCTGTTTGGTCTGTATGATAATTAATTTTTATTGTTCATTTCAATGTTGTTTGCTATTCGATTCACTTTTTGTTTGCTTGTTTGTTGATTTTGCTGTGGATCACTGTTGTTAAGCACTTTATGAACTGTTGTTTTTAATGGTGCTCTATAGATAAAGCAATATAGGAGTATAGCCGAGTATAGTCCAGTATAGCAGAGTATGGTGGAGTATAGTGGAGTAAAGTGGAGTGTGGCGGAGTATAGCGGAGTATTGTGGAGTATAGTGGAGTATAGCAGAGTGTAGTGGAGTATAGTGGAGTATAGTGGAGTGTGGCGGAGTATAGCGGAGTATTGTGGAGTATAGTGGAGTATAGCAGAGTGTAGTGGAGTATAGTGGAGTATAGCAGAGTGTAGTGGAGTATAGTGGAGTATAGTGGAGTGTGGCGGAGTATTGTTGAGTATAGCAGAGTAATGTTGAGCATAGCGGAGTATTGTGGAGTATAGCGGAATATGCCAGAGTATAGTGGAGTATAGCGGAGTATAGCGGAGTATTGTTGAGTATAGCGGAATATGCCAGAGTATAGTGGAGAATAGCAGAGTATAGTGGAGTATTGTGTAGTATAGCTGAGTATTGTTGAGTATAGCAGAGTAATGTTGAGCATAGCGGAGTATTGTGGAGTATAGCGGAATATGCCAGAGTATAGTGGAGTATAGCGGAGTATAGCGGAGTATTGTGTAGTATAGCTGAGTATAGCGGAGTATTGTGTAGTATAGCGGAGTATAGCAGGGTATTGTAGAGTATAGCGGAGTACGGTGGAGTATAGCCGACTATGGTGGAGGTTAGCAGAGTATAGCGGGGTATAGCGGGGTACCAGCTGACAGGCTGACGTTTGAGTCACACCTCTTCACTTAACCAATCACAGCTTGCCGTCGTGCAACAAGGCGATGTATTTAAACATGTCTACATTCACAACTAGTCCTGCTACTGCTACGCACCACACTGCTGCGTCTCGAAGTTACCTCCTCCACCTCAGCCTCCTCCTGTTAAGTCTGTATGCATGTATAATATTCATGTATAAAGTACGTGTCTTGTTCCCCAGGGGGGATCTGCTTTGCACTCTCTGGAAAGCCTAAGCAGGCTCCTTGGCTAACCCAGGGAATACTCTGAAACCAGAGCTTTAACGCCAATAATAACTGTATTCCATTTGGCAATAAATGGTTCAAAACTATGACGAGAGTGTACCTGAATGAATTATTATTATTACAAAGTAGAAAAATCTGAAAGAGGCACACAAATAGGATTCACTTACCTCAATCACCCACTAATTTGATTTTTAGATAGCAAGAAAATGATTTTGTTAGCTCTGGAAATCAGAACAAATTATCCAATTATATTATCCTCATCACATATCAATTTGAAAAATGGGTCAAGCCCTTAAAAATAATTACTGAAATCAGAATCAGACTCAGATCAGTTGCCAAGTTTCTTTGAGAAGAATACAAGAAATTTGACTCTGGTTTTAACCGTAATCTTTCTGTACAACATCCACGAATAAAGGTCATATATCAAAAATACAATTATAATAATAACAAAAATCTCAAACCCAGAGATTAAGTGAGTAAAACATAAAAGCTCATGTACAAAAAGAAGAAAAAAAACACATTTGAGTTAAATAGTGCTATAAGGATGTTAAAAATGGAAAAGAATGTGCAAAGAAGAAACAGACAAACAGTCTGTAGTTGGTGTAGTTGCTGGTGTGGTAATTATTATCATTTATGGCAGGTTTATTGTTTATAAGAGTGATTGCCTGTAGAAAGAAACGGTTCCTGTGTCTTGATGTTTGGAGCTCTGTAGCGCCGTCCGGAGGAGAGGAGGTTAAACAGTGAATGTCCAGGGTGTGAGGGGTCTGTAGAAATGTTACCAGCTCGCTTCCTGGCCCTGGATCAGTAAAAGTCATTGACATATTATCACAAGACAACTGAAAACATAAAATGTATTTAATCATTCCAGCTAAACATAATGTGAAACATTGACGTAAGTATCAGTTATTGATAAAATGTTGTCTAACAATAGTTATGGAGCAAGAGTTTGCATCAGCCTGGTTGTAGTTGAACCCTTCTTCTTGGAAAAAAAAAACAGAAAAAAAAGTCTTGAAATAAAAGCTGAGATTATACCTGCAGACTCTGCTTTTGTTCTCCTGGCACTCACACTCTGCATGTGAAGCACTTCCCCTCAGTGACGACGCGCCGCCATGATAAAAACTTGCAAATTCAGGCCGGGGTAAACAAATACTCACGGCTGGAAGGTAACCCAAGGGTTCACAGAGTTTCAGGCAGGAGGAAGACAAAACAGCCTTTGAGAGTCTTCGGGCTGCTGCTGATCAGTGTATGATAAACTCCTCTCTGGATGATGTAACAAGCTGGGCTGCTGCAACCACAAAGGCCATGTGTGTGTGTGTGTGTGTGTGTGTGTGTGTGCAGAGACACTCACGCCTGAATAAACTGTATCTCAGGGGTGCAGTGTGCTTCGGTATCAAGCACCTGGCTTGTGTTCGCACTTGAGACGATATTCTGTTGTTTGTGCTGATATGCAGTAAAAAAAAAAAAAAAAAAAAAAGAGTCTCAAATCCAATTGAGTTTACTTCTTTTTTAAAGGCTCGTGAAGTTGCTTTTAAAACCTGAGAGTGGAGTTGCACTGATGTAGTGTGTAATCTTCCCTGCATGGTCTCAAAGGGACCGTGCGCCTCCATTCCAACCATTCTGCTTTTTATCGGGGAAGTTCAGAAAATAAGAGTCTTCATGCATTCTTTTTTACTGTTGTGCCTTGTCATCTGTGCAGCTATTCCCCCAGTGCTGAGTCCTGCAAACTTTGAGAAGTTTAGAGCGACAGATTATGAACATATTGTGATGAAACGCAGGTCACAGCACTGTCCGAGCCCTGACCTGAGGCGCCGACTTGATTCGGTGTTGTTGTCTATTCGCAGCTGACAACAACAAATGATGCAGCGACGAACAGGCCAGAAGTTTAGCTACAAGAGCAACGCGACTGATGCAGCCCAGGCGAGTGAGTGGGAGTCAATCTGGACTTTCTGTTCTCAGACAGCCAGCTTCATGGATCGCTTCAGGCTACTGAATGCTAAATGGTGTAGCCTTGGCTATCCTTTCAAAGTGCTGCTCACTCCGTGTGTGGGATGCCTAGTGATCTCCCCATTCTTTATTTATTTAAAGTGACCTTTTTCGACTCCCTGAGCTCAGATTGCTTTGGGCAAACTGAGCTAGGTTTAACTGTTCGGGGGTGTGGGAGGGAGGCCATCGTTTGTTGCCAGGGCCCAGAGCGAGCCGTGCTGAAACTCTGCAATTTTAACCCCACTATTCTGCTGGGAAGTGCCGGCTGGCGGGCAGCGGCAAATGAAGCGTTTCAGGTTAGATGTGGTGATAGGTTTTTGTCCTCATTAAAAAGAAATCCCTGCCACTGCTTCCTCATTTGTAATCCGACACAATTCTTTTGAGGTGGATTTAGATTTGGGGGATTTAGATGGTGTAAGGTCACTGAAGCCAGGAGGAGAAAGAATGCTGTCTGTCTTACGCAAAGCCTTGAAAGAGCAACTTTTCATATACTTTGTTCTCTTTTACTGGAGCATTACAGTATTCCTACTTGTAAAACGGCGTACAGTAATCTCATCAAAGACTTCTTCTTAAGCGCACTTGTGCCAATCACTGGAAACATCAGCCCTCCCTTCTTCTGGGAGCTGAAACATAATGAGTGTCAGTATCATCAAATCTACCGTGCTGATATTAAATCAGTATCATTCAAAAGGGGCTCATGCTGATATCACTGCCTCCGAAAGTGCTGATGCTGCTTTGGGACGTGCAGGCCGCAGTACAAGAGGATTTTGCATCCATTCAGAGATTCTCTAATTCCCGCAGGAACTATACTGCACAGTAATCCACTTAATTTACAATTACCCATGCAAGCCACACTCATATGGAATGATAAATGGACCCATGTAATCCCACTGACAGAGCTATTGAGCAAAGAAATCAGATCATATTCACAAAATACAACCAGATATGCATCCTTCTATCAGTTCTTTGTGTATACACAACACGGTGTCACACAGAAATGAACCGATCTCTCTTAATGTACACGCACGCCCTTCGATATTGACAGATATATATTCTGAGCGTACCCCATGTGTCTCCCCTCTGCATACTGTATTAACCTCCTCTCTGTCTTTGGGGAGCAGCAGGAGTAAAACCAGGCCGTGCGGGGTGAATGTTAATGTTTCAACTCCCCTGCCAAAGATCAGAGTAGAGCCTGCTCTCCTCAGCCCTTTGAACTCCAACATACTTTTCACTTTATCAACCTCTGTCCTCGCCTTAACTGTGCTGTAAGCTGCTTGGTATTTGGTGCAGAGGGAGGATGAATTGGCATGGGGATTTTGAGATAGTAGGACGAAAGTTGTTCTCTCATTGTACCTGTGACTGAGGAGCCTGACGTGCTCCCAGCTCAACCGGGACGTACTTAGAAACAAGGATGTGTTGAGAAATAATCTCAAATGGGTTCACAAAAGTAATGGTAACTCAAACTGGGGCTGAGGTGAGTCCTCTTTCACCACTACTCCCACAGTTTGCACAAATACTACTCGTAATCTTTTTGAATACTCAGGATTTTTGAAATCGACTGCTCACATAGGATGCTTTTCAAACTGGAGTACTGGCAACTTTCATTTCTAGAAACTTACTTTTTAGGTCACTTAAGCCTGAGTTGTGGCTGCCAAGAGGCTATTATAGCATGAAGTTTGGCTCCAAAGAGAACACTTGGGCACGCGTTTTGACCCTGATGAGGCTTCTTTATCCCACATTTTGGCTCCAAATAGGGCATATTGGCAAGTGATTTGGCTTCTAGGAGGCTACTACAGCATGTTTTGGCTCTGAAGAGGCCACTTTAGCACACATTTTGACTTCCAAGAGGCTACTTTGGCATGTTTTGGCTCCCAGAAGGACACTTAAGCCTGATTTGGCTCTCAAGAGGTCGCTTTTTTTGGCTCCCAATTGAGCACTTAAGCCTGTTTTGACACTTAGGAGGGCATACTCACACGTTTTTTGGCTTCTAAAGGGCTACTGTCTTACCCTTTCTTAAGTGTTTTGACCCTGATGAGGCTTCTTTATCCCACATTTTGTTTCCAAATAGGGCACATTGGCATGCTATTTGGCTTCTAGGAGGCTACTATAGCATGTTTGGCTCTGAAGAGGCCACTTTAGCACACATTTTGGCTCCCAAAAGACTACTTTGGCATGTTTTGGCTCTGAGGAGGCCACTTAAGCACACATTTTGGCTCCAAAAGGCTACTTTGGCATGTTTTGGCTCCCAGAAGGCCACTTAAGCCTGTGTTTTGGTTTCCAAAAGGTTACTTTGGTGTGCTTTTTTAGCTCCTAAGGGGATACTTTGTTACACATAATTGCTCCCAAGAGGCTACTTTGGGGTGGGTTTTGGCTCCCAGGAGGCTGCTTCTGCATATTTTGGCTCTCAAGAGGTCACTTAAGCACACTATTTGGCTACCAAGAGGCTAGCTCTCTGTGTTTTGGCTCCCAAGAGGCCAATTTAGCAGACATTTTGGCTCCCAAGAGAGCACTTAAGCCTGTTTTGGCACTCATGAGGGCATACTCACATGTTTTTTAGCTCCTAAAGGTTCGACTTTATTACACTTTTTTTTGCTCCAAATAGGCTGTTGAGCATGTGTTTTGGCCCCCGAGATGTCACTTCACCACACTCTTTGGCTCCCAATGGTCACTTTGGCATGCTTTTTGGCCTCCAACAACCCTTTCTGGCATGGGTTTTTCAAAAATAAGGTAAATGGTTAATGACCATAGGTTGGATTTCAACCATGGCTAACCTAATGTGAACCTAAATGCTATGCTATATCAACAACCCTTTTATATGCATTTTGATTGTTAAGTGCGCCCTATGTCTAATCTGTTGACATGTAAAAAACAGGCCATATGACCCATACCTTATGTGGTCAGTGGGAGAGTTCAAAATTTTGTGGCTTCACTGTTGGGTTGCTGTCAAGTGGTCCATCTGTTCTTACAGTCCACTGGTGAGTTAAATGAGTTAAGGTAGCTAAGACAAGACTGAGGCAAGCTGTAACTGCTGTGCTTTTAAAATTTCTGACTAACCATTTAATATTTATTTCCACATTTTTCTCATTTTTGTGACTTTTTGTGTTTCTAATGTAATCCTCTTGTTCATGAAACTCTACTCTCCCTTACACATTTGATTGGCTCTTCTTTTAGTTTCCAGTCTGAGATATACGCAAATCAATTCCCCTTATTTCACATTTTAATCACTTTCTCCTGCTTCTTTTCTTGTTCTCTTTCTCTCTCTGACTTAGCCTCTTTGACCCTTTGACTGAGTCGATCGCGCTCTCTATACCTCTCCTTTCGCTCCGCTTTGATTCACACATTTTAATTGCCCATTTCCCCATCTGCAGAATTAATGAAATCTTTAGTCATACTGAGATTTATTAAGATTTAGAGAGATGAGAGAGAAGCAGAACAGGAAACTTTGTGTTTCGCTGAGAACAACAGATGTGGGTAGCGGTGATTAGCCTTCAGGCAAATAGCTCAATCACTTCTCACAAATGGAAAAATAAACCACAGAATCACATCACCCTCGACAAAAGCAGACG
The DNA here is from genome assembly GCA_008086565.1 of Thalassoma bifasciatum. Classification (NCBI taxonomy): domain Eukaryota; kingdom Metazoa; phylum Chordata; class Actinopteri; order Labriformes; family Labridae; genus Thalassoma; species Thalassoma bifasciatum. Next base: position 37,930 of record RPOG01000350.1, read on the forward strand.
AGAAACACATTTCTCTTCCTTTGTTAGGAATATCATTCCCAGTCCGAAGCCTTTGAGAGAGACGCTGTAAAGGAAATGCAGCAGATCAAAGCCTTTCCCCCTCGCCCTCTCTTTCAGTCGCGCTTACGCAAAGAGCGACAGATCTGGGCGATGAGTTGACGGCGGAAAACGATGCAGAGAGAGAGGTTAGAATGACATGTGAGGACATGTTATGACTGCTGCCTTGACTTGACAGTGCGGGGTTAATTATGAATGTCCTCCTCTGCTGGGAAAGGCTCAACGCTAAGTCACACAGACGACTCAGACTCGGCTGCCTTCTGGCTATGTGCGTTAGGCCTTCTTATGTTTTATTACCGCTGGAGGTTGCCGTGGGGTTGCAGAGCTACACTCAGGATTTGAAACGAGCTTTCTGACATGAGAAGTTAACAACAGTTTCAGCTGATGTTTTATGACTGACCCATTTTTTTTACTCACAGGTTATTAGCAAAACACTTCCTCTGAGGACTAAAGAGACAATGTAATGACTTAACCAACCAGACCAAACAGAGGAACCTATCTGACAGAGGAAACCACAGTCTTTTTAGCTTTGCTAGTGCAAGAGTAGACATCTTCTCATGTCCTTTTGAAAAAAAGTTTGAACATTGAAAACAAATCTGCTCTTTCTCAGAGAGAGTACGCAAAACAACCCATCACTAGAGTCTCCCAAGTTTACTAATCCACTTTTATTTTACAGTGTAGGTCTTTATTTAGAGACAGGACAGAGGCTACAGCAAGATATAGGGGTCGAATGGGGGCTGTAGTTTGGAGCCCAACTCAGTCCAATCACTTAATCACTAACCTAATGGGGCACGCAAACTAACCCCTAGGCCATACTAACATCCTATGTTGACATTATGTGGAGGAGAAACATTCAACTCACTTGCACCATTGCAGAGCCTCATCAGTAAAAGTCCCTTTAGTTTTCAAGCTTCACCCCTTAACATCCAGGTTTCACTATTTTTGAAAAAAGAGCTGTTACAGCTGCATAATCTCCTCAACTACTGTCTATTTCTTTCTAAGTTAAGTTGGGAGAGTGACATGTGGGTTAGAGGTTGAGCGCTAACCTTTGTCCCCCCAACTAAGGGCTAATCTCATTAGGTGCACCCAGTGATTACGGTGGCAAGTTCCTCTAAGAAACCTTTAACAGAACAACAGTTTAAGGATGAAATACAAAGGTATTGTTGCATTTTGACCTTTCATTTAGACGGAAAATGTGGTTGAGTCTGCCTAAAACAGGAATTTTTTAACAGACTCCTCCTCTGAAATGCCGTGCCCACCGTTGCCATGTAAGCAGCAAACCAGAGCTTTCAGTGGTAGCACTCCACTTTGCACCTGCACATTACACTTTCATTGTAGCACATGCATACAGAGCAAAAACAACAGTGACAATGGCAGACTACCGTGTCTTGCTTGTGCTGCTGAATCTGCTTTCAGCAAAATGCGAAATGCAAATGCATCATTTCAGTCAGCGAAGTAGCATTCAATAGCATATGCCAAGTGATCTGTTGTCTTGTGCCACATCAGTGCTCCTTTAAGCTCCTTTTCTGGAGCTTCAGTGATTACCTCACATTACCCACCTTGGCGCCCAATGGTGGCTGGGATATGCTCCAAGGATCCATGATCCCAAAAGAGAAAATGGCAAATATACTGCATTCATTTATTTTTTTGTGGGGGTTGCCATTGATAGAGGTGGGAACTGGAGAAAGATAGGAATAAAGGGAGTGCAGAGTTTGGAAAGACCTCCAGCAAAAGGTTGAAGACCACTGCTATGAGGAATGTAGCCTCTGTAAATGGGGCACATGCTTAACCCACGAATCCAATGGCATCTTAGAACTGCCTGTTTATAGACTTGCAGTCACTTAAACTAAAAGTGCTTGTAGCTACAGCCTATTCCCCCTCACATGATGCTGACTGGAGGATCTGATCTCCATCTGTGTACATGCTTATCATACAGTGTTAGGTCAAGTGGTTTAAAGATGAGATCTACATTTGGGACAAAGAACAACAATTTCCAATCTCATTCCATTCTGCCGTCACATTTTCTCCAAATCAATCTGAGATATCATGACGTTGACACTGCTGGCACAGAAGGTAAGTCACATTGATTTGTAAAAAGATGTCTGTGGCTGCTCTAGAGGCCCTGTTGTGTTCTCACATCATCGTTTGAGCTCCTCAGATTCATGCACATTTGATTGGCCAGATGCCATAATTAGCTCGGTCAGGAAAACAAGCACTCTGGAGAGCCAGTGCTGCTTGAGTGTATCTATTTAAGAGACCCTGTTTTTTCCACAGAGTTATGGATTGGAATAAAGTGATGTCAGCATGAAACAAAAGCCTGAAACATTTAGTCGATTTACTGTCCTGACCTGGCGAGGAGAGAGTTGCTCACGCCAGAAAAGTGCTGGATTTGTCTCTATTGTCTGCAGTCTGGGAAGTAATTTGCCTGCTGTGTCTCTGTTAGGGGAAGTAGGGGGTAGTTTTTGCTACGTCATGGGGAATGCGATGATTCATGCTAAAAGAAGCCTAACATCTGGCCTCATTAATCATTTCTTTTCAAGTCTTTGTATCAGGGAGTACTTTTTCCTCTTTTCATCACATTCTCTCTCCCTCCTCTTCTTCTTCTTTCCTCTCCCTCTCTCTCCCCATCTGTACCGCTTGTCATCTGTTGACGTTCTGGCATGCCTCATCACCCATATCACTCCTCCCCCCTCATTTGCACCCTAATTTGTTTAGATGGCGGGAGGAAGAGAGTGATGAGAGCGAAAGTAAGTCATGTGTGGAGGAAGAGGGAGAAATAAGGGAAGAAGAGGAGAAGAAGAAGTGCGGGGTTGTTAATCAAGTTTGATGAAACCGGTTTGCATGCCGTTTAACAGTTAGGGAGTTTCTCATTACTCACCGCGCTCTGAGTGAACGCAGTGACACATCCACATTAAAGACACATGCTACATCGCCTGAGGCTAACCACCACGCTGATAAGAACAACATTTTCCACTTGAAGTGATGACTAAGCCCCACACATACACACAGATACACACACACACAAACACACACACACACACACCAGCCTTCAAACATTTACAGGGCTTCGGAAATTGCTGCTTCCCGATAAAGTTCCCATGATCGCGGTCGTCTCAAGTGACGTGTTTGTAACTCTAAATTACATTTTATGACTTCAGAGACACAGCGTCCATGATATCAAACAAGCGTTTACTGTGTTGGCTAAGAGAACAAACAAGGGATCACATTCAACAAACCAAGCAGCGTGACTGAACAGATAAAAACATGCCTAATGTATTATTTTAACATTTTGCGCAGTCAAAATAAAGAAAACTCCTGATCAATAAACACAAATTTAATGAGGAGGCTTACAGTGATGATCACAAGCTGCCTGTTTATGGAATATTTTCTGTAACCAACAACTTTCCACTTATTCCAAAAGGAACAGTGCTCTCTTCTTCATGGAGAACCAGTGCAGCAGAGTTTAAAGTCTGGATTTAGGGTTAGGACTATACTCTGATTCGAGAAAAAAAACAAACAGGTGAGCTGTGATTGCCTGGAGGAGTTGTTGGCTTGTTTCCAGTCCTATCCTGGTGTGGTTCATTTGGAGAGAGAATGCAATTTTAATGGTTGTCTGTCAAAGTCCCCATTATGTCATTCTGGTTTTAACTTTCTGTTTCATTTTTCCAACATCTGTCTCCCTCTCTTTGAGTTACAGTCAGACCCCCCCCCCTGCTGTGGGATCACCAGACCCCTCCCTAATGTGTTTCACCTGTGTCTTGGTCCCTGCTCTTATACAGTTATGCCCAAACATTTACACCCCCCAGCAGAATTTCAGATTTTTTTGGCCTTTTCTCAGAAAATATGAAAGATAACACAAAATCCTTTCCATCACTCATGGTTAGTGGTTGGGTGAAGACGTTTATTGAAAAAAAAGTTTACTCTTTTTAAATCACAATGACAACAGAAACTTCAAAAATGACCCTGTTAAGAAGTTTACACAACTCTGGTGGTTTTGGCCTGATAAATGCACAAAAGTGAACACAAATGTGTTTGAATGTCTACTAAAGGTAACCATCCTCACCTGTGATCCATTTGCTTGATTTAAAAAGAGTAAACACAGTTGTTTGTTAATAAATGTCTTCACCCAACCTCTAACCATGAGTGACAGAAAGGTTTTGTGTTACCATTCATACTTTCTGAGAAAAGGCCAAAAAAATCAGAAAATTCTGCTGAAGGGGGTGTAAACTTTTAGGCACAACTTTATATTCCAGGTGTGTTCACTCACTCATTACCATTTCAACTCACTTCAGCATAGTTATCCAGCATTTTATTGAAGAATAACCTCCCTCTGATTCCCTTTTTTTGACTCTTTGGGATTAAACAACTTATGTTTCAGCATGACCTTGAAAACCTGGTCCATGCATTTATCTTCATCACCTTTACAGGCCTCCCCAAAAAATCTCATCAGTCCAGTTCTGAGGTCTTGGCACCCTGTCTGTCAGGTCACATAATTGAAGTACTCCAGCTGGTTTGTAAAGAAATAAATGGTTTAGCGTCAAATTATATCAGTGATCTTTTAATCCAGTTTGAACCATCAAGACCAGTCAGGTCATCTTGAACAGGTCTGCTTTCACGGAAAAGCAGCCTTCAGCTTTAATGTGCCAAATATTGGAAACAAATTCCCACGTCTGCTTGATCCTCTGACCCTCTGATCCTTTGAATTAAGGTTGAAGACTTATGTTTTCCCAACTGCTTTTCATTAAAATGTTTGAACAAATCATTTTAATAACTTTTCTATTGAACAACTGTGCACTGCACTGCTTATCTGGGTCCAGGTACCAGATAAGCAATGGACGGACACACAGATGAATGAATGAATGAGTGAATGAACCAGCCAACCAACCAACCATGTTATAAAGCCTTTGCAGAAGCGCTAAAATGGTAAGTCTTCAGAAATTCTGCTTAAGATGAGTCACAACATCAGAAACCAAATGCACAGAAAGTCAAAAAAGCTGATTTTTACCTCAAAAACAAACATATATGCAGCTGGTTTTAATTTCAAAGTCATTATACGTCCAAGTTTTGGGGGAAAGAACTGTTTGTGAGGCTTCAGGCCCATCAACAATAGACTTCAATACTCTTCATCAGAAGCAGATGGATGATGTCAAGGACATTACGTATGAATATAACACACTTCACAGTCATGAATACACTTTATTGTATTCAAATGAGATGCCTCCCCCAACTATTCAGCTCATCATTTGAGCCCACAGAATGATCAAAGGAAATCTCTACCATCAGACTCAAAACAAGAGCAAACTAGACAGGTGTGGGGGAAAAACATACTTAGAGGTTGTGACGACAAGAATTCAATCCAACAGATAAAATCCAGTCTTGGTAGTAATGTAACATGAAACAGAATTCACAACATCCACACCACAGAGTGTAGTCTAAGGCCCAATGAATGTCAAAATTCTGTAAATATTACCGGGCTTTTACCCAAAAGATACGTTCATAAAAACCTTTTGACCTTACGACAGCATAACTAGATAAGTAAAAACTGATATGAGGTCTTACAAGGTTCTTCCCTTCCTGCATCAGGTTTATGGCTGGAAAAAGCCAAAAGATGCTGTCACACACAGTCTGCTTCCAGATGTTTGCCAGATGGGAGAGAAAGAGATACGCAGTAGAACGAGTGTTCATCTACATGGAGTCATAGGAATGATTGTTACATTGTGTTCTTGTCCAACAGCCAGAGAATACACACATGGCTTTAAAACAAGAAGCAGAACTTGCAGAGTGTATACATGGGCATACTGTCTTTTCAAAGGGGTGTGTTTATGCCCTTGTTACCTCTCTTAAACATGTGTAACACATGGAGGTGTAATGGCCGGGCAAAGTCGTTCTGGTTCTGATCCTCCCTCAAAGGTAGTAGACGTGGCATAGTGATGAGGAAGTGTAGCATCTGAGCTGGCAAGGTGGAACAAGAGGGACATTAGAGATGCTTCCTTACTGTTTTAGGTCTCCTTTTTACACTTGCTTTTATGGAATCTGCATTAACTCAGGAGAATCCTTGTCATAGAGTAGACATTACCTCTGACACATAATTTAAAGATGATCCTTTGAGAGCTAACAGGCTCTGCTTTTATAGACGCTATTATGCTGGATTGAAACGAAATCAAAGCAAAGAAGCAGGCACAAACACATCTTTGCATGTACACACAGGGACAAGGAGTCATCCAATTAGGTGAATTTAATGCAATCTGTGCAACAATAGCTTACATCAAAACACACGTTGGAGCCATTAGCGCTTGCATAACTGTGGTTTGTTGGCCGTGTGAAAACAAACCCCAGTTTGATGCTGTGTGCGATGCATCAACCTCCGTTCAGAGGAGCTGCTCACCACACCTACAGACATCATCAAGGACGCACTTGACTCACAGACGGCCTCTGCACTCGAGTTAATGTATTATCGGCCCTGTAGATTTTCTCTTTTAACCAAACAGCAGCTCCAACAATGCATCCACAGCCAACGTTACATCGTGTTGAGGCCTTGACATGTGACACTTTGTGTTGAAAGGCTGGTTAAAGTGCTTATTACTCAGCTTTGCATTGATTAGGTAACGATGTCCTGAGCCCCTCCTCCTCCGATGCTGAGTGTTCCCAGCAAAGTCAAGAGATTCAGATATATGTACCCAGATATGTGGACACAACATTTAACCCTTTATAACCTACCATACCAAGTCTGCCAGAGCAGAGCTGTACATTTATATATGCTGTAGTTCCATTTTTTGCATACATTTTTTTTATTATTACATTATGTTGAATGGAGATTTCCCGAGAATGGGTAATTTATTCAACGTGCTTATGTCAGACGCCCGCCGGTCAAATGACCAATCACTGTAAACTACGGAGACGTAGCTGATGATGATATCACGAAGGTTTGACACGTACAGCCTGTCAGTCCGTTTGCAATAATGACAGTGTGAAAACATACCAGACTATACCAAATGTGTGTTGGAAAACATGGACCTTGGTCTGGACTTCCAGGAGTGAAAACGACCTGAAGCTCCAAGATCAGCCCGAAGATCTTCCCCAATAGGCCCCAAGAGGTTTGGCCAATCAGAGAGAAGGGGCTTTAAAGATTAGCGAGCCCTAAGGCATGGCCACACTGGCGATTCAAACCGTGCTGTAATGAAGCCTACATTATCATGAAGCATCTGTGGTCTCATCAGAGTCAGTACGACAGAGAACAGAAAACATGGCTACCACTGCAGCTACTTTTTGGCGTATGTTGAGTTGTTTTGGTCTCACACAGCCCTCTAACACATCCGCCACTGTTCAAAATGATTGTCAAGATGAGTGGTCGCAGCGATCATACGTCATAGGTTAGACATCATCTCCTTGTGGCATTCCCATGTTTCTGCTTGTGCATGAAGTGTACTGTGCCAAAGCACAACTTAGACCATCTGCCTCAAAGAGAAAGTAGCTTCAATGATTAAAAGGAGAGAAAAAAAACAACTTTTTTTCTGTATATGAAGCAACAGCTGTCAGTTTAGCTGGTGGCTGCTGGATACAAATTAAAAGCCTGTAATTAAGACTGAATCCGAGAAACTTTTGTGTTGAGAAATTAGTTGCAATTTGCATTTTTACCTTGTCAAATGAAAAGCTTAAAGGATCCAGTGAAAGTAGCAGGAGCCTTGTGATGAAAAACTACTTTTGCTGTTTCTGTGGTCTTTTGATTTTAAAAAGAACATATCATTCAGACAAAAAGTAAGAAGTTAAATTGCTTGGAAGAGCTGAAATCTCTGATATTCAAGGTTAAAAAACAGTGGAGGCGCTCCACTCTTCTATTGCCAGCGCTGCCAGCTCAACAGTTGCTGATGAATTTGGACCAACGGTGCTGGACACATGACAACAAGCTCACTAAGGACTCTCAAGGACGGCCCAGTGGCTCCAAACCTCTGATCGTTACCTCACCAGAGCCTAAAGGAAAACAGGCACATAGATCAAACTCTCTCACCACTATTTCATATGAAAATCGTCCAGTTTTCTCTCTCACCCAGGCTCACTGTAACTGATATCCAACCCCAAGCTCTTTCTTCCACCCTGCCAGAATAAACGGGGTCTTCCCTCTGTAGATCATCTGGCCTTGATCTGCCGTAAACCTGCGTAAAACTGGGATTCATCCAAACCAGTACATTTGGTGCTGCCTTAAATCAAAATGCCAGATGAAAAGCAACAGCAGATAATAAAGAAAGATGACAAGCCAGAGGAGACAGGGAAGGAGGAAGGCAGGGGAAAAGGAGCAGGAGAGAGTTTGAACAGAATTTATCTCCTCGCAGTCAGGCTTCGATGTCTGAGCTCGGATCAGTCTACACAAAGGGAGCAGATGAAACAGGAAAGGTGAGAGAGAGATTATTGCAATTGTCATGTAAATGTCTGAACCAGGTTATCTTACTCTGAGAAAGGTCATAAGAAGAGCAAATACAATTTGATTAAAAGAGCTGAGGATCCTGTGGAAGTCAAATGTCAAATATCTCTCACTTCATATCATATCTACCTGAAACTGTAACCTGTGGGCTGAGGTGCATTTATGCTCTGAGGGACGGGACTGCTGCTCATTGTAATAAAATGATGAAAAGGTTTTAACTGCGCATCATTTGACACCTTTTTTAGTTGTTTGGTCCTAAAAGCCAAGTAGCAGACGGTGTTAATACTTGGCAGGACTTGATCTTGAGTCCACCCACCTGAGTCTCTTGGACCAAAGAACTAGGACCAAACTTTGACTGAAGTGTGCCAAAGGATACCAATAGAGAACGCTTCAGCAGCCACAGGCATCACTGAAACAAATGAACTAAGGGGCTCTCAGACAGTGGCATGCACAGACATTTGGAAGGGCGAGAGGCAAAAGAAACTTAAGGCAAACACAGCTCATAGTTTGGCTCCCAAGATGGCACTTTTGTGTATTTTGGCTCCCTCAAGGATATTTCAAGGCATGTTTTGGCTCCCAAGAAGGCAAGTTAGCACACGTTTGGCACCAAGGAGGCCACGACAGCAAGAGTTTAGCTTTTGAAAAGTCACATTTTTCATATTTTGGCTCCTGTAAAGACAATTTAGGGCATGTTTTGGCTCCCAAGAGGACAGGTAAGCACATGTTTTGCCTATGAGAGGGTACTTTTTGTGTATTTTGGCTCCCTCAAGGATATTTCAAGGCATGTTTTGGCTCCCAAGAAGGCAAGTTAGCAGGTTTGGCACCAAGGAGGCCACTGCAGCAGGTGTTTGGTCTCTGAAAAGTCGCTTTTTTCATGTTTTGGCTCCCTAGAGAGCAAGTTAGCACGTTTTGTCTATTAAAGGGCACTTTTGCGTGGTTTGGCTCCCACAAGGACATTTTTTTTATGTCTCCAAAAAGGGGAACTTAAGCGCACATTTTTCAACAATTGGGACAACAGGGTGCCACACCAAGATATATGGTTGTTCTCCATGAGATTTGTTCTTGTGTGGGCAGCCCAGTTTTGAATCCAGCCTGTGGCCACTTTCCCGCGTGTCACTCCCCACTCTTACTCTGTTTCCTGCTTTAGCCACTGACCTCTCTCCTAACCAAATAAGGGCATAAAAGCCCCAAAAATAATTTTAAAAAGATTTTAATGACATGCAGAAATGATGACGTCATTCCATAAGGATCCCCTTATTAGTTCAAAACGCCTTGGAAAGGTGGGCCTCAAACACCAAGGTCTGACCACAGCCCATGACAGGGAGAGAAGGGGGTTTGTGGAGTGGGGAGCCTTAAAGGGACAGCTGCTAAAGCTTTTCAGACAAAAGGTTTTCTAAAACACCAGTGTGAGAAAATCAAGAATTTTACGGGCTGTTAATCTTGAAAAACCAAAAGGGAACAAGTGGGTTATTATGACACCTAAACAAAGTATCCCCTCTTTAAAGTCAGCAACTAGCAGAAACATGGAGAAAAGAGACAGAAGCGAGAACTCAGTGTGCAAATTATGTCTTGTAATTCAAACTTATAACAGCATAACTCAATGCTGATTCATGCCCAAAATAAAGTGATACCTGAAGAAATAAGCACTACATGGTTAGAAATATTTTAATGATTAAATCTAAAGTTATCAGTTTTTTTTAAATGCCAAAGGGAAAAAATATTCTTAGTGACTCACATCTTGTTTATCTTTTTTCAGCTATTACTGCTGCTGAAGACATAAAACAGGGTCACACCTTTTGCCTTCAAATCAAAGTACAGTTCGAACTTTTCAGCATCAAGCCCCACCTTCTTTGATAAACTTGTTGTTCCTGTTTAAAAAGCACCTGTCAGTGACACCCAGTGACTCTTCAGCAGGGTGAAACACACATGAGGACCTGAGGAGAGGAAATGTTGCCTAACAATTCATTACAAACTGAAACATTAATCCAGGTCAGTCCAGTCTGGAGGAGGTGTGTTCGAGGACCGGCTTTATTGTTCAGAGTGTGTGAGACAGAGCGCCACTGTTTGCTGTGTGACAGACAAGGACGATGAGTAAGGGTGAGAGAAATAAAGAGCTGGAGAGCGTTTGGTGGACAGCTGGTTTGGGCTGATAAACAGAATTTCAGAGAAGACCTTGTCAGAGTTGAGACTTTTCTTCGAAAATCTCTCCGTGAAAGCTGTCTCCCTCTTTTGTCTCCCTATCTACCTCTGATATCAGACGTGTAACTTCATCTACGCCACATTTGCCGACACAAGTCTGCAAAATCTTTTTTTTTTCAGCCCTGTCTGCTCTGCTCTGAGTCCAAGCTTGTCTGAACAGCTCGGCAGGTACTGCTTTAAGACATTCCACGTACCAACAGCCATGAGAGCCCACATTTCAAGGATTTCCAAACTGATTAATCCCTGAATAATCATTTCAATTGCAAAAGAATAGCGCAGACACCCAAATCTGTCCTATTCATGGGGTTGATTCAAACTATGGTTATTAGAGTTATTACGCAGCTTGAAGGAGGGAAATGTGAAAGGTGAAACAAATTCTTTCACCTCCACAGAGAGAAAAAAATGTAAAAAGTGAAATGTCTGCAGGTAAAATAAGAAAAAGACAGAAGAACTGCTCAAGAAATTATGCCTTTTCGTAACTGGGTGCGTGACCAGAGAGCAGGTACAGGGGGGAAACAGGAGGTAATAGACTATAAGAGGAAGAAGAAGAAGAAGAAGAAGTGCATCATTGTTTTAAAGTTCATAGTGTGTGAGCGTGTGCGCCTCAGGCAGGCGGGGGGATTCCATTGGGGGAAATGAATTTGAGACGGCGCTCGAACTAAATGGGGAAAAACAAACAAACAAGAAAAACATATTACAGCTGACTGACAGCGGGCTAATAAAGTGCAGAGCTGTGCTGTACTGGATGAGGAACGAGCGTTTCAGTGTGTATTTGTAATGACCGTGAACTGAATTACACTCTGTATCATCTACAGGAAGACAAACATAAAGCTTAGCAAGGTAATATTATGAAAATGAAATGTTAACTGAGCCCAAATGATCTGGTAATGGAGTCAGAATCAGGTTGCATAAAATAAAACCTGTACAAGGCTTAGAAAACAGGGGTGTTACTATAAAACAGCAGGCCTGCGCCGTCATCATCACACCACTGTTTCGACAAATGCCCAATTCTTATTCATCGTCTGGGATATTTTGAGTCCAAAAGAGAGTTTGATAAGGAGCGTTCACAGAGCCATAACTTTTAAATAGCCTGTAATGGACTTTTTAACTGTCACATTTTTATAGAGGGTCTTTATCTGAGGCTCAGTCTCCCTCTTTAAAAGACTGTAATTTACAGCCATGAGGGTGGTTTGGAAGAAGACATGAATGTCACTTTTAAAGGCTTTAGTGGTCATAGCTATGTGCATTAATGTTATCTTCTGGAGCACTTAATGTGCTATCTGCCTGTCTGTCGGTTTGAGAGGTCAGAGACGACTCGTACTTAAAGCGACAGTGTCTGGTGTTGAAAAGTGAATGTGAAAGTGCAAGAAAAAACTGCAGTACCTTAAGGGTCCACTCAAGGCCAGCTCCAAAATAAAGGAATCCTCATGTGGTTCTCTGTTAAAGGGCTAGTTTAATTTTTTTTCACCCCTTTTATTTATTTGAGATATTTTTGGGGGCTTTATGCCTTAAACTTGATAGGAAAGAAGGGTAAGGGTGAGGAGTGTATGTAGAAAACAGTCCACAGGTTGGGCTTGAACTCAGGGCACCTGCTCAAGGGTGAACGTTATGGGGCGCGACCTAAACTGCTGGGCCATTTGTGCACCGCTTCTCCTCTTTTTTGGGGGAAACTAATCAGTGAACATTAATTGAAGCAAGACCAACAAATGCTTTAGAATATAACTCTAAATATAACTTTAGGAAAAATTATATTTAGAGCCTTTTTTTTGTTTTTGGCTAAATGGACAAGTTAACAGATGTTTTACTGCCATTGCTACCTGCTCTGCTGTTTTGGAGTGTTGATAATCAGAGAGTTGACAATTATGACAATTTTTATCAACGTGTCAGGATCATAGACTGTAAATAGAATAGACAACGTGGCTCCGCCTGTTACCGTTCTACGATTTGAAGCCAAAAAACCCTGTTACTCAAGCTGCCATTCCGGTGAAGCAGAGTAAAAAAGAGAAATAAAAATATTTATTTCTTATATCCCCGATAAAAACCACGCACAAACGGCAGCTGTCAACTATCGTAAAACGAAACTTATAACATGGTTTTTAACATCCAATAACCAATGAGAAACCAACTCCTCAGTAAAAAAAGACTTGAAAACAATGCAGCCAAATTACATCGTCATACCACCTTAGTGTAAGGATGAGAGAAACATTTCTACCAGGTTTCTTAAATTTTTAAAGTTTTCCAGACTCATATCCTGAATACATGGGGAGGCGGGACTTATGACCTATACTGCAGCCAGACACCAGGGGGCGGGGCATCTGCTGGAAGCTTCAGTTTGAGCCGAACGTCATTTCATCCACATCCCATTATACAGTCTATGGTCAGGCCAGTAAAGGAGAGACTGCACATTTTATGCATGTAAGTTATTGATTAAATGTGTGTCAAATATTTGGAATTCTTGTTTTGTAAGTGGGCTTCTGTGCTATGAAAAAAGTGGAGTTCTTGGTCTTTGTACTAAAAATGACTACATGTACTAATGGACTCTGTATTTTTGATTCATTCTGTGACGCTCGTGTCCCCTCTGACCCTCCGTAGCAGTCTGTGTTCCAGCGTTGGTGCCAGCTGCTGCGTCTCCCCGCTGACTCTGACAGTAAGTAAAGTAAAAGTAAACTTCTCCACATTTTGGGCACATCAAAGTTTTGCCACCTAATGCTTAAGCAGGTACAACCTGACCTACATGCGGTAAATAGAGCGGTTCTTTGTATCAGCAATTAATCAAAGTGAGTCCTAACAGAGCGCTGCTGTCTCTGGTACTCTGATACGGGAATGCACAAGTAATTATGATAAGATCTGTTTGCTGCGTGCAAACTTTAATTTCCACTGGGGGTTTCTGTGCATGTGAGGTACGAGTGTTTCCAACTTCTATAGTGTAAATGGAAGTTTAATGCGATGGGAGGATAAAAAAGGTCCATTTATATGTTATACCTCAATATATCTGCTTCCTGTTGAGATGTTTTATGGTGTCTCTAAGCATAACCGTACTACTCTTCTGCCACTTTACATTAACTTTCATATCTACTATTTGTTGTGTTTCTGCTTCTCTAAACCCTTATATGCATCGTGCTTTTAAACAGGAGTTGTCACAGCACATGAAGGTTACCCAGAGTGAATGTGTGAGTGGGCGTGTGAAAAATGAATGCTGTTTTGAATGCATGAGTGCCGTTGTCTGTGCATATACTAGTCTGAGGGGAGGGCCTGAAAAGTTTATCTAACCTTGTGCCCCAGCTGTTTTCATTCAGTATTCAACAGAGTTTCATATTTAGGGACTCTCAGCTGTCAAAATAAATCAGAGTGATAATATATATTGTGGGACAACGTGATCTGATGCCTCATGAGGAGCATTTTTTTTTTGTACACTGAGAGATGGTGATACCTCCCTTGCTTTGGAAAAATGTGAGGAAAGAGCTCATATCCAATGCTGCACCAAGTGACCATTTCTCATGTTTCAGTTTATTTCAAAGCTTTTTTCATATATAAAAATAAGAGGTTCTCAAATCGTCATTAATTCATAAAGACTAATGCATTCCACATAATAATATCCACGTAATAACTATATATTATTCAGTGGTAAAATGGAAAAAAGAGAGTTAAAATGTTCCACAAAGCATTAAAAAAAGGTTATTCATGAAATTACAAAAAAAAAATAAAAAAAGAAAAGAAGTCAAACAAAAAAATAAGTCATATTTACATTAAGTACACACTATTTTAAGAATGCTCTGATCCAAATATTTTTTAAAAAAAGGAAAACTTTTTTTCATGCTTTAAGACAAATAAAAACACTCAAGGGAAAAATCTTGACACTGAATTTCATAACTCATGCATCAGAGGATTAATATAGCCCAGAACTATTGCCTCAAGCAAATTTAAGGAACAGACTTCTGAAGTGTTGTGCGCAAATGTTTGTGACTCAAAAGTAGCTGATTGTTTTCAATTTTAAATCCTAGCCTTTAACTATGGCTAATTGAAGTAACCAAATTTTAATTTTATATGAGATCTTTTGTCACTAACACAAAATTAAAACATTCCCTTCAGTTAACATAAAACTTTGAAGTGAAAAACTGGTTCCACTTTATCTGAAAATAAGTAAGGCCCTGACTCCCCTCATAATGAAAAGAAGGTTTCGGCCCAAACACTGAAGTGAACACCATAAGACAGAGGAGTAGTCTAAATTGACATCAGAGGAGCAGGGTGGTAAACCATCAGATCCTGAGTCAGTTTTTCTATTTCGGACCGTCGTTTGGTAGCCAGCCGTTACAAAGTACACTGACAAATGAGGCGAGTCGGACAGTCAGCATAAAACCCCCAAAGGTTTCACCTCACCTCCTCGGTTCCCTGATTTACTCCCATTAACCTCCCTCCCACTCTGGGCAGCCCGCGGCAGTCTTCGACCTCCATGACTTCAGCCTCCCGCTTTCCAAAAAACCATGTCCTCATTTTCTGCTCCCTGATGCCTGCAACCACAACCTGTGAAACTCCAAACTCCGAGGCATCCTTTGAAACTTTCTTACTTACACCTACTTTAATGAACACAAATTGTACATTATAAAAGAACAATACCCATAGCATGAATTTTTGATATTGAGAAAGTAATTCGGCAGACAGGGAATAAGCTGAAATTTATCTTAATGTGTTGAAGTTAATGAGCTGAAAATATAAAGCCTGGTAGCCACGAAATGCAAGGACATTACATTAAACATTAATCTGTGCCTTTCCTGTTTAAAAGTATTTAAATCTAAATACTTCTTCTAGCCCTATTATAAGAAAATTGTCCTTCCTCTGCAGCAAATTGCTCAGTTAATTTCTTTTCTTATCTGTGTACTAATTCACCACCCACTGACACGGAAATAAGAGAGTGAATCATGAGCTGGTTAAACTCTAGAGCGAGAAATTAAGAAAAGTGGTCAAATTAAAAATGTTAACAGGCAGCAGATTCGAATGAAAGATAAAACATGTTGCTGTCAAAATACAGAGCCACACATGATCTCCAGCAAAGGTGAAATGAAGGGTCAGTTAGTGTCATGCCACAAAACTCTTTAAGGTTTATATAAATCATTTTGTGAAACATTAACAACCTTCTGTGAAAATACAAATGGCTCAACCATTTTTTTTCCCCATCAATGTCTGGACCAGTGATGATGAAAAGTAGTTTTTTGAATGTGCAAAATAACACTAGAGTGGCTTAACCTGCACATGATTAGTATTACTTTTTGATAATGTTGAGGACACCTGTGTTTTTAACTCTGTGTGAATCCACCACATCTGTAATTGGTAAAATCCAAATCCCAAGTCTGTGCACACAGATGCACATTGGTGTGCACAGACATTTTGAAGGGTAGGGGCTAAAAAAATGTATTTACACAGCATCCCAAAAGGGCACCCAGGCATTCATTTTAGCTCCAGTGAGGGCACTTAAGCATGTGTTTTGGCTCCTAGGAGGCCAGTTTATCATGTTATAACCAGCTAAAGGGACAGATTAATGTGGCTCCTAAACCTGGGGGACAAACTAGCTCTTTTTTTTGACTTGCAAGAAGGAACTTGGACATAGTTTGGCTCTCAAGAGGGCACTTTAGCACATATTTTTGCACCCAGGAGGGCACTCTGGCATGTGTTTTGTCTCTCAAGAGGGCAGTTTATCATGTTCTCACCAGCTAAAAGGGCATATTAGTGTAGTTCACCAACTGGAACAGCACATAAACATATGTTTTGGCTCCCAAGAAGACTTTTTTAGCATATTTTGGCTTCAAAAGGGTACTTGTGTAAAAGCAGCTTATGATGTTTTATCCAGCCAAAGGGGCAGATAAGTGGTTTACCAACTAGGAGTGCATGCTTTCATCTATTTTTGCTTGCAAGAAGGCACTTAAGCACAAGTTTTGCCTCCTAAAAGGGCATTTCAGCACATGTTTTGGCTCCCAGGAAGGCACTTAAGCATATTTTGTCTTCAAAAGGGCATTTCAGCATGTTATGGTATCCAAAAGGGTACTTTAGTGTGTGTTTTGGCTCCCACAAAGGCAACTTATGATGTTTTAACCAGCAAAAGGGGCAGATGAGTAGTTTACCAACTAGGAGTGCATGCTTTCTTCTATTTTTGCTCTCGAGAAGACACTTAAGCACAGGTTTGTCTCCAAAGAGTGCACTTAAGGGTGCTTGTTTCAACATTTTGACCCCTTCTTCTGTGCACAAAACTGCAGAATAACTGGATAAGATAACTGTCTGGATAGGAGAGAGGACAGTGGATAGAGCAGGAAAGAGGGAGAGAGTGGGGAGGGACATGCAGGAAACAGGCCGCAGGTTGGATTCGAACCTGGGCCACCCGCTCGAGGGCAAACCTCATGGTCCGCGACCAAATCCACTAGGTCATCTGCGCCCCCTTTGTCGCTGGTTTTCATTCACTTTATGTTTATGTGTCTGTTTGTAAACAATGTGTAAGAAACGAGACTTCAGTCACAGGGAACATGAACATGATACAGAGCTTTTTTGAATAAATCTCTACACGTTTTCCATGTGTATGTCTATATCAGACACACCAGGTAAATAAGGAAGCATATTGTGGTTAAGGTGTGCTGAGAATAAACAGCTCAGCTACTCTCAGTCTAATATAACGCTACAGAAAACCTCTCTAACTCTATGACAGCCTTCCTCAAACTAAATCCCATCTTCTGCCACCGCTCCAATCCCAAGCGTCCTCCTGTATCACGCACGCGTTTGTTTCTTTTTGTGTTTCTGTGTGTTTGTAAGTTGTGTCTTGGTTGGCACCCAGGTCCCAGCTGTCGCAGTGCAGCGAGTTTACGCCAAGCCGGATACCCGCGGGGTACAGAGGAGCCAGAGGCTGCCAGCTGGCTTACCATTCCTCCCCTAAATCCCCCTCTGTGACACACGCACACATACACACACACACACACACAAATCCCCTCTCTTTATATCACACCCAAAAAACTCCTTGATTGACCTCTTGAGTTGGCCCCCTCCTTAGTGCACGCATTTAGACACACTCAGGTCGGGCACACACCCAAGTCTTGGCATGTCGAAGCTGTAAAGGCGACAGGAGTGTCAACAACATCGCACTGCTGCTACATAATCCTCCTCATCTCCCCTGTGAACATGCCGGCACAGACACACAGCCACGATCAATAAATCAGTCCTCTCGCTCAACACTTCTTAAAGAAAACCAGGCTGAGCAAAGCGCGCTGCTGGGACAGAAAGTGATGTCAGCTTTCATTTTGGTGGGCTGTTTATTATAGTAATGGAAGATCATAACAGCTGAGATTAAGAGGCCGATTTGGAGATAAATGTAAGAGTGTAATTTTCCAGAGAGAATGTAGGCCAATCAAGACATTTAGCCGCTGCAGGGAGTGACTTTTGTTTCTCTGATTGTTGTTTGTTCCCTGTTTTGTTGCCATAGATCTTAAACTGCCCGTTCATATTGAAACGCTTATTGTTGAGCGTTATTTCAGCCCACACATTATGCAAAATCTCATCCCCAGCCAATCAGTTTGCAAATCCTCCACAGTGCAGCTTCTCAGACATGAAGGAAAACTTGTCACTCCGGGTGATTGTGCCGCAGCTCGATGTGCCTCACCCTCAGACTCGTGGACAGGATGTCGTCTCCTCTGGTGCTCTGACTCACAGACTCTGATGCCACTTTGTGCCTGTGTGTGACTGCAAGTCTTCACACACACACACACACACACACACACACACACACACACAGAGTCTACACATATACAGAATCTGAGTTGTGCACACATGATGGACGGTGATTCTTCGAGCTCACCCACACACCTGAGTAAAGGGCACACACGAATACAGAGAGAGAGAGACAAGTGAACGAGCAGACACAAACACACTCAGCCCGCACAGCCAGTCAGTCCCTGCAGCTCTGCTCCAGTCGAGCTCCAAAGTGACTCACATCTTGAGTACAACAACAGTTGCTCAGTCACTTGTTGTGACCATCAGACTGAGATTTACTGCTTTGAAAAACTGTATGTGATAATGTACGTGATACTGAGGCTAAACTTTTGAGGTCTTCAGAATGGAGTCAAAAAGCAAAAAAGGGTGCACTCTTTGGAGCCAAAATACACTAAAAATCCCTCTTCATAGTCAAAATGGGATGCAATTGGGAGCCAAAACACCTACAAAAATGCCCTTTTTGGAGCCTAAACACACCAAATAGCACTCATTGTAGCCACAGCATGCCAATATGATTTCAAGGGAACCAAAACACATTCTACAGTGCCCTCTTGGGAACCATAATACAGCAAAAATCCCTCTTTAGAGTCAAAATGTCTGAATTGTCCTCTTGGGGAGCCAAAACACCTGCTGAAATGCTGTCCACAGATCAAAACCACACCAAATAGCACTCTTTGGAGCTAAAACATGCCACATAGCACTCTTTGGAGCTAAAACATGCATGCTACAGTGCTCTTTTGGGAGCCAAAACACACAGTAGAGTGCCCTCTTTTTAGTCAAAATGGCTAAAATGTCCTCTTGGGCACCAAAACACCAACTAAAGTGCCCATTTTGGAGTCTAAATGCACCATATAGCATTCTTTGGAGCTAACATGCGAAATAACACTCTTGGGAGCCAAAACATGCATGCTAAAGTGCCCTTTGGGAGCCAAAACACACTCTAGAGTGCCCTCTTTTTGATCAAAATGGTTAAAATGCTCTTGGAAGCCAAAACACTTACAAAAGTGCCATCTTTGGGACCAAAAGGCTCTCTTTGGAGCCACAACATGCCAATATGGTCTCAAGAAAACCAAGATACATGATACAAAGTGCCCTCTTGGAAGTGTCCTTCATTCAAAGTGGCTAAAATTTCCTCTTGGGCACCAAAACAGCTACTTAAATGTCCCCTTGGGAGCCAAAAATGCACCCAACAGGCCCCTGGGGAGCCAAAACACTCCATTATCTTCCAAGGGATCCAAAGCAAGTCCCAAAGTGCCATCTTGGGAGCCAAAACATACACTCAGTGTTTGGTCTAATGGGATTTTTGATTTTGTTATTTTTGGTGCCCACTGCAGACAAAGTTGCATGCTCTTATCTGATTTTTTCTTGTGCCCATCTGTTGATAAGTTTACTGTGAACCATGGTGTTGAGAACTCATGCATGCCTCACTTTCTGCCTCAGTATCTTGCACAATTGAAACATATTAACTGTGGTGCTCTGTGAATCTCTGTTCCCCACTGTTTGGTGAATACTGAGAGAAAAAGGGGCCTCCATGTAGCTTCAGTATGTCATTGTTGTTATCATTGCAGATTCATTTAAAAACTATACAATCCCCTAACCTGGCACACTGACAGGAAAGTTGAGCTGCCTGATTCCAACATGAGAGATTTGTGACTGCTGACAGCTAATCATGATCACAACAAATACCTGATGAGTGATTAGATGTGCAGAATAGTTTTTTGGAAACTCTTCCCTGGGAATTGTGAGATTTTTATCTGAAGATTTACAGCCAACCAGAACCCACATACAAGGTTACACAACAGTGTGGGAGGTGTGCTCGTGTTTGTTCCAAGAACTCATCTTTTACCTGGGGCTGTCATGAACTTTGCACAGAAATATTGTGAAAGGGTCTAAATTTCTCTGAGAATAGAACACATTCGAATAACAGAGAAAAGAGGAAGCAAAATAAACACGAAAAACTTTGCATGCATCAAAGAGATGATTTTTATTTGTTGAATGAGGATACATGGGCCTACGGAAGAATGAGACAGGCACAGACCCTGTTTTCAAAACTATTTAGGGCACTGACAGGAATTAGCAGATTTTTACAGTCTGCAGCAGAAAGTGTTGGCTATTTTTTGGGGTGGAGCTTTGGGAGTTTTTGGGGGTGGGGCCAGATTCAAAGTCCAGCAGTTCCATCCTGTAAAACATCACCAAAAGTTACACTTGTGGTATTTCTGTCCTTCCTTTTGCAAAACTTGGGACCATAACATTGCATTTGACATCTTTCCACTTGTATATTATGTCAGGGTCAGGGGTATTAAAGAGGCAAGAAATTAAAAGTTAATGGAATGGAAAATGTAGCTTGTGGTAGATGGTTTGGAAGAAACTGTTCTGTCCCAAGGGGCTGAGGGAAACATTTCTGCAGAACCAAACTGGTCAAAGAGGAAAAATATCACTAAACTCATAAATTAAAAGCTTGATCCCACAAAACTGATCAAAATTTTTGAAAGATCAAGACATTTGTTATCATGTAATTTCAAGAAAAGTGAGTGAGGTTTGGTCTTAGCTTATTTATAGTGGTTGCCATATTAGAAATGATAACCCAACAAAACTTGGTGGACTTAATTGGGAATGAAATAACTTACCGAAACTCCTCAACAATTTGGGCTTGTGAGAAATGTCTCCTTAAAGGGACAGTGAGGACTTTCTGAGTGATCTTGAAAAAGTCTCACCTCTCGATAAACGCCTGATTGTAATCTATAATTTAAAATGAGATTATCAGCTCTAAAAAAGGTTATTTCTAAATGCTATTTCTCAGCTTCCTGGTCAGACTGAGCGTGACTGAATTAATTTGTGGCACACCCAAGTCTCTATGACAACACCATGCTGGCTAAGGAACTTTAGCCGTGAGAAGAGATTACTTTGTTTTTCCCTGCTGAAAAGGATTTCTTGGATTTATTCTGTAGTAATGGTAGAAACAAGACCTAGACTGTCTGACAGAAACAAAAGCTAAAAGGGAGAGGGATAGATGTTTTCTTTTCACTCACAAATAAAAAGGGAATGATCTTTTTATCCTAAAAGAGTCCACACGGTAATGGTTAAATTTTGCAGGATCTATGTTTGGTTTGTCTCCGCTTTAGCACCAGAGCAAAGTTTCATTTCTAGTCAATGAGTCTCACATCTGCTCTGCTATGTTTTATTTGTGCTCTATCTTAACTGCAACCATCGAGAACTCACTACAGCAACTACACACTTCTGGTCAAAAAGCACGAAGTCTTGTTTTTGTCGTAATATTTGGAGTCTATTGTTATTTTTTATAAGGCATTTGTTGGCCATTGAGACTGAATTACATTGTTTGTGGTGATGTTTTTTTCTATTTGTATTCCAGTGTTTGTTTGGGGAAACCTGGTTGCATTGTTTACACACAAGATCAGCTGTTAGCAGCCCATAGCATGTTGATGCTAACTGGTGTTAGGCCTGATGTTCCCTGCAAGCTGAGAAAATGGAAGCGAGGATGTGCTGGCACTGTAGTGTGAGACAACATTGATCTCTCCCTCTATTCATCATTATGGGTATTTAAGGTTTATCTCTAATTACATGTAACAGCTCGCTCTGCAAGCTCAGTGCCAGAGGAAATACCTGTAGAGTAGCATCATGCTATTCACAGATATTTCTAACTGAGCTAACACCGCACATGAACGCCATAATGGAAGGATTTCACCTGTGGGCAGACAGGATACAGAAGATCGAGGCTGAAAAGATTTATTCGTTCTGCCACTGAAGGAACTATCGTGGCTTTTTATTCATCTCTATAGTGTTTATTCATTCAACTCCCTGCTGTCCCTTTGCCGGTGTCTCAGCTGAAACTATCTCTATGACCTCTCAGCCTTGTGATTCTAATCTTCCTCGTCCTGCCTTTAACTGATGCATCCAAATAAGAAAAGGCTTTTCATCACACATTCAGAGGGGAAATGTTTTCTGGTCAGCCTCCCGTGGAGACGGAGACACGGGAAGCGAGCAGATGCTGCTGCCCTAAGACTTTTCCTCCCTGCACCTCACACAGCTGTGAGCCTCTCTGCTTGACTTCAAGGGGAAGCCGGGGCTATTACCAGTATGTTTATGCGTCAGGCAGAGTCAATTATACCTCTGATGGGAGAAAAAAGAGCGAGTGCACGCGGTAAACATTTCCTCCCTCAGGCTGTGAGTGTGAACGTGAGGGAAACCTTTTTTTTCCCTCCTTTTAAGCCTGTGCAGATTTCTGCTAATGCTGCTCCACAGGTAGTCGGAGGAAAGAAATCTCCACCCTCAGCTCCCCCCTGCGTTCGGCAGTGATGGAACAGGCGAGCACCCCTGCTGAGGGGAGCCAGAACCTCGGGGGCCTCCAGCCAGTAGGCGCCACGGAGGACGGAGGGGTGCTGTGAGCTCGCTCGTTAAAAAGCCCTGCACCCGACCCTAATGATACCCGCCGGCACGTTTCCCTTTCTCTCCCCTTTTGCTCCATCCGTCTCTTTTCACTTTCACTTCTACTCCTGCTTTCTCTCCACTTTCTCTTCCATCGCCATCTGCATCCCTCCCTCCTTTTTTGTACTCTGTTTGGACGAGGAAGTGGAAACCCGTCTGGTGGGAAGGGAGAGCGAGGCTCCGTCACACTTGCCTTCTAATGAGCAGTTGCTCTGTGTGCCATCAGCTCTGACGGAGCCAAAATGGCCGACACATTTCACACTGCTGGGCCTTGATCTGTCAGGTTGGTGAGTGACAGGCTCAATGGCTTCAGCTGAATAATCCAAAGGAGAGAAAAAAACACACAAGGAGCAGCACAAAAAGAACAAAAACAGAACAGAAGAAGTGATGTAACATGCTGCCTTCAGTGAGAAATCGCCTTTTCTTGTTTGAACTATGGTAGTAAAACGTGCCGTAGTAACCCAAGGGTGCATAGTAAGTCTCTTTGCTTTTATCGATGTGTGTGTGAGTCACTGTTCAATCATTCCTGATTTCAGCCTCCCGGACAGCAGACATCTGATGACACTGTCCTGGTGAATAATTAACACAGGTGTCCTCACTTGTTCCTTTACCAGAACTGATGTTGAACCAGCGGCAGTTTGTTCATCACGGGTTTTATTTGTTTAACAGTTTGGCAATCAGTGGAGAGGGACATTTAGGGTCATGAACCTTGGTGCAAACAAACCAGAAGAGGATGAGATTTTTAATGGTCCATCAATCGTAAGAGTGCAGTCTTTTATAAGTAACAGTTAGCACCATATTGATGGCTGAAGCGCAAAACCTCTTACCTGAAAAATTCACTTTTTTGAGAAAACTGAAAAAAACTTCTTGTTTTCTTACAGAATGCTATGTTTTAAGTATACTCAATACATAATACACTGTTTTTGGACTATATTACAATACTATTGTGTTATCTCTACTACGTGTCTATACAATACGGACGAAGTATTTTTGCCTCACAAACTGCAGATAGGTGGTTTTGCGCTTTGGCCATCGATATATGTAATATCATTCCTACATGTAATACTTCCAGGTCAGTATCAAGGTTGATATCAATATATAGAACAATTGAAATGAAAAAAATGAAAATGTTACTGAAAAAAGTAGTAATTTAGTTATTACTCTTTCAAAAGTAATAATATTACTTAACTGATTTCTCCCTGCCAAAAGTAATGTATTATATTGCTTTTATTTACACACCAAGATGGTGATTGTGTCATTTGATTGGGGTCAAGTGCTTGTGCTGTTTGCTGCTTCTCCACTTCACAATTTTGATGATATTTATTATTTTTGAGTATTTTTTTTCAGATATCTTTGTCTGCCAGCAAAATATTCTGTCATACCCTTGATACTCAGCATTTTCCAATGATTTTCACCTGCTTTTTTAAAAAAAAAGCCCTGGTAGCACTTTGAAATTCCTTTGTGATGAAAAGTGCGTCACACTAAAATGTATTATTATCATTTTCATTTTTCCTCATGATTCTGAGTCTGCACATGACCTCTATGTTGGGAGTAAAATTACAGGTGTGTTATTTTCTGAAGTCTATGAATCCATCAAAGTTACAGGCAACATGTAACAACTGAGGATGAGAGACAAAGCTTTTAGATCCAGTCTAAGTGGATCTTAGTTGAAAGAGACCATCTGACATGTTCCTGTCATCTTTCCTCTCCACGAAACTAAATAATGAGAGCATTTCCAGGCGTTAAATTTTAAACATGCACTGCTCCATATTTCCAGCTGGCTTGGGTTGCCAGTTTTGTATGACAACAATTGTTAAAACAAGCCCATCGGCTGAGAAAACTACCCACAACTGAGCCTGAAAGATGCTGGATTCTGCTGGAAACTGAAAACCTGGCAACCATGATTGGAGCTCCCTTGTTGCTCGACAGACAGACGTGATGACATTACTCTGTGGATTGTTGTATTTTAAATCATTGATAACAAGTAAGGAGTCATTTTTAGACAAGTAGCTGTAATACTATCACTGGATTTCAAGAGTTATTTGTTACATTACTCGTTACTAGTAAAATAAATAATATTAGAAGTAACACATTACTGCCCAACACTGGGGGTTGTTAACTAATCTGTTCTGTGTTAACTATGGCTCCAAATGCTTAAGATGTTATGGTCTGTCACAGGAAGGATGTGGCCTTCAGTTTAACAAGAGGAGGAAGAGATGTGTCACCCATTTTTAGACAAAACTGAACAAAAACATGCCTTAAAAACAAAAGGGTCACTTGAAATTGACTATGGGTGGAGCCTTTCACATAAAACACACCATTTAATTTTATATCTATATATTAATATTGATCCAAGCTGCTTTAACAAGCATTTAAAAGTAAGCTGAACTGTGTGTAAGGGTTTTTCCCATTTGGCTGAGCTATTATTTCTCTCTTTGCTCTGTGGTTGTCCAATGGAACAGATTTGCAGCCATCTTTTCTGACCTGTAAAGGACCTCTTAAACTTTAAAAGGTTGCCTCAGTAAATCATTGTAACAAAGTGTGCATTATCCTCTGCTGTGCTGACACTAGCGGTGCCAATGCTGGCCAGATAAAACACAATAAAAAGTGTCTGCTGGAGATGAGAGCGTAGCCGGGTGGCACAGAGCGGGGGACTGAGTGGGTACAGAGCTGGGAGTTCACGACCGGATGGATGTCAGCTTCATCTATAGTGAATCAACACTCAGCCAGGGCTGAGATAAGAAGGCTTAGCTGGTGGAGAGACTCTTCTGGTGCCACTTACATGTGTGCACAGTTTTGCTCAGATATGGCGGCTAATGTAACAGGCACAGGTACTGACACATGTAGAGATAATGACACACACACACACTGAGATAGAGAAGGGGGATCGCTGGTGAAACAAGCAACATCAATCGCTTCGAAAGGTTTCCATATCAGTCACATTGACGGGATCAGTGAAAGCGAGAGGAAGGGGAGCTGTAGCAGGGAGAGAGAGAGAGGGTGGGCTACAGATGAAAGAACCAAGGGAAAGAAAGCAAAAAGATCAAACACTAAAGTTGAGAAATAAAAATGTGAAAACAAAACAAGGGAAATAGACGAAGAAGAAGGGGTGTTGTTTAAGGCAAGAGCAGTTTTGACTCAGTCTAATGGTTGAAAACAACACGTACAATAAAGTCAAACATGATAAGAGTAGTGGGGAAGATAAGACACAAAGAGATATGAAGAAAGCATGAGAAAGAGTGTGAACATTAGAGGATGGAGATCTTTTTTATTGTCGTCAAAGATCGAGGACTTTTCCTTCCCTTTGAAACACTGCACAACATCATGGGAAATAGGAAAACGAGCCTCTTCTCTTGGTAATAAGTAGGTCCTTATCATTTTCTACTCCTCCATTAAGAAGCTATTTCTGTAGGTTGGAGCCCAGGCATCACATTTATATCTGTGAAAACTCTGCAGTCTTTATTCTTTCCATCTTCAAAAAGTATGTATGAATAGACAGCTCTTTCACATTGTTGTTTAAAGCTACTACGCGTAACTTTTAAACATTGATTTTTGTCTCACACAATAGTAGGAAGCAATTTTTACCAAAAAAAAAAAAAAAAAAAGAGAATCCCCCCTGCCTTTTTCATTATCAAATATGCCTCTCATTGAGAGTATATGCTGTAAAAATTTAGGAAATACACTACATAAGCAGCGCGCAGGTTGTCATGACAGCTGGCACCTACCCCTTCCAGTGGTTTCCAACATTAAAACCACATGTATAGAAGTGATTAACTTTCATGCTCATGATCTTATTTGCCCTCTTAGGTCATAAAGAGTACTTAATATTTGTCTTTAGTCTGTTTCATAACCAGCTTAAAACTGCCTACAGTAGCTTTAAAGAGGGGGTATGATGATTAATAGTCATTTAAACAGATATAGAGTAACAATGTGGGAAAACTTGAAAACATTTCATGTTTATTGCCCAAATTTTCATTTTCTGAACTCTTAAATGGCTCTTACAATAACGATTAAGGCCAGATTTGTGACTTCTTTTTTTTTGCGGGTGGCTGCATGGGGGCTACTGTTACCCAGGGCCCTAAAATAAACAAAGCTGGCCCTGCTGCACGTTACATTCTTTGATTTAAGAGCATGTGGTTTGTCAGTTGAAATCCAAACACTGTTTTGTATGTTACACTATACCAATGCATTCATAAAGCAAAAGCGGCTCAGCTTCAAACTTCAAGAGAACTTTTTTCACTTTTTTTCATCTTCCAACAATAAAACATGAAGGCAAACAGACTCGATACCCCTCGCTGCTCTGTGTGATAAAGTAACACTCACACACACACACTGACAAACACTCGCTGTGTGTGGCCAAAGCCCTCCTATCTGAGTACCAGTGCTCATCCTGACACTCCAAAGAGGCTCAGTGTGTGCCCTGTCTGAGATGTTTAATTCATACAGCCGCCTGCTCGTGCTCAACGTGAATGTGTGACCAAGGAGGATGCACACAGAAGAGAAAGAGGACGCATAAATAAAGAAAGAACAGATGTTGGAAATTCTGCAGCAACAAAGAAAACAAAGTTATAGAAATAGAGGCTGAGAACTGACGAAATAAAATAATAGCAGAGTAGAAAAAAAATGGAATAGATGACAGGGAGCACATGTTTGAGTTGCAGTCTCAGATCTGAGCACTCAAACACAAAGTGAGTGACGGATAGAATCAGAGCAGCGAAAGTGAAGGAGAGAAAAGAGGGACAGGGCAAAGAAAGAAAATAGGAGAAGGGGAAATCTCTGAGACACACACAGAGACCAAAAGAAAACAGCGGTGATCTCGTCCAGGCAGGAGGTGGGAGCCCGGAGTGCTGAGGTTTGTGTGTTTCAGGTCTCAGGAGAGGCGGCAGGGGACTGAGTGCGAGCGATTTTCTGTCATATCTTACTTTCTCTTCATCCCTCACGCTGGTTATCCCCCCCCCCACTCCTCCTCCTCCTCCTACTCAGTCTTACCACTGCAGCATGTAGAGCAGGAACACAGGGTGGGTAGAGTTTGTGGGCATCAATTTCAATGCTTTGAAAGATCACTTTAACAGTGGGTTTGATTTTGGTATATATATTTCTAACTATAAGAAGCAAAGATTTTCTCTAACGCAACTGGTGCCAAAAAAAACAGGTGGACACCTCTTCCTCCCTAAATTCAACATGCAACACACTCCAATCTGAGTGTATCAGTCCAAATATTACAGTACTCATAGTTTAAGACTCAAAGCACAAAACTAAATCTCGTTTCAGAATAAAAACAACCAAAAACTTTTGAGAAAAAAATGAGATTTGGTGTTGAAAGAAAGCAACCACATACAGTTGTGCACAAAAGTTTACACCCCCCAGCAGAATTTCTAATTCTTTGGCCTTTTCTCAGAAAATATGAATGATAACACAAAATCCTTTCTATCACTCATGGTTAGAGGTTGGGTGAAGACATTTATTGGAAAAAAAAAAAGTTTACTCTTTTTAAATCATAATGACAAAAGAAACTTCAAAAATGACCCTGTTAAGAAGTTTACACAACTCTGGTGGTTTTATCCTGATAAATGCACAAAACGACCTCTTAAACAATGCCAAAAGTATACAAAGCAGTAATCAAAGTAAAGGGTGGCTATTTTGAAGAAACTCGGATATAAAACATGTTTTCAGTTACTTCACCTTTTTTTGTTAAGTACATAACTCCACATGCGTTCATTCGTAGTTTTGATGCCTTCAGTGAGAATCTACAATGTAAATAGTCATGAAAATAAAGAAAAAGCATTGAATGAGAAGGTGTGTCCAAACTTTTTGCCTGTACTGTACATTTAAGGTAACCAAATAGGACTTACCAGACTACTGAGTCACTTACAGGGTTCAGAGACCTGACATGAAGTTGCTGAATGGTCACAGCAGGAAACCTTCCCAAGCTGCATCGTCACACCTTTACAACACCGGCATCTGTCCCATCTGTCAAGTTATCTTTTCTGCAAACTCAGTGTACATCTGTTTCCTGTGAGTAGCTGCACACACACACACACACAAAACACACACACACACACACACACACACACACACAAACACAAACACACACCCTGCACAGTGTGAGGAGATTAGGAGACCAGAATAAACAGAGAACACACTGGACATGAAGTTTAATCTGTTTATTATATATACTCACCATGGTATCAATATCATCATTAATATCCATCATTAGGCACCTTATAAGCAAACAGCTCAGAGATAAAGACTTGATCATGCCTGTTGGTTACAAAACACCCGTCAAACATGCTGTCAACACGGCAGAAGTTTGTTTTTTTTATATTTGACATCTGTTTGGATTGTGACTGAAGTGTCGCCTCATTGTTTACCACTGCACAACTGTCATAAAACGTTCCAGCCTGTGTGACTGTTACCACTAATCGGTTGAGAATTACGCATCCTGTGCTTGTTGATGTGTGTCCACACTGTCTTAGTTTGTGTGCATTTAATATGTGAAAGTTCTTGTGCAACATCATGTGAGGTTTAGTCTAGCGTCCGCTTGTGTAACAGTGCACCTTGATTAGCGTCTGTGAATACGTGCCAAACCTCTCTCAGGTGCCGTTAGACTACAAGCTGAGCTAGTTCAGGCAAGTCGTTGGATATTTTGGCACATTCGCCAGATCTGGAGTTGGTTGTACTTGGATGTCTGTGCCAAAATACAGTGGAAACTTTCCCTCATGCCTCGAGAGAGAAATTTCCTCCTCCTTTTAAACACACAGGAGAGTAGCAATAAAGAATCAGTTTTTTACTACCCGTATCCAGGGTTATTATGGTGCTACAACCTGGCGTATGCATCACAAAAACACGCTGCTACGTTTTATGTGTAATGGAGAAGCTTTAAGCAAGTTTAGGTCTTGTTTAAAGTTGAGACAATTGGCATGAAAAATTAATTTCAAAGAGAGGAAGGAACAACACACTGATACAAAAGCTTTCAATGCTCCATTGAGGTTTGAATACAGACGCAGTGATTTCTTTCTTTCTTTCTTTACCAAGCCAATATCCAAAATATGATGCAATTCAATGAAAGTGGTTGATATACTGGAAGATCACAAGAAGTCGGCCTGGTGTGTTTTTCCCACCAGATTAGATCAGGAGATGAATGGACATTGGTTTTGTCGACTTCTTCTTACCAAATGTCAATGCATCCAATCAGAGCTGAGGAGCTCTTACTAAAAATTAAAGATATTTAACACTTTGGGGATATAAACCAGTTTTATTTTTTACCTAGAGTTACATAGGAATATCATCATCACTGTTTGTTTTTGTCTTTTAAATCTGAGGCCGGATACAGCAGCAGGTTAGCTTAGCCAAGCATACAGGCTAAGAGAAAAATAGTACTAAGCTCAGCTATGATTGGAAAATCATTGTTGCTCGTTAGCTTACTTAGATGTGTCAGAGTCATTTTTCACCCCATTGCAGAATGGATTAAACGTGTTTAAGAAGACCAGGTAGAGAGAGCTTCAGTTAGGCTAAGCTAACTCAAAATGACTCAGCATTTTTTCAAGCTACATTTTTCTTTCGCTAAGGTTTAGTTAGAAGTATTTAAGGGCCAGAAACAAAATCATAATAAACACAATATCAAAAAAGTGCAATAAAACTACAGGGTATGAATAATATAGTCCAGGTGTAGCTACATAGTGTTAGCCTTATAGCATTTTTTTTTTTGCCTGAGTCACATTTTAAAGTTTTCCAAAAAAGAAGAAAAACAGATTTTTTATGCACATTTATTATTACTTACTACTATTTCAACCATATGTTTACATTACCTTTATTATTATTGTTAACTAATTTCTTTATTGGGATTTTGTTGACTCTGGTAACCATGTTATGATGCTAATGATTTAAATATTTAAATTGTATGACTTAGGGAATTATGCCATTAGGCTAACAGTATTTAAAATGTTCAGATTTAGTTTCACTTTCACTTTGTAGTTTGCCATCAAGGACGAGATCACTAAGTCAGCAGCTCAATCACATTGTCAAGCCCAATACATGTTTCACGATACAAAAAAATACATTACAATTCTGATAATATGACTTTCTGAATAATTATCAATCCGCTCTCAATAAATGAACACAGACATGGAGATGTACTGCAGCCATTTTCAATCACGAGGGCATCTTTTGGCGATCTAAATATTTAAGATTAGTGTAATCCATATTGATTCATTATGTTGGAATAAATAACAGTATTATACTGTACGGGTACGAATAATCCCAGATCTCTAACTCAGCAGTTTGCAACGCTGAAAACCGTTTCTCCCACTCCACATTTGTCAGTTTCCAATTTGAAATGGAAGAATGAAGAAATTCCCAACTTGACGGAAGCTTCATCCATCCTCTTCCTCCACCCCTGGCCTTGGCGGAGTCAGACACGGCATCTCCACCCAACCATGAAATAGCCACTTGTGTTTTAGCCCGAACAACTCCATTCCTATGTGACTGTCGAACACACATACACACACACATACACACACATGATCCTGGAGGCCTTGGTAATCCTCATGGACTGACTGTATGTCCTGATCAATACTATTCAATCAACACACAGGTCCTCGTTGCATTAGAGGCTACAGCTGCTATCCAAACAATGCATGGCTGGAAGCACAGGGACCGCGTGTACAAATTGAATCCCATTAAAAAGCGATGTCTCTCGAGGGCCAACATTGACCCTGTTTTCCCCAAATGCTCCAACAACCAGCTTTTTTTTTTTTTTTTTACACCTCTTTGATTGACAGCACCCAGAGGAAAGATGTTGTTACCATGACAACAGCTCATGCTACATCCGAGCTTTTCATAAACATCACCCTGGTACATTTAAATCAGCTGCTGATTAATGATATGAGGGTCATTATTCCAGCGATAATGATGTATTTACACTTATAGACAAATGAGTAACAGATGTTTTGTTTCCTGACTCACACATGTGCTTTTAAGTGCAGTTAAAATACCTAAAATATCAACAGTGGATGGCCGTTATTCACATTAACAGAGATAAATAGGTTACAGTGTTCCTTCCTAATAGACTGACACACAACATTTTCATCACAAGCTGTTCTGCTCATCTCCTTTCTTCACTACTTTCAATACTTCTCATCTAAAAATAGTCTCAAAGCAGTGGAAAGCAGACGAAGCAATAAAGAGACGCCAAAGAGAGGGAAATGAAAAAAAACAGGCTCTTCTTTTGTTATATGTGATGTCTCTTCTTCTTTTCGTTCCCCTCATTAGGGGTAAAGAGTTTCAAGTCGAAAGCATCTCAGAGCCCTTGTTGCTTTGCCGACTCCTTGTTTTTTTCTCTTTGCCACTCCCTTTGCCTTTTGTTTCAGTTTACCTACTGGCACGGCGGTTTAGAGACACCGAGGGAATTTCCTTATGCAGTTTATCCCGTCTGTTTTTTTTGTTCTTTTTTCTTTTTTCCTTTCCTCCAGGTTCTGCTTCATCTCCTTCAGATTGCTTTTCACAGCGGTGGTGTTCATTTTCGCCAGGAGCCAACTTAACCATACCTGATGCCACGCCAGGTTGAATGTTTATTCCCACGCTGACTGTTGGTTGTTTTCACAGTGAAGTTCTTTCAGCTTTACCGTCCCAAGAGAGAGATCCACTATATGAAGAGGCGAGAGGAGATATGGACACTTCACCAGGCGGTTTTGAATACTGTTTACAGGATCTTTGCACAGAATGAGAGCCAGAGAGAGAGAGGAAGAGCACAAGAACACACAAAGAGTCTGTAAAATGTGCAACTACTTTGCATTATGGGAATAGGGACGTAGATGTGTAAATTGTTCCAGACAGAACAGACAGTTTTTGCTTTAAGTCTTTAGTAGGGAAGCTGAGCAGTGCACCACAAGAGTACTGATGGGGGAAAAACAGAAAATGCTGCAATGAAGACTGAACATGCCACAAACAGAACAATAGAGTGTTTGAATGTGGAAGTGGATTAAACATGATACTATTAACTGCAGGCCTTTGGAGTTACTCTAGTGGGCGGGGGAATTTGAGCCTGGTTTATGCTTGTGCGTTAGATCAACAACATCTTCTTTGCTGTGGTTTCGTACATCGTTCATAGCTTATGTGCACCTCCTTCAAAATGTAACAATGCGTCAAAATGACTTGACCACGAGATGCTTTCTGAAATCACTGCATATCGATCGTACATCTCATCTCCTCTCTAGCTTTCCTTGCAGTAGCTGCTATATGATAAACAGCGACATATATTCGCTGTATTATAACATAAAATGCTCAAAACTGTTGTAAAAAAACAAGTACTAAATGGTAACAGGCAATCTGATAATCACACTGATGACACTGCCCTCTTGTGTTTCGGAGGAGTACTGCAAAGCAACATGGACACTAAGGGGTTAAGTTTCCACCAAGTGGTTCACTTCAGTTTGTCTCGGTCCGACAGTTTTGTTGCGGCTTCTCTGACTAAAACAGGAACAGGTCCCCAAATTGCCGACCCATACAGTTCCACTTTTTGAAAACCCTTCTGTTTGGGTGCCATACGTATCAATCCAACCCCAGGAGGTGGAGCTCATAGTTTTCTACAGCAATACTGTATAAAACATGGACGTAGTCTCCATGACGTCACGCGTCTGTTACTGCAGCTCTGTTTTGAAGCAAAATGGCGGGTGCGGCCATATTATTAGTATCATATATTGGAATTGGGACGAGTGACGAGTGCCCAAACTCAAAGCTATTGGGCGCCCGTCAGTCACGTGATCTGAGCGGTGGCTCTGATTGGGCAAGCTCTCGATCCTAATATCTTCCAAACAGCCGAGTTAGAAAAAAATTCACCCCCCTCACAGTGTGTGTGGCTAGCGTAATTAAGAAAACAGACGGGAGACGGAGTTTGTACCAGGCTTTAAATACGCTATTTCGGCTCTGAAAACGGCCTTTTTTGTGTTCATTTGTACGTGACGTCCAGTACTTCCGGAGCCAGCCTCAAGCAGCGAGGAACAGCAGCTTTTTAGCACTTCCGTTTTGTCTCATTTTCCTCAGACCGTAGGTTGCCGCTTGTTGGAGCTACAAACACTGCAGTCCGTTGATTGGTTGAAAGAATAATCACTTCCAGTGCACATAACCAGATGTTTTTCTACTTATGGTTCACTGCCTTCTCCCAAACAAAGCTTGATTGCACTTTGTAACAAAGAGTCCCCTGCCAATCACAAAGAAGACAAATTGCTTGATGTCTACCTTTGTTGTTCTTTGTTTACTGTGTAGCATTTTTCTTGGTTGGATTTATTAGCATGGTACACTATATTCTACTGCTATGCCATGACACTATTCCATAGCTGACTTGGCTATTGTCATCTGGCTTACACACCACCTACAAAGAAAGGTATGGTTTGCTGTAGAAACACAAACAGGATCCGGCTTTACCGATCCAACCCAAACTGTACTGATTCATAATGGACCACTTGGTGGAAACAGGCTTATGTAGAGCTCGTGACTGCTTTGGCTGTTCCACTCGGTTTATGCTTGACGCATCCCAGAGGTCTGGGGCATAGTGTCAATTAAGCAGAAAATTTCCCTGTCTCGCAAAATCAAAACTGCCCAATGGAGACTCACGTACAAAATGGCAGATGAACAGGAGCTCCTAGTGTCTGAAGTGTAGACATAGGAGCATCTATATAATTCATCGCACATAGATCACTGTAATAACCATCTGAGGGACAAATCCTTGCGGCCACGCTTGGCATAGACAAGGAATGGGCGGAAAAAATGTTGGAAACAAATAAAAATTTCTGCTACTCTTGAGGACAAGGGTTTGTGATACACTGCCCACTTCGGAACAGGCACCAACAGACGTGTGGAGTCCTAAATAGTATAGCCACAAACTAAAGTAAAAGTAAAGCCACATGCGCTTTCTAATGCTGATTCAAGGCCAAAACCATAATCCAGCCTTTTCCGTGTCGGATCAACGCAGAACAATAAACCAGGCTTCAGAAAAGTGTCATTCTTTTAACCTATAGAGTCTCTTTATATCACCTCAGACATATAAAGCTCAAGTTACAGTTACATTTAGCTCTGTATGGTTTTAAAAACAGTCTCAGGATAATGTCTCGTTGATTTTTTTAAATGTTTATATCTTTCATATCGCCCCTAGATTTCTGTTTGAATTAAAAGTTCATATAAATGTCAGTAGGCCTGACTGGGTCCATGAGTCATGGATCGAAAAGTACGTCATAACTGTAAGTAGAGATGATTCGTTGTAGTATCAGTTCCCTGTAAATAATCCAACCTGATCATTACAGAGATCCTATCTGTTTAAAATTCTTCCAGGAACGTGTTAGATTCCTTGCAGTGGATAACTAAGAAGGGCTCGGCTTTTGGTTATTGGCTCCAAAGGGAGGACTGTGGAGATGGATGAGAGATGTGTAGGAGTGAAAGCGTGAGAGTTCTGGTAGAGGTTTGGCTGCAAAGGTCAGATATAATCAACGATGGGATGCCTGTCATGGAAACTATTGGTCCAATTCCAGGAAGCTGTGAGGAATTGTTTGGACTGCGAGGAAACAACAAGTCAGAACTCGTGGGAGTGTCTCAGGAGCGGCTGGGAAGAAGGCAGGCGTTTTTTTATTTTTTTTTTCCATTTCAATCTTCGGAGAGGATGAGGACAGAGAGCAAAGGTGTGGCACGGAGAGATGTGGTTGTCTGGGAATTAGATGTTGGGTGGATGTCAGGAAGGTTGGTAGCTCTCTCCATCAGGCTACGGAGAAGATGGAGTGCACTCCAGAGAAGCTGCAGAGAAAAACACAGGAGACAGAGAGACAACATATTCATGAATAAAACTTACTGGATACAGAAGTTTGAAAAGTAGAATCCCATTGGATTCATGATATGAAAAATTATGAACAAGTGCTTAACACAGAAAGATGGGTGGTAATATGTTAGTGGTAGAAAAATGTATTGATTGGAATTATAAAAAATGTGACATGACATATGGAAGCTTATAGTTCAGCAAAAATTATGTTTGACGTGGTGTAAGATGCACCTATGTTTATAATGTGACGTAAATGATGTGCAAATATTTTAAATTTGGTAACTGATGTTCGAATGTTGAAATGTGGTATATAATCTACTTACTTAGAAACATTGCAAACAATATGTCTATGTGTCAGATACAAGATGTAAAATGCTTCAAATGTGGCAAATGATGTATGTATTTTTTAAAACTGGTAAAAGGTGTGAATTTAGTTCACAAATGACATCCCTATGTTTGTGAAAAATGTATTTTTTACTGGATGTGTTTCTATGTTTCAACTGCAGAAGAAAATAATTTGTGTATCAAATGAACACGTTGAAATTTGGTAAATAAGCATATATGTTTAAATGCAATACATTCCAGATGTAGTAAATGATGCATGTATATTTCAAATGTGTGAAATAACAAACATAAATTCAAACAGAGAGTGCTGCACATAAGTTTCAAATATGGCGAATCATGTTTGCATGATAAATTAGGTAAAGGATGTACAAACATCTTATGCGTGAAAAGTGCTACAAGTTTGTTTCAAAGATGACAAATGATGTGCTTATGATTTAAATGTGATGAATATACTGTATATCTACATTATGTTTGAGACAACAATAATCACAGCAAGTATTCAATATTTGAGAGACAACATGATGACCGATATTTGTTTGTTTCAAATGTGACAAATAATGTTAAAGTGTGTTCAATGGGGTGAAAGATATATGCTTTGTTTTAGATGTATTTAATGAAACATTACATGACATTGATGGTCATGTTTTAGTGCCACAGACTTTGCTGTGTTTTTCTGTACTGTGGAGTAAAAACGAGGTTCGTGAGAGAATAAGAACTTCCAGTGAGAAATATTAAGAGCATGAGAAAATCTTAGATGGCGTAAAGGAGAAAATTAAACAGTAAGAGTGCAAAAAAAAAAAAAAAACAATGACAGAAAGATCTGGGGAGGTGGAGGGTGCACAACGACACTGAGCCAAGTGACGTAGATGAGAGAGGAAATTAAGAAGTTGAGATCAAACAGGGGAAAAAAAAAAAGAGAGAAAGGACCGAGATAACAAGCATGGAAACAGTGAGGCATAAAAATGGATCAGGGGGATAGAATTAGAAAAATAGAGGAGGGAAGCGGGAGATAAGAGAGACGGGATAAAAGACAGAAAGAGAGAGGGAGGAGGACGAATAAAAAGAGTAGAGACATAATTATAGAATGGCACGAGAAAATCAATGCAGGGAGCATCATTGTGCTTGCAGGCAGCGTTCAAAGGGAGGTGGAGAGCAGCAGTGTGTCCATCAAACGCATACACACCAGCACATGTCAGTGTCGCACACACACACACACCACACACACACACACAAACAGAAGCATTTGAAATGCAGAGTGAGGACAGGGAGGATGAGTCAGGCAGATGAAGCGGAGAGAGACAAGTGACATTTAGAGCTCAGTCAGAGCATGTGATGACAAGGCACAAAGATACATGGCAGCCCTGATTCTGACAACAGCCTGTGTGTATATGTGTGTGTGTGTGTGTGTGTGTGAGTGAGCATGTGTTGATGTAAAGCTTAGTGCAAGGAAACAGATCTGTGGTTTTAGATGTGGCTTTATTTAACTGCAGGAGCAGAAACTCAGGGCACACAGGCGAAAGAAACATAGGGACTCACATTAATGTTTGAAAACTTTGGTGAAGAAAAAACTTTAGAAAGTTTCTGTTCTCTGCCTCTATTTGTTGGTACATTTGCACATGATGTCTATAACACTTCAATAAAATCAAATCTGGGAACCTAGTTGTTCCTGTAAATGACTCAACTTGAGACTAGAGAATAAAAAATCAGGATTACAGAACTAAAATTGAAATAATCTGAAATGTGTGATGATTTTCAGGATTGCAGGATTTTGCTTTGAGCTCAGTCTTTTTTTTCATCATGTAACCAAAACTAACTACGATCCAAATATGTGATTTTAATCAACTGTTTCCAGAACAGTTTTTGAACAAATTCATAACATGTGTTTTGAAATTGAATGAAGAATTACAGAGATTAGTGCTAAGTTAGGCTGATTTTTTAATGTTTGCATGCATTCTGTCACAGAAACATTGTGGCAACGAATTAAGTTCAAGTCTCAGGCTACATTTGGGAGTCTGGCAGAATCTTTTTCGCTAAATAAATCAATAAAAAATGTTTCTTTAATTTGTTTTACAGTTATTTCCAGGGAATTTTATACAAAACGGTCCATATTTTCTATCGTGTTGATATCTTATAGGTAGTGAATATTTGCCCTGTCCACTCTGTGTTATTTACACATCCACCTGATCACTATATATTATCCCTTATTCAGTTGATTTAAACTTGTGTGTGCATTTTGACACACAACACTTTGTTCTATAACATAAAACCTGATGAGAGGTCAACAAATCAGTAAATACAGACTTTTATTTTAAACTGTTGTGAGCAACAAGGTTGTCTTAATTAGTCTTTGTAACTCTGGAATAAATATGTGTCGGCTTTAATGGCAGAAAGAAGCATTGACTATAAATACTAAAGGTCCTAACATTGACCTTTTGTGCAGTTATTGTTTTACTTATACACTTACCCATCTATACATCAGACAAACGCTAATGGCTATTGCAATCATGTTGTAATAATCATAATTGTTATTGGTAAACACTGCAATGCATCAAGCTATTTTTGCTCAAAAGCATGTAAACACCATGTCAGCCCACGCGCACACACACTCAGACAAACACACATCCTCTCCTTGTTAACTGTATTAGTGCTCGAGCTTATCAGTGCGGCAGGACCACACATGCCACAAAAGGCTGAAATTCATTACAGACGTAGGAGGAGCCTTGACAAGCTGTCATCATGTTCAGAGGATTCTTCTTCAAATCCCTCCTGTGCTGTTTGTCTCCGGACAATGGTGAGAATGCTCAGGGCTCTGAAATCTCTTCCCTAACACACACACACACACACATCGTCACACACGTCAAGAACGATTCAAGGTTGAAATTTCAACAATGGTTTGCACAAATAGAAACAAACAGCTGCATTTACCAGGTACTGTTTTCCCTCAGGTTTCAGCTTCTTGTAATCTCCACAAGATTGTACCCTTGTGTTGAAGTCATCTCTTGTGTAATTTGTTCTTAGCTACAGCTATTGGTATGTCCTTACTGGCTAACAACAGCTACACTTAGTTTTACAGTTCCATCATTCAAGCAAACTTTTTCCTAAAACAAGATAGAGATACACGAAATGATCAACACAGTTAATTCATAATACTGCACAACATAAATTGAGCTAACTAGCTAACAACAGCTACACTTAGCTTTACAGTTCCTCATTGACAACTTAATAAAAGCTACTTTCTTGCTATTGTAAAACATAATAGAAATTCACCAAACAGCTACAGTCAGATTATGTTATTGCTAACTTCACGGCAAAGTGAGCTACTTAGCTAACAACAGCTTCACTTAGCAGTCCCTCACTAAACACCATCTTCTACAGCAGCCATTCTCAACCGTTTTGAGTCACGACCCCAAATTTAACCCGCACTAGTATCTGGAACCCTAAGATACGAAAATCAACACAAACCAATTAAAATCGTAACAAAAAAGTGGGGAGGATAAAAGCCCATGGTTTATTGGATGTTTATGTTTCTCAACGTGGAAAAGAACAAGTCAACATTTTTGTCTCCCCGTTTTTATGTAAGGAGTTTTTTTGAGTCTTTATCAGCCAGAAAAACAATATGTTCAGTCAACAAGTCAAAAAAATCTGCCAGTGGAGTAAGAAAAAGTTGCTTCTCAAGTTCCTTGAAATGGAAATGTCTTACATACAGGACGCTTTTTTTCTTACTCCATTTTTTAAATTGTTACAAGCAATTCAGACCTCATGTTTTGTCTCTTAAGCTTGAAATAAGACATATTTTCTGGACTGGTCAGTTGAATGTGGCTCATTTTAAGAATAAAAAGGCAATTTTTTATGAAAACTCAGACATAAACACTTGCTCAAATTTCAGTTTTTGCACTTAAAATCTGAAAAAGTTCATGAACAATCAACTTAAACAACCCTGCCTGAAATTTTCTAGTTTTAAATTAGTCAAAATTTTCCAAAATGACTTGGCGACCCCGCAGAAATCATCTGGTGACCCCACATTGGGTCCCAACCCCAAGGTTGAGAAACGCTGTTCTACAGAACTTAACAAAAACTACTTTATCCTAGAACACAAGAGCATTTTAGCAAAGTCATGTTTATTACTGCTTACTGAACAACAAAGTGAGCTAAATGGCTAACAACAACCACATTACATTTAGCCCAAGTTACATTAAAGAAAATTGTTTCTTCCTGAAATATGATATTTTGCTGAAATGCTGCAACAGTCAGATTATGATATTGTTAGCTGCATGGCAAAGTTATCTGACTAGTTAATGACAGCTACACTTGGCCTGAGTCACTTTAGGGAAGCTCCTTACTTCAAGAAAGTACTACTTCTTAAAATATGATGTTCCCCTAAAAGGAAACAATCAGCAAAATGAGCTAACTAGCTAATGCCATTGCCAGACTTTATGTAGGCCTAATAAGCAAGGTTTTGCTTTAACATTAGCCCTAGCTTGAGGTCAAAAGTTTCATCATTAAGTCTCCCAGAAGGTCTTGCAAGTTTGATTTTTCCCTCTTCGATCAGTGATGTCAACCAATGAGAGAAATAATCTTCATTCATAAAAATCAACAACATAAACACATAAAATGGACACGCTAAAGATCTTTGACAAAAGATGAAGACAGATGAAAAGTTGTCAAACTGTGACAACAACTTTCTCGACTTTAGATGAGAAATACTAACACATAAGCACAAAGCTAGCCCATCATTTATCAAAACATTTTGATTGATGACAAAGTGCACAATGAAGTTGAATCAGTTCATCAAGTGTACCAAGCTAATTTAGCTAAGAAACAAATTGTCGCTAAAACAAAGTCAGCATGCAGCGGCTGTTTTAGAAAATCTCTTTTAAATGACATTATCTCCCCTAAATATGTGATGTGTTTATTAAACGGCTACCTCAATGAGCTCACAGTGTTGCTAGTTACATTGCTTACTGGTGAGTTTTAGCTAAACACTAAGCAGAAATGGCTTTCTGTGTAAGCTGACTGTTCTTCACAACTCTCTGCATCACAAATTGACTCTGTTTCACATAAAAAACCCAAAACTGTTGAACAGTCAGTGATTCCTGGTGCTCAGAAACACTCGTCCCCTTGTTGAAAGCTGTTTCAGGTACATTACTGTGTTCATACAACCGTTGGAAACAATAAAACTGCATCCTTCACATCCTTTACGCCGACATATTTTCCAATCTGTCTGAACAGTTGAGTTTAAGTGTGAAATAAAGACCGTGTTCCTCCATCAGCTGCTGTCGTTTCACTCTTGAAGGACAGAAAAGGGCAAATTACTCTGGAAAATCTTTTCTTTAACATAATTACTATAATCTGCCAAACCTAAATTAAACAGACCAGCGTGTGAGTGCCTCGCTGACATGAGCGCAGAGTGTTTGTGTGCAGAGTGTGTGTGTGAGCTATGGAGCCTGACAGAGAATTACAATTTAGACATGTTTCTGTAGTGTGTTACTGTGTGTGTGTGTGTGTGTGTGTGTGTGTGTGAAAGAAAGATAGAACACTTGGTTTGTCTCTAGTTATTAAACTAACCAATTACAAAGCTCACTCATCACGTTCCTGTCCCAAACAAAGGGCGAGTTGATCTTCTGTGAATTCACTGCTCTGCAGTAATTCACACTTTGATTTGGCTTACACACATGACTGCTTACACATACTCAAACAAAAGACCCCGCAGTGATACCTCCTATAGATGAATGTTTTTCACCAGTATTAAGAGGCTTTTTAAGAAGAGGTAGTAAAATATCTGGATCATCATGATCTCTACGCATCGCTCCTGTCTTCATCGCTGTCGCTCTCTGCCTGTGCATGGCTCCCCTCTGTGCATTTGTAATCAGTGCAGCCTTGCTTGTTTAATCTGCACACACCTCAGCGTGCAGCAGCATCTGCCACCCTCTCTGTGCCTCATAGTAAGAACGTGTGTGAAGATGATTTGCACTGAATCTGTCCGTTTGGCTTTGAAGTACCTGTTCTTTGAGCTGGTTTTAGGCTTTACCTACTGGTGTGTCCCTGACAGGCTTGACTCCTTGAAAATATGTTTTTTTAAAGGATAAAGCTGTTGATAGAGCGTATTTCTCTGAGTCAAATATGGCAATAAACTCCCAGTGCTTCCATCAAGCGCCTTTTTGGTCTTCTAACCTTGATAAATTTCCTTCATCTATGCAACAGACCTGATGTCTTCAGATATGCAAGATGCACCATAGCTACTCAAAATATGAAGGATTATCAGAAAATAAGGGAACGGGCTAGCAGACCTTTCCCCCCTTATTCTAGTCAGAATCATTCATTTAAAGAAAACGAGCAAATTGCCTCTGTTGGACACTTTATGACCCCAGACTATTCATGCAAGCAAGTGACCATCAAAGTTTAGTAGTCACAAGTTTCAGCAAACTGAATGGACCAGTGGTTCCCACAGTGGGGGTTGCACAAGACTGATATGTTGTCAAACAATGGCTTTCAAAAACCCAAACTATTCATAACTGCATATTTCATCCCTTATCTTCGAAATCTAAACAAAATAGGGGTTCAGTTATGTATAAACTATGCCTCGTAGTGGCTAAGAGCACAGTCACACAGGCCATCCATGTTGTACTTAAGCATGATTGCCCTCCCACAGAGTCATTTCCCAGCTGACAATGCAGTCACACAGCTCCAATATGAACCAGACTGAAGGCACATGCATTTCCATCAGGCAGTCCGGTATGGATCAGAACAGTTTGGTACTGGTCAGATCGGTAAAGTCTGATCCTGTGCGCGTTTCCACAGCCAACCGTACCCTACTTGATGGGCCGGATGTCGAGAGCCACGTCAGCAACGTAACAGTGTGACGTCATTGCAGCGCGACACAGTGTACCCCGCTAATAAATACAATGAAGAAGAAATTTTAAACAAAGAGCAATGATGGAGGACATCCAGCAACTCTGACCTGCTGCTGGATGCCATCTTCAGAATAAAAAGTTCTGCGCTTGTACACGAGTAGAGATTTAAACATGGCGGGGTTGTGTGTTCTTTATGAGCACTGTTGCACGGGAAGTGACAAATCTTTTGACCAATCAACGTACTGCAGTGATTATAGCCTCACCCCTGGGGCCAGTTTGGTGCGGCTTGGCACCCCAACAGAAGGGTACTGAAAAGTGGAGCAGTACGGGTCACTTATTTGGGGTTCCGTCCCGGTTTTAGTCCACGTAAACGCCACAAAATGCGTGCCGTACCGAGACGAACCGATTTGCTTGGTGGAAACGAGGCTTTGCAGCAGAGTCGGCAAACATCCAGGTGCTTCTCCTGACTGGGACGGTCATGATTGGACCGAGTGAAATCGTTTGTCAATGGAGTTTGGCCACATGGATTTCAGAAAATGAATCAGGCAGGTCCATCTGCCCCGCAAGGTTAAGACTACATGCCACATTTTTAAAAGTACAATATTTTACCTCATCTCGGATTTTGTAAAGTCAGTTCAAAAGTTACGAACTGGAAACTTTGCCTTGTTGGAGCCTTATGCTCGTATCTGTGGTTCATCACACCAACCAAACAGTTACAAAAAGCATCTCCAAAAGTCTCCATGACTGAAGTCAGTTGAAGTTTTTCACTCTTGTAGGTCCCCAAACAGACAAAAAGTACAAGAATCTGAAGTTGAAAACAATCCCACAATGACCTTCTGTTTGAAAAGGGTTGAAGATCTCTTGTGTTAACAGGGCTTAAGCTTAGAAAAAGGTTTATGTACTTCTATAAATCCTCATCTGGAGAAAAACTCAGGCCTGAGTGCTTCAGGAAAAAGAAGGAGGTTGTCTAGACTTTGTTGGCTTTAGTCTTTTTAGTGGATTTCCTTCTTGTAACAAAACCTACACGTATTGATAAAACCACAACAGAAACACGGTGACATTTCGTGTTTTGCTGTCACAAAGCGATGGCCTTGAGGAAATGTCTGTCTGAGAAATGCAGTTTGAGACAGCCTTATATTGATTATTATCATTCTACAATATGGTTCAGCTACATTCAATCTGTGCAAAGAAAGGAGGTTATAGAAAACATAATCCTGTTTGGATGGAGTCTGTAAGCTCTCAATGACACACTGCAAAGTCAGAGAAGACTGCCATAAGTTAGCAGGGAGAGGGGAGAAATGTACAAAACCCAGGATCAAAATACAACATTATCTATCAAAGACTACAAA
This sequence comes from Thalassoma bifasciatum, assembly GCA_008086565.1. Lineage (NCBI taxonomy): Eukaryota > Metazoa > Chordata > Actinopteri > Labriformes > Labridae > Thalassoma > Thalassoma bifasciatum. Next base: position 82,135 of record RPOG01000350.1, read on the forward strand.
ACTTTTCAGATTACATACAACATATGATAGCTTTGTGTACTTGGGACACCAAATCCTGTGTAAGTTTCCCACAGCTTAGGTAAGCTTCTGCTAATGGGCGCGGTGTGCCGATGTGTCTAATTTTATGGGTTTTTCTGACTCTGCACACATGAATGCGTACAAGCTGGTATTATATGTACTCAGAGTACAGTCCTGAGCCGCTGTGGCGCTGGGCTCAGGTTTAGAGAGCCTTGTCTCCCAGCATGTGCACAAAATAGGTCATATTATTCTGCAGCTCCTCCTGCTTTCTCTCCCTGCCCTGGTTTCAACAACGTAAACAAGTGACGGGAAGTTCTCACTCTCTCTATCTTTCTCTTTAAGGCGGGGCTCCTCATCAGTGAAACCCTGGGAGGTTAAATGAATAAGTCGAGAGAGGAATGGAGGAGGAAGAGTAATCCTCAAAGTGATTGTATTTTGGTAACTTATCATCACATTTGTTAGTCACTGTGCCTTTTTTTGGTATCACCTGCCGAAACATACCCCGAAAAACACATACAGACCTCACCTCTGTGTTTTCTTTGGTCGCTCAGCGTGGGACTGTCAAACCGAGCTCAGTACTATTTCTTTTTCTGAGCTGCTCTATCATGCAGGATCTCTCTCCTGACACAGAGCTGTCACAGCCTTCAGGGTTTAAAGATCGCAATGCAGAGGAGCAGAAAGTGGAACAGTAAAAACAAGCCTCTCATTTATTCCAGAGCATGTATGCCGATGTTTGCTTGGATCTATATTTGTACACACGTCAACATGGGTGAGAGCACGGGTGTACGTGTGGAAACTGCTGCAGATATAGATTTAAGATGTTTAACAAGAAAGGCTTTGAGATCTATTTTTTTACTACAAACATGATGCAAAGTTTTAGCAACACTTTTTGTGACTGCTTATTTAAGTGTACGACAGGAGCAGCAGTGTTAATTAGCCCTACATTGCCAAACTTATCATTTTTAATACGCAAGTTTCGAAGATGTCTCCCTCATCAACATGATGAATAGTTTGTTTAAAACTTGTTCAACAATTTGAAAAAAGTATTCCTTCCCCCTGAGGATTCTCATACCACTACAGGCAGCTGAAGTTGTATCATCGCTAATTTCCAAGAAGTTATGGTAAAAATTGAAACTCATTTTAAAAAAAAGTTTTTTTCTGCATTGAAAGGATGCATAAAAACTTGACTGTAAAAGTTGCCAAAACTGCTAATTTTTTATCAAACTTGACACAGAAAATGGTATAAACAACATGATATAGCAATAGGTCAGGCTTTACATGGTTGAGAAAGATAATTTTTTCAGTATAAAGAAAAGTTCGTCAACCAAAAAATTCAAGCTCTGTGTCTGAATAAACCCTCATTTTCCAGTAAAAAACACTGAATTGTGTCTCTGTGTCAAAAGCAAAGGAATTTCACCCTTTGTGGCCGACTTACTTTCGCAGTAAAGAATGCTACTGATAAAAAAAAGACCAAGTTTGACCAACCTGAGGAATGGGTCAAGGTTGAGAGCTCAGCTATTTCATCATTAACCTTGTGAAACCTTGGTGAGTAACGACATGCTATTATGTACTATTACACCGAAACAGGGGAGGGTTTTCTCTCCTGTATGAAAGTAAACTTTATCTGTGCCACATGGCAAAAGAATAAATGTCCTTTACATTAAATGTCTGCTAAGACAGATTTGTTTGAATGGGGCAGGATGACCCGAAAAGGCAAAATATCCTCTGACTGCTGCTTTCTTGCATCCCATGACATGTTTCCCCTCCCTGACTTGTTCAGAAGTCTGTTATTGTTTGTTACAATAGAAACTCAGCGAAGTCCCTACAGAGGGCTCAGTGATAAGCAAAATACTCCGACACAGAAAGGAGGCTTTTACCATATGAAAGGCAAGGAGAGAAAAGAAAGAGAGAAAAGGAGAAGAGGGGAATGGATGAAGTGAGAAAAGATAGAGGTGCTGGATGGAGTGAAGTTGTGTGTGTGTGTGTGTGTGAGTGTGTGTTAGTGTGTGTAAGGGGCAAGAGGGAGAGATAAAGGCAGAGCTGTATTCCCTGATGCGGCTGCTGTGTGTCGGCTCTTCGCAGCTCCAGCTCCAAGGATTACTGCATTTACACTTCAGCTTAAAAATAGCCCCCGTGATAATTTATTTAGCTGGAGCACGCCATCCACCATTGTGTTTTCAGAGAATAGTTTTTCCCCTGTCTCCTTCTCACCCCATATTTCTGATATGATATTCTCCCCCCTCCTCGTATCTCTCTTATCATCTCCAGCTCCACCAGAGACACATCTTCTCTGGAAGTCACATGAAAAAACAGTCTGCCTGAACAAAATCCTACATTTTCCCGTCATAATCTCATTTATGCTGCTTGATTAGCTTAAATGAAATCTGATAACCTCATTTTAATCACCCTAAACACAACGCTTGTTCCTAAAGTTAAGTAAAGGATTATGGGAATTGAAGTTTGCACAGACGGCAAATAACAAAAGAGAGCAAGATGTTGACATGTAAGAATAATCGACTTATGAGAAGCAACCAGACGTCCTAATCTGGGCTGAATACATAAAGATGTGTGGATATTCACAAGGAAATGCACACAAAGAATCTATTTGTTCATTTCTTTCATATTTATAAGCTTGTTTGTATGCATGATTTTTTTTTTCCATACATATGTTTTATTAAAAATATGAAAATGGGTATGAGCCTGTTTTCATAACATCCAACAACAACAGTGTCGAAATGAAGGCTTTACTGAGCATTTCACGTTAAAATGCTGTATGAGTAACAGTAAAATGCACAGACGTTGGGTTGAACTTTCTCCTTAAAGTGCTGTCCGTGCACTTGCAACACATCTGTTTTTAAAGCTTTCCAATTATCTCTTCTTGTATCGGCACTGCAAAAAAAGTCAGTCTGAATATAAGACAAAAATACTAAATTTGATGGAAAAATATCTTAAAACTGATGAAATTATCTGTCTATGCTAAAATGCTAAAAATAAGTAAAAAAAAAACATTAAAACAAGATATTTTATTTAGCATGTCTTAAAGTAAGACTTTAAATCTTGGCAAGTGCAAGATTATTTGCAGTGTAATGATTCAAGGCCTGATTATCCTTCTGATATTATTAACAATACTGTAAGATAGCAAATTACATGTTAATGTCTTCATTTGAGTGTTAAAGAGGGGTTGAATAAGGAAGCCCTAAAAGGTTGGGATTTAAAATGTTTAACATCCTCTGTTTTTTTTTTCAAGATAAAGACTTAATTTTAAGTTTTTCTGTAGATAAAAATCATGAGAAGCACAAGAAGGACAGAATTACCCAAATAAACATGATACCCCTCTTTAAATTTACACAAAAAATGTCCCAAAAATTGAGTATCAGCCCTGACTGAAACATAAAGTGATAATTTAAATGGTGGTTAGCTACGTTTCCAACTATTCAACTTAACTTCAGTAACTTCAATGCCTTGTATTTTACCGACTTTTTAGCTGACAGCACTGTGAGGGCTCTAACATGATAAATTTGTGCGTGACATGCAGACAGCACGCACATTCACTTTCTCGTTCTCTACACTGTGATTAAAAACACAATTGAACAAACAAATACACTTAATTGAATTCATTTTTGAATGCATCCATCAGTCACATACTGATTACTGCCTGGACTGCAAGGGAAATCATATTCAGTCATTTAGCTAAATAAACAGTGTTTCATAATTGGATTCCTGTTTTCACAAACATTTCATCTCCAGTGTTTTATATCAGACTGGGCTGGAAATAAAACACACTGAGGTACATGTGGTGGTTCATGTTATTCATGACATTAGCACCTGATTATGTGAGGGTATAAAATATTCATGGCTTTATATATTTAGCCCCAGGTTTCTCAGTGTTCTCCTAAATGCAAAACCAACTCACTGCTTCTACATTTTTGTATTTAGATATATATTTGCATTGATGTTATTCATACAGGGGTAACCCGAGCCGTCAAATAGGGGTGAAATTAGCACTTTGTTTCTAGGACGAGCTCCTGAGCCAATGATATTCCACTTAAGAAAGTAAAGCTAGTCTACTACTTCCACAGCACTGTCCAATTTGCCCTTGGGATGTGCTTCTTGAGTACACTTGGAGCATACTTGAAGGAAGCTATCCCCCCTCAAGACGCTCAGCTGATACAGTGGCCTATCAAGATAGAAACAGGGTACGTTCAAAGTCAACAGCACTTAAACATAAGATATGAGGGAGGCCTTCAAAGAGCGGAGACAAAAAAGGGCTTGGTTGCTATTTTGGAGCCGAGTGCTTCGGCAGTGGAGGTTAAAGGGGATCATCAGTCTTCGTGGCACGGCGAATTTCATTTTCCGTGGAAATGTGATGACTCGACAGCATTGTAGGGGAAAGGAGCGGGAAAGTGGGGCTCACAACGAGGAAGGAACAGTATCGTTTTTTTTCCTGCTTCCCCGGTCTGTCTCTACATCTCACTTTCTCCGTCTCTCGCAACACAAACCCTGAGATCTGAAGGTGAATAATGATGACCTCATGCAGCGCAGAGGCTCCCAAACACTGACAAACGCTTACTTCCCTTCATGAGTGTAGTAATAGGATCCTTTTTTTTTATTTATCAAGTGTCTCCTCTGCCAACTGTGAGAGGTTTTGCAGTGTGAGGACAGCTCTGCGGGAAGCCTTCTGTCCGAAATCTGAAGTCATCAATCATAAAGTCTGAGGCAGAGAAGCTGAGAGGGCTCTGAAAGACACTATGTGACTTTTAACCCACAAGAGTCAAGTTTTCTTGTGTAGCACTGCAGATTTAGCAGATTTAACAACGAGAACTTGTTAGTAATAATCAAGTCAGCGACAGATTGAACATGTTGGTGTGAATGAAGGACTTTTCACTGGCTGACTTCAGCTGTCGCTAACTAAACAGGCTAATGTTGGTTTTGTACTGTCCTTTAAAGTGTATTTGACATTCCTGGTTTGAGCTAGCGTACTAGCCTCGTTAGCATTTAAGTGGCTTTCCCTTGGATAGAGCTAGTACAGACCAGTGGCTGTTTATTTATCTGCAAACTCTACCCTCCTTTTTATTTCATTACATTTTTTTAAATTTTTGAATATGTAAATCGTACAGGGCTTCCTAATAACTACCAACTGTTTTTATAATATGAATATAAATGAATATAAATGAAAATTTTTAGGAAGCTAAACAATATTTCAATATAAAATAAAGTGAAATAATGAAAGAAATGACTTATTCGAACAAGGAGTAAGTAAAAGCATAGCTTATTAACTCTCACCCCTTTCTTACATATAAATATTATATATACATATATACATACATATACCTATACATACACCTCTGTGATCATATACACCTATACTCATACACCAATATATATGTATACTCATATATACATAAATACAAATACATACATATTCATAATCACATACAAATTAATTAGCCACTATACTTGCTTATCAATATATTTTTGTACATTTTTTTAAACTGGTGGTTATTTGGACTTTGCTTGAGTTCCTCACCCAGATAATTCCATAGTTTGACCCCGGAAATAGATATACAGAACCTTTTTAAGTATCTTATTTTGAAACTATGTTCACTTCTTAACCGGTAACCACCCTCCCGACTTCTGAATAAATTTTGGATATTTTCTGGCAGTTGCCTTTTCTTTTTGCCTCGTACATGATTATTGCTGTTTGGTAAGACACAATATCCGTGAATTTCAGCAGTTTTGATTGTGTAAAAAGTGGATTGATGTGTTCCAGGAATTGAATAGTCCTAATTGCTCTTTTTGTAAGATGGTTGGGTCGTGCTTGACAAAAATAAAGTCACTGTGGATCAGTTAAGTCTCTGGATCAGTTCTGAACAATGGAATGAAAGACTTTGAAAATGGTCCAGTGGATGTAAATACTCTAAGATCAATGATTTGCTCATTTCGAGATTCTGCCTCAGACAGATCATCCAATCATCATGCAGAAGCTGAGCGTCCGGGCTATTGTCACTATTTTTGACTCATGAGTGCCTACGGCTGTGGGCTGTATGAGTTTTAAAACAGAAGCATAAAATGGTTCATGAAACTCTAAACATGAAACACTTTAACCACTAAACTAAAGCCAAATCTTGGCTTAACCTTCTCAAAACAGATAAAGAGTATGCTATAATAAATCCTGAATGATTCATTTTTAACTTTTAAAGCTTTTGAAGTTAGTTAGGTGAAATTAATCAAAGTATAAAGGTAGCTTCAGGTGAGGCGGTAAGTACAGTCAGGGAAAGCACACATTGAAATGCAAATGTATTTATATTTAACTGCTTTTGTTTAACTTGATGGCAAACTTCTCAAGACACAAGCACTGTGCAACCTAAGAAAAAAAAGAAAAGATTTAAACTGATTTATTATCAACAAAGTGCTGAGAACACCCAAGACATCTTCTTTATGTTTTCCTCAATCTCCATTTAATCTCTCTCTGGCATCAGCAAAGCCCCTGAAGGCACCATTGTCCCCTTTCACACACTGACAACTTAGAGCAGCTGCTTTTAGCCTTTGGATGCATTTGTTCAAAGTATTGAAAACATATATTCTCTTTTCACTCTACCCCATGTGTAAGAGAAGCATTCGAGGAGTGATGAAGCACCTGTGCTTCTCTTTGGGGAGACATTTTGTTTACTCAGTAGATAAAACTGCGAGGAGGTGCGGAGCTTTCCTCTCAGCGACATAACCAATCACCATAAAGAAGAAAATTTCATTTTCCTCTCTGCTGAAAACTTTTGGAAACACTTTAATTCCCCTTGAGTGGCTGTGGGATTTCAAGTTTAAACTAATTTGCTCGTCTGGTAATTAAATAAGAAGTCAATTTTACAAACAATTGGTTCCGCCAGTGCACGCAAGCGAGTGGAGCTTGTAGAAGTGTTTGTGAGCGTGACTTTGGATGTGTAAGGGCTTGTGTGTGTATGCATATAGTGTGTTTTCAGAGGCTTTACTGAGTGTGTATGCTGTGTGAATATTGTGGAATGGATTACATTTTACTGGGATGCATCTGTTTGTGAGAAATTTGGTCCACATTGAAGGGAAATAAAAGCATCATTACAATCATTTCTAACATAAAAGACCCAATACAGAAACACGCTCTGACCTCATGTCCACTACTCTTACATATAATTTTGGTCTCTTGAAAATACAACTCAATCAGAGGACTCCATCTCTCACTCTATCTGCTGCTGCCAAACAAGAAAAATAAGCTTCCCACACACATCTCAGAGTGCAGCAGAGGACCTGAGATGCTCTCTAACTTAAATATACTGTATGTAGTATCAGAGAGGAGGAAATTACCTTTTTGAGGAGGAAATTAGTTTTCCTTTTTCATAACACAAAGGTACATTTAGTAATTCCAAACAGATAAACCTTATTGGATGTGAAGTCAAGCATTTATGAAGGAGTAATAGAAAACACAAACCTTGGATGAATACACAGTATGATATGGTTCATGTTCTTTGTGTTATTACATGCAAACTGAAACTATCGTGTTTATTTCTGCGCTGGCTTTTTTTCTTATATTTCCCCTTGAGAGGGAACAGAAGTGAACTTGTTGATTTGTATTGTGAGTGGGAAGAGAGTGCGATGCAGATAATGATAGCAACAGCATAGTAACTGCAACCGTGTGAGTGTCTCCAGGCAAAAACGGGGACATTATTTCCATTAGTCGATAGACAAGATGTTCTGTGGTGCTGCAGTGTTGTCTTAGTGTCAGAGGGGCATGAGTGTGTGCGTTCTTTGAAAGTGACAGCTGAGACAGGGAAGAAAATGCTGTACTCACTTTTCAAAGGTGCTGAAATCATGACTTTTTCATTTAATCTATGAATAAAAGAAGAGAAATGAAAAAATATGCATAGAAAAGTGATACTATAATGAGTCAAATGAGTCAGATGTGTAACAGCAAACTCAGAAACATGGCGACTTTGGAGAAAGTATTGCTAATGTACCACTTGACATAAATGGAGGCTCAAATCTGTGTTTAACTTAAACGGGCCTTTAGTTAACCATTGACTTAATTTTAGAGTTAAAAGTTCCTGCAAGACTGAGAGCCACCGCAGGTCATTTCTCCCAGCAGCAATAAGAGACTGTACAATCACAACATAGCCAGACTCTCACCTCATGTCGCTTGATCAAAAAAAAAAAACAAACAAAAAAAACTGCACATCACTTCATTGGTCACTTTTCATTGTTCTTTTCTTTTTGGGTTTGTGTCCCATCATTCTTTGCAAATAGTGTTATTCTTATTCTTTGTGAATCGTGCAGGTTTTTATATATATTTTTTTAAATTGCTAATTTCTAATAATTACCAAGTCTTTATCATTATAGTAATAATAATAATAATAATAATAATAATAATAATAATAATAATAATAATAATAATAATAATAATGATGATTATTATTGCTGTTGTTGTTATTATTATAATTATTACTATAGCTATTTTTTTAGCTTATCTTTTTTTATTAAATCTTATTTGTTTTTTATTTTTATTTTTATTCTACTTCATTCTATTTCATTATTTCATTTCATTGTTGCATCTTTTGCACTACGAATGTTTGTGAGCTGCTGTGACATGGAAATTTCTCCCATGGGGGATCAATAAAGATTATTCTATTCTATTCTATTCTATTCTATTCTATTCTATTCTAAAGCCTTGTTTCTACTAGAGCTGTCACTGTATTCTCCTAACAATTATCATTTATTGGTTGAAAATTCAGCTTTACAGTTCACCCCATTTTAGAGGTAAAATATTTTGAATGTGAGTAAAAGGAGGTGAAGAGAGAATCTATACCCACAAATATGCAAAAGAAAACTGCACAGAAGTTCAAGTGTACTGATAAGTAAAAGTGTTTCATATTTTTCTGTCCATAAATGCTCTGATTATTTTTTTTGCAAGATCCAAAAATCATCCAGACTGGCAATAGATAGTGAAACTTTTCTGAGGTTCAGGTGGAGTTTCATGCTTTCTTCTGCCGTCTCTTGAGACTTGCACTGCAGTAGTTACCACACACTGCATTGAGGGCTAGCTGGCTAACACACAACATTAGATTTACATTGGAAAATTACATCTCCCAAATAATCCTACATCAACTGTACTTTCCATCTCCTCTGACGTCTCCTCCTCCTTTTGTGGTCAACAGCACCGTGTACCAGCTTTAACTGAATATAATACGAGTAGGACCGCGCAACTTCACTTTTATACAGACCACATCACTCACAAGCATTTTGGAGGAGTATTGACCCCAACACATCAACGCACAAGTACATAGTATAGACAATCCACTTCTATGTTAGGACAATGCAGAAGTATTCAGCAGCCTTCTGGAAAGCCAGATGTGAACCGAAGAAAACTTGATATAAAAGCTTAATAAGGCGACTTGTCAGCAGTAAGTGCATTAGCTGCAGGAGAGTCTGGTCAGCTACAGTCCTTTGCAGAAACCAGGCAGGGAACCGGAAAGAACAGGCCATGAACTGTTCCAGGCGAGGTCAGCTCTGACACGTCAAACCAAGCTCTTATGGCAATAAATGTAGAACTAATCCACCTGTAGCACTGTGGGAGATGTATTGAAAGTATTGAAGTATTGAAAATGCCTTATATGACCCCACTTTGGAAAATAACCTGTAATCACGTAACTTTAGCTTTCTGTCATTCTTTAATTCTGTTTGAACTCTCGTTTCAGGACCCTTCACCTCATCTGATTCAAAGGAATTGGCTATCAGCATTACTTTTATTCGAAAAATTGGTATCAGCACCAGCCCTTTATTTTTCACAGCAAATAATTCTGATATCTCTATTTTTAAAAAAACATATCCTTGCTTAGGGCATTCATGAGCATCCTTCGAAGAGGGTTTTCAAATTTTCAAAGTAAGAACTCAGAAGGGGAAAAATGAAGTCTGAGTCTGAGTTAATAACTTGAAAATGAAGTCTGAATTTTGAGAAAAAGAAGAAAACCCCCCAAACATTCAAGAGAAAGAAAAAAGTTAGAACTACAATCAAAAGTTCTGCCTTTGACGTGAGAATTAAGAAATAAAAAGTATGTTTAAAAAAAGAGTTCTTTATTTGCCCAACTTCCCCTGATAAACGTGTGCAATGCATTTCTAAAATTTGAAATACACTTCCCAAACTATTGATAAGCCTCTCTTAAATAATCTTGGGCTGTAAAATCTCAAACCTGTTCACTCTTGGTCTGTCATGTCGGTTTGTTGTTGCAGTCGAGCTAAATATGGTCTGATTTTGACACAGTGTTTTATTTTGAAAGTCACTGAATGTATAAAGATGATTTCTGCACACTAAGTCAAGTCCTGCTCAAGTTTCTCTGTAATAAATTGGTGCATCACAGCTCTGGTGTCTGGAAAAAATAAGATGGTTTCTTATTAGCTGTGCCCTGACAGACCGGGTACGTAGCTCGACCACAACAGAATGGATCCAGTGTGAGTTGACACACTGACTTCAATGAAAACCTGTCTGATCTGGTGCCATGACCACAGCTGTATCTGGTGTATTTCCACTGTAAATACCAGACTTTACAATGAAGGATTTATCATGTAGAACTTTCTCCTTCTGTAACGTTTTGTCATGCTTTTCTCTCATTTTACAAAAGAAGTTTGAAAGAAAACTTTCATCCAAAAATGAAGAAAACATATTGTTTTATTAAATCTTTTAAGTATTTATTAAAGTCAAACCCAGCCAATTAAATTTAGCGTGAGGTTTGTTCATCTGAATGCTCTTCACAGATTTCCAAAACTTGCTCTTATTCTAGAAAGCTATTCATTAGTTTGAGCCTCAAAGCAATGCAAAAACAGCATCAAAGCATGAAAAACAAACAGCCTTTATCTTTAAATAGGAGATTTCTGTAAAATCTGACTCTCCCTCTCCTCCTCGATGGAGTTTGGAGCTTTTTACTGTGTTCTGCAGTGTTCAGCCTTCACGTGCTGACACTGAAAATCTTCCTCTGGGTCCCTCCTGGCCTCGCCGTATCAAATCAGATCACCTGAAGTGATCGTGTATTGTGAACACGTCGCACACCCCTGCTGACTCTGTAGTATTAAACGTGTATTTACCAGCTGGGGGTCTCGATGCGCGGCGAGGCTGCGTGGAATCCCAGCAGGACAATACCTGCCATCGTTACGGCACATCGCCCTTGAGCGAGACACTTTAACCTCAGCGCTGCACACAGGCGAGCACGCAGCGCATCAAACTGGCTGTGTGTAAATGGATATAATGTTGGTGTCAGGGTGTGGAGGTCCCAAAGGAAACGGAGGGGGCATCTGCAGGCGATGGAGCAGCCATATGATGAATATTAATCATCGTATGTGCCGTGGTTCAGGGTGAGTCTCAGGAGATGGTGGTGAAGTGTCGACTAGGGGGTGATCTACTACTATATGCATTCATTAGCTCCAATTCTGTTTTATTAGGACTCCGTGGTACAGCATACCCTGCAGTCAGAGCTTCACACGTGTACGTTTGTGCTCAGATTACACACACATCACATCGCATGTGAAAACAGTGCTCCTCCTGTGCGTTGGGATAGCACTTCTCCGTGGTGTCTCGCCTCTTGATAACACAGCTTTGAGTGCCTACCTGTAGTTTAACAATCTGACTGAGTCAACACACATCGGGCACACAGAGGGAGGTTAATGTGAAGCAGATAGCGCGCCTGCCGCACTGCTGGTGAGCATCAGCATTGTTTGCCGAATGCATTAAACACACAGTCAGCGAACGACGATATCTCAAGGAACTGAGTCTGAAGAGTGTTTTTCAGACGTCTGAAACAGGAGAGGCAGGAACTGTGGGGACTGCTTGATGCTTAGAGTCCTCTTTTTGAACAGAGGGAAAGTTATCTCTGGATCTTAATCCTCCATCATATGAAATTTCATGGTGTGGGAAACTTCACCAGTGCTGCACCACGGAGAAGTAAGGTTAATCTAAACTTGAAGAGCATTTCATCCAAACAACCCAAAAATTGACCAAATAGAGACAAATCAGCTCGTGGCACTGACACATGTGCTTCTTATGAAATCTATCAGTAAGCAAAGCTGCGAAAACCAAGTGCTGAACTTAAAAGTGGAAGAATGCTTTCCTAACAGGTTACGTGGTTAAAGAGATTATATTGTATAAAGGTGTCAAGACCCGATATTAGTCTGATACTCTAGATCCAGCATGTAGAGCCAAAGTGATCGCAACAGCGTGTGCTAAGGTGCTAACAAAGTATCAAGGAGTGATGTCGGCCATGTGGCAGTATTGTTTGTTAAAGTCCAGAAAAGACGTTGCAGCAAAACTTTTCATGCACATGTTTCCCATGGTGGCACAGAACTGAAGAAGTTTAATACATTCAAACTTACAAACCTACAAACAGACTTGAACTTCACACCATTCATGCTGATAATGAACCAATATCGGTATCGTATTGGAAATGAAAAGGTTGCATCTGGACCTAGTAAACCTGGTATTGTATTTTCTTTCCTCACTGCAGAAAATATCAAGAATTTGATCCCTGTTTGTCCACTATTTGAGGAAGTCAACTTTTATATTATAGTTGTTGATTCCACACTGCAAAAACAGAAATCTAAGCAAACCATTATGTCTTATTTGTAGTAAAAAATGTCTTATTGTTCTTAATTTGAGCCACATTCACCGGACCAGGTCATAAAAATGTCTTATATCAAGTTTTTTAAAGACAAAAATGAGGTACAAATTGCTTGTAACAAGTCAAAAAAGTCTGCCAATGGGATAAGACGAATTCGCCCGGGAAGTTTCTTGAAATGAGAAAGCTGTCTTAAAACAAGAATCTTTTATCTTATCCCATTGGAAACAGATATTGAGGTTCATCTTTTGCAACGTGAAATGGCAGGCGTCAATCAGCGTTACAGTGAATAATTTCCACCTAGTTGAAGAAGGTAAAAGCACAAGATTCTCTCTTTTCCTTTTTTGCCATTGCAAAGGCCCCCAACCCACTGAAAACAGTTCCTCGAACCACTTTTGGGTCACAACCCACTGGTTGAGAAACACTGCTCTCAAGGCCTGTAAGGGGCAGCCCTTAGTGTTCGAGGTCCACTCCAACAATATTTCATGAACCTGTTGGAAATTCCTTATGCCATGACTCCATCATTTTAGCATCTTGTGTAGATATCATTCTACTAAAAAGAGGAGCAATATACAGGCAGACTCAAGAATTTCTACAACACATGAATGTATAGTGGTTTGAAATTTTGCACACATTCAGTATGGATATCCAGCAGTTATTCTATAGCCATGTTTAAAAGACTGGAAAGCATAATACCCCCTCTTTAAAGCTCCAATGTCTGCATAAATCAATGACCCCTGCCCCTAGAAACGGAAAATCACAATACAGATCTACTAAAGTAGGGTGAATTTCTATTAAAGAGGGGTTAGTAGACGGCAGCAGAAGTTGTCCTCTTCAGACTAAAGCCTGCCTGTAGCAGAGGAGATGACTGTAGCTCTACATGAGTGCACTACAAAGAGGCTGGTTTGAAGTGCTCCAATCTCTCTGCTTCTGCACTGAAGAGGCAGTCATGGAGAGAGACAGTTATTATATTAATCTCTCCTCCAAGCTGCAGGTAGGCTTTTCTGTGCATGAAAAGATAACTGCAGTCAAGTTGTGCAGCTTAATGGTGTAGGAGGACAAAAAAAAGAAGGAAGAAGGAGCTTTTGCCAAAGTACATGAATGCAACGTGTGGCAACAATTTGTTATTTTAATCCAAGACCGGTCTCTTTGGGAAGTGAAAGTGAAGAGAAGGAACATTTGCACAAATCATGACTAATCATCAAAGCCGTCTTCTTCTCACACGCCCCGCAAATAAACGTGTCACCTGTTTTCGCCGCCTACTTGACGCTGAGTAATCGCACAGTGAGAGACATCTGCCATGTTAGTGGATGGCGGCGTCGCCTCCTACATTTATTCCAGCCAATTGAAAGGAAGGAAATGAGCGCAAAAGGATGTACGAAAGGATTGGGATTGAGCCTTTAAAAACCCAATCAAAAGAAAGCGGTTTGCTGAAGTTGAACATCGTTACATTAAGAGCTTTCCGCATCTGTGGATGATATTGTGGTAGAATATCAGGCATAGAGAAACACCTGCTACGGGCACAAATAACGCACCAACTGTTTGCCAAGTAGAACAAGGAGGATGAAAAAAAGCGAAAGAGGAGGCTGCTTGGGAGAGAAAAACAACATCAGGTTGGAAAAGCAAAGCTACAGATGGAGGAAAGAAAAATGGAAGGTCCTAGAGACACGTGACGGAAGCGTGGATGGGTGGAAGCATTAAAGGATTGTCGGAAAGAAGGAGGCGTACAAAGAACAAGACTCAGTGTAGTGTTTGTAAAATTAGTTGAGCTAATATGTATGCCAGATGGTTAGGGTAAAATTAAACAACAGTCTGATCACAGAGGAACAGAAAGGAATCAAAGAAGAGAGTTTGCTGGGAGTTTTAGTGCCTGGTTGCTGCGACTCCTCGGAACAAGAAGCAGGTTAAAATAATCTCTGAATAATTTACAAGTGCTGTTTAACCTCGGTTTCCATGAGAGTGAGGTGTATCAGCTGGGTCAGGATGAGAGCCAGGACTCTAATGAAGGGCTGTTATACATCCTTCTGTTAACAAGCCTGGCTGTCCCACGTCTCAAAGAGTACAGGAGCATTTGACTGAAACACTGACAGGAATTCAAATCAGTCTTTTTCTCGAGCTCACACTGTATGATAATCACTTCCTCTGCAAGGAATGAGGTAATTTGGGGAAATCCGAGGATGCTTAATTGGTAACCTGAGGTGGGGGATAAATGAGTCACAGAGGAGAGGAGTATCAGTGTGTGAGCAAAGAAAGAGAATAAACAAGTACAGAACAATCGGTCTCTTTAAACATAAGATAACACCTACATATCACCTTATGGAGCAGAGGTTGAGAATAATGAGAGCGAACCATGACCTATTTTTGTATTTGACGTCATTTAACCTCAGTTTTGGTCTCCATCATTTTCATTTTACAACTTTTACAACTAAGGAAAGTAGAGTAATATCCTGTCCTGCAATCCGGCAACAGCTGCCGTGCTCTTGAGTTTATCTGTAAGTTGTCTCTCTCAATAAGGAAATTTAAACCAACATTCATCAGCCATTCATTACATATTATCTACATAAATATATGCTGTGATTGAGATATAACAATTTAAACTTCTCTGCTACATATGCATTTGCATTTTAACATTTATCCAAATGTGATGCACACAAATTGAAGCCTCACCTAAGCCCTCGTCAGATTAATTTTGTGACTTTCAGCTCATTATTTTGGCTTTGCTTTAAATCTCAACACTATAATCTGCCATTTTTCAGCAGCATCCAGCTGTTTGCGACATCTTTGCACAAAAGACCATACAGATAAAGTCAGACAAAGTTAGCGGCCAGCTAGTCAAAATACAAAAGCAACCCTAAACCTATTTTGGTGGGGCTTGAAGCAGAACTATTGTTATCTAATGGGTTCCAAGTCATACAATTTGTCTTATAAAGCAAAACAATCTCACCAGTTGAAATAATTCAATTCCTACTGGATTAAAAATCAGCCAAAGGCAAAAACAGCCATGAATGTAGATGGTGAAAATCAGGCGCGAGATAAAGATGTACAGAATTTTAAAGCTCCTGTGGGAGGTTCATATTAAATTAATCTTAACACCTCTTTTTGTCCAAAAAGAGCAAATTAGACCATAAGTGCAAAGATGACTTCTTTTATAAGATTTTTTTCCCCCAAAGTTTGAAGCTGCTGCCAGGGGTAGGTGCCACTTGTTTCAATTACCTGAATGCTGGAAAAACAGTTTGTCTATACATTTTGGTTCCTGATGATTTTATTATTTTTTCTTTTGTTTTAAAATTTTAAAAATTACAACATGGGCAGGAAAAACTCAGCAAAGAGACCAGAATTGTTGCACTGTCCACAAAACACACACGAACCAACAGTTCCTCACAGGAGCTTTAAGTTTACAAACATAACTTGAAAGCCTATTAACTTACACCAGAGCACAACTGATGATAGCTATCAGCCACTTTTTGATTAACAATTTGAATTAATAAACCACAGATATGATTTGAAAAATTACACTCTTGAACTTAAAGATTATTAATTTGTTAATGACATTTTATGAAGCATTCATGTTGTGGTCCTTTTTTTAGACTTGTCTCAAGTTTATACAACTTTGACAATCACCTAAGAATTGAACTGAAAGTTGCCAGCATAGAAGTAAAAAACTCTAAATTTAACTTCTGCTAAATGCAGCTCATTTGTAATGATACTGACATGGGAAAATGTAAATGTGTAATATGTAGAAAAGAATGTTTTTTATTTATTTACAATTCAAATGCTTTCACAAAGCTATGTTAAAACCTAAATAAGTTCATGTAAGTTATTGCACCTGGAAATTGACTTCTAAGCTGAGAAGGGAGCGCGTAGAAACAGAATAAATACCTCTGGGTTGAGGAATTATGGTTTAATTCAAAAAGCATAAACAAGCTAATCTAATTTGAATGTTATAAGGTGCTCTTGCTCTGTGGTGGTATATAATTACAGCTTGTAATTTGCATTGGTAATTACTGAGAACAGAAAAGGACTTTTGCATATAAGTTGGTGCTCCATGCATTCAGACAACTATCACTGTGCATGTGTTTGTCCACTTATGTGTGTAGCTGTGTATGAAAGGAAGACACCTCACAACATATGCATGAATGGATCCTTAAATGAATCATCAGTGAGAGGGCACAAGGCACTTAAGAAAAATCTTTTGGGCCTCCTCTTGGCACAGACAGGCAACTGCGTGCAAAAACCCAGAGCAGTTTAACAAAAAGGAAAAAGGCTTCACTCTTCATTACAAGCAGAGGAGAAAATGAGTTTGTCTTTACGGATCAGCGATTGGGAGACGAGCAGGTAGAACGCAAATCCTCTCGCACCTCACTTTGACAACTGAATAACCAGAGCAGCTTCGAAAAATCAAACCAAATAACTCAACGATACAGACGCGTTAACTGTGATTCAGCTTGTTAGTCAGTCAGAGGGAGTTGATGGACAAATAGGCATTACAGCTCTTGCCTCTTTATCTCCTTGTTCCGTTTAAAGCTGCACTAGTGTGATTGATGGCTCAATGCGGGCCTTGATTTGTAGGAGGTGAAATAAGACGGGAGTTACAATGGCTGACAGTACAGGAACAAAGGAGGAGGAGGAGATGTAAATGGAAGACAGGAGGGAAGAGGAGATGTGGAGATCCTTTGTTAATCCTCTGCAGAGACAGGCTGACATTTGTTGGTGCAGCAGGCAGGCATTAACACTGCCTGGTTGAATACAACAGTACATATAAGGTCTTTGTACAGCTTACTCAGTGGTTGTTCTTCCAACTCATTTTTAACATTTTACCGTCTGTCAGGAGCAGCTGATATTTAAAATGAAAACAGCTTATAGTCAGAGCTGACCCAGATGCTTTAAGCTTTGTTTGTTGTCATTGTATTTAGTGCTAAAATCTGCAGGCAAATGCTTCCTTCCATTGTCCAAAATTGAGTCTGGGCTGCTGGACTTATTTTCCTGTTTAGCTTTGCATTCAAGATGAATAGAGGGTAGACCAGGCTAGCAGGCTGCGAGCTAACAAAGAAGTCTGTGTACTTATAAAGAGTGTATTTACAGCAGAATTAAACAGTCAGAGAGTCTGGCTCACAATAGAAGAACAGTTGGTAATCAATCAAGAAAAAACAAAGAAAAAACAGAGACTTTTATTTTGAAATATTTAGCTCAGTTGCTGTAAGGCTCCAGCTTGTTAAGCTAATTTTCAACAGGACACTAAAGACGTCTTTTCACATCAACACCTGCAAAATCATTTTACAATCATTCCTCCTACTTTTAGTTGTTTACAGTAGTCTGTTTCAGGATGTAAGAAGATAAGAGTTTTGTTGGCTATTTTACGTTATTTTCTAGCTGTTTCACCAAAGAGAGAATAAGTCTTGAAAGAAAAAGTATCATTAGCCTGTTTCAAGATGCTTTGCTCATTTATGTAGAGAAGAATAACTCTTAAAATCAACATTTCAGTCAGCTTGTTACATCAAAGTTAAAATAATTCTCTGAAGCAAGAGATTTGCTAGCTTCTTTTTAGGTGTTTAGCTCTATCACCACAGTTAGCACAGTTCTTGAAAGCGAGAGATTTCATTAGCCTGTTTCAAGATGCTTGGCTCTTTCACAGAAATAAGATTAACTCTTAAAAGTAAGAGTTTTGTTAGCTTGTTCCTCTGTGTTGAGCTGTTTCACCAAAATTAAGACAATTCTTGAAAGAAAGGGTTTTTTGTGAGCCTGTTTTGGTTCCAAAAGCTAGTACTATGAGTGTATTTGTGTTATAAGCTTTCTAGTACCAGAAATTTTCATAACCCATCCTTCCTGGAGCCTGTTAAAACAACAACTGAGCATTTCAAAGATCTGTTTTTGCTGTAATAGGATGTAAGGAGGGTTTCCAAGAAGAGCTTGTGTTAGCTAGTTCCTACATGTTATTTTTGGGCAAGGACCAAAACAACATCTGTCTCTGTATTGTAAATAGTTCAGAGTCAGCAGTTGCAATCTCCCCTTCTGTTCTCTCCTTCCATCCATATTCCATATAGATTTGTTCAGAGTTTGTTGACGGCTACGGCTGCATGCGCATTTTTGTAACAGAAGTGCTGTGAGGTACAATAGCTGGTCAAGCAACGTGAGGGATTTATCCACCAAAATCAACATTTTTAATATAAAATCATCACTTTTGTGGATGGTAAACGACTTCCCGTTTTGTGAGGTATCAAGGAGTGGATGACAGACATCAAAAAGTGGACAGATGTTTTTAAAGGGGAAATCCAGCGTGCAACCAAGAGATGGGTCAAAATCACAAAAGTCGGTCTTTGCCATACATGTACAGTTTGGGATTGATAACGAAAGAGGTTTTCTTTGGAGCCGACCCGCCACTCCAACCAAGCTCCAGGTTAAATGGCACAGACAAAAGAAGGAAACTTGACTGCTATGCCTTTCCTTCATCACATCCATCCATCTCTCTCCTTTATTGTTCCGGGTTTTCCCACTGTTGGCACTAACCTTGCCAGAACTGGCACCTAGGCTACTGCAGGTGGCAGTTCTAGCAAGTGACAGAGTTCAGTTTGGGGAGGCAGAAGTATGTTTTTTTGTGTGTGTTATTATTATTTTATGATACGGGAGAATACTAACACAGGGGGACCTCAGGAAAGAGGGGTAAGTAATGGTACTTTTCCCACACAAATCAAGAGACTTGACAGCTGTGCTCAATGCTGATGACTACATTATTCACAGACACTTACCAGACAGTGAAATATTAAGACATTATATTGATGAAATGATGACTGTATAAACCAGAACCTCTCACAAACCAATTACGAGAACATGTATGAGACTTGGGTCATAATAAAGGAGCAGAAAACTACATCCAGACAGAGAACAGCACCAAATATATCACAATAATAATGGTTGTGTATTTTAGGATCACTAATTAGACTGGGTAATAGTTGTACCTGATCTGAAAATTTGCTTCTACTTGTCATAAATCATACGTTTGCTTATTATTTACTCTTCATATTTGGTTAAAACCTTGGTCCCAAACCAACTTTTGAATGAAATGTACAAAGAAAAAACTGGATTTAGAAGATCAGTCATGATTTTGCTTATTTGCAGTGGATCCTAGTTAACTGAAGTTAGATGAAAAAAGCCATATTTCACTGGTGTTTCGGTGTAAAATGTGACCCTGTTAATTGATGACTGTCAGCCGACTGAGAGTCAAAAGTTACCGCAGTCACTTTAACTCTGAACTCAGAACTGGACTCCATGATATTGTGGCGTTTGTGACCCAAGGACCACCGGAAATTTTTATGCTGCCTACAGTTTTAATCTAGTGTTTAAATAACAAATAACATGGAACTAAATGCTGCTTCCGTTGCCAAAATGCATAGACGTCTCTGTGATGACGTAGGTTTTGAACAAGTCTATCTACTCCTTCTAATTTCTCTAAACTTCCTCTACACTTTCTCTTTTTCTCTACTTTACACTTCATAAAATACCTCTTGTTTTTACCTACACTGCAACTGCTCTGTCATCATCTCCTTTTCCTACCCCCCACCTCTCCTCTTCCCTTGGGGTCTGCAGTGTGTTTAAGACGAGTAGCTGGCAGGTAATTACTGTCACAGCCTAAAGATCTTAATCAAGATGCAGAGATGCGATAGAGTCACAAGCCCGGGTGACCATTTAGCAATCATTTACGGCAACACTTCTCGCAGCAGCATCAAGTGTGAGCACTCGTGAGATTATTTACTCAAATTTGTGCGTGCTTTTCTCTCCACACACAATACCATGCACTCTGCTCCAAACTGCAATTACAGAAGCAGCCACTCCAGGCAATTTGGAAGCCGGCGCGATAAACCAAGGTGTTTACATCATCAAAAACGGAGCAGCACTGGCAAGGAGAAAAGACGAGAGGAAATTAGTGTCGTTCTTCACATGTCGAGATTAAGGAGCGCTGACTTGTGTAAACCTCGTTTTCATGTGATACTGATGGAGCCTTTCTTTGGGTTTACTCGCAGCGCTGCTGTGACGGTGTTATCATGTGTAAACAAGTGAAGTGGAAGAACGCTCTGCTGCTGTCGACGAAAGAGCAAACGACAGGGTTTTGGTTTGTTTTACATCTCAGCTCAGCAAAGAAGAGGGTATGAGGGGGTAGGCTAATTAGCAACTTCTCCTGCGAGCAGCAGTGTGGAAAACTGGAGCAGACAAACTGCAGATTATTGTACGTTGAGCCGTACATCACCTGAGAGTCACTGCAAAACACACTGTCAAGGATAGCAGGGGTGTACAAACATTCTTGTGCTGTGCAGAATATGAGGCCATTAAACGGCTCTTGATCAAAAAACACTGAGTTCTTTTTCTTTTCATCCCCAAAGAACTGTACTCTGAAACGATACCCAGCTGTACAGACTGAATGTGATAACAAAAAGCAAACAGAAGTGCAGAAAACCCAAGTGAAGGGAACATCTGTGGCTCTATAACATTCCGGGCACTCATGATCTAATCTTTCTATGAAGTACTTAAAGGCACTATAAGCGTTTTTATCACACTTCTGTTAAAGCTTCACCATGAGAGGGAGATACAGTGAGATCATCAGATTTAAAGGCTTTACATTTTGCTTTACTTTAGAATGGATGCCTGGGATTGGGTCAGACACATAGACTGTATAAAACATGGACGTAGTCTCCGTAACATCACCCGTCTGTTACTGCAGCTCCATTTTGAAGTAAAGCGGGCGCAGCCATATTGGAATTGGGACGAGTGACGAGAGCCCAAACTCACAGCTATTGGGCGCCCGTCAGTCATGTGATCTGAGCTGTGGTTCTGATTGGGCAAGCTCTCGATCATGATATCTTCCAAACGGCAGAATTAGAAAAAAATCACCCCCCTCACAGTGTGTGCCGTTAGCAAAATAAGCGATACAGACAGAGTTTGAACCAGGCTTTAAATACGCAAATTTCAGCTCTGAAAACGGCCTTTTTTGCGTTCATTTGTATGTGACTTCCGGTACTTCCGGAGCCAGCCTCAAGTGGTCACTCGAGGAACGGGAGCTTTTTAGCACTTCTGTGTTGTCTCATTTTTTCAGACCGGAGGTTGCCGCTTGGTTAGACATTCTGCAAAAAAAGGATAGCTCTCAGTCAGAAAGGGTTGCAAACAACTCAGTTTCCATGAGTTTGCTCTTTTTGTTCAATCCAAGCTCAGAGGTAAAAGAAAAAAAAACAACAAAAAAAAAAAACGGTATGAAAATTGTCATTTCAATAAAACAGGAAAAAAAAGAAAGATCTCTTCCTTTTCGAAATAAAAACTCACTAAACCCGGGTCAAAACATGCGGCCTACAGAGACTCATTCTACTTTTGTCTGTGCTCGGCTGTAAACATTTAGATTTAGTTTTATGACCTCAGGAGAGAAACACACTCAGTGCAGCTGCCGTGTTAAGAGTCACAGAAGCTCTCAGCCTGAGTACATTTATTCCCCAGGAAGAGGTGAGCTGATGTGGCACAACAGCGACATTCTGAACGCTCTCCGAGGGAATACGCCAGTAAAAATGAGACGCCACGATGATTAATATCCATAAAAATATATGGACACATTGGATTTGAGGTGGCGACAATGTGGGTGCTGCAGAGGGAACAATGACAGAGTTTAGCAATTTCTGTTCTGGAGGTGCAGCCATGCAAAACGTAGGGTGGAGAAATTGCTATGAAATGCAATTTTTAGGAGGAGAATTAGGTATATAGGTATTCTCAGAGTCTTGGTAATTGCGTGGATTTCAGAGTTTATTCAGAAACGTAGTAGTTTTAATGTATGTGCATGATTTGCAGGTCGAAAAGTGTGTGTTTTTGTGTGTCTGCCCGTCTATTCTCCATCATGCTGTGTGCTGTCAAGCAGTGTTGTACAGCGAGGAACCATTCGATCAGTCACAGGGAATAGAGTTTGTGAATCAGTGTGTGCGAGTGTGTGTGTGTGTGTGTGTGAGTGTGAGTGTGTGTGAGTGTGAAGCATGGCAGACAGCCACCACTCCTTTCCCAGGAGCCGGTTCGTTTTAATTGAAGCTACACTGAAACACAAGCCCGGGCAGTTTAGAAGCACACACGCACACACACACACACACACGCACACACACTTGCAAATCACTGTTATCTCCTGCATCTCTACCACACGTAAAAGCAGAATACACTCATATAAATCACACACTTGCAACCTTTCTTCACATGAGAATATGCACGATAATCTGGTGCCACGTGACAACAGAAACCGAAACACACACACACACACCAAGCACACATATACAAACACACTTGAAGACCGCGACAGTGACCATTGCTCTTCATCAACCAAGAAATCTCATATTGGTTTATTTTTTATTGGCCTGAAATACTGCAAGAGACAGAGGTGTAAGAGAAAAGGATGATGGGTAAAAGCAGGATCAATGAAAGGAGAGTGAGCAACGAGAAGGGGACAGGAGAGCAGAAACGAAAGAGACTAAAAAGCAGCGAGAAGAGGAGGAGAGGCACGTCGAGGAAAGCAGAGATGAAACGAGGAGCAGAGGGCGGCTGTGTGGACAGAAAATTAATCGCTCCACTCTTTGTGGTTTCACTCCAACATCGTGTTCGAACTGGATGAAGGGCTGAAGGTTAAGTTTGTTAACCGAGAACAGCATGACGGAATGGTTTTAAATACACTGTGAATAATTAAATAAATAAACCGTCCCTCTCTCAAGGATGAATCATGCATCTGTGATTTCTTGTCTTGGCAGGATCTCGCCAAATGGATTTATCAATCAGCTTCCTGCAATGAGACTCCTGCTCTCAACATGCGTGAAGCTGCAAAGCTATGCAGCAAAACAAACACACTTCCCCCCCTTGAATTAAAAAAAAAAAAATTGACAGTAACCAGGAGTACAAAGAAATCCGCCACTTTTTTGTTGTTGCTCCAGATTAAATGTTTGGAACAGTCTTTGCTCTGCGTTGTGATGGTTTAACTCCTACTTATTCATTTAGTAGCGTTGCCTGACAGTTTATGTTGCGTAAAAAGGGTGGGCAGATGAAGCTCAAACTTCAGCCCACACCTAACAGTCAGCATAACATTATATTAATATGGCCAAATTTGATTCCCTTTTAAAATCCCTAAATTTCTCCAGTTCACTTACTAATCACACTATTTTGCATTTTGTGAGTGTTTTAAATTTTTTATTAAAAATGTACAGCAATCCTGCTTTCATACAGTTCTGTACTGTTGGGGGTTCTTTACTGCTGCTCACCCTGCCTTGGCTTTTTGTGTAAGTGCATAAAAACTGAGAAGTGCTCTCCCCCCACCCATGGGTTTTGCATTCCACTTGGGCATGTCATTTGAGTATTTGTGTGAACACAACTCTGACAACACAAGTCAACAGAGCTCAAGTCGGTAGATGTGCTCTCCCTGCCAAAGGCTTTGAAAATCCAGATGGGCATGTGGAAGGGCCAGAAGTCTCCAGAAGAGAGCCATACTGCCAACTTTGAATCATTTTATGAAAACAACTCTGTCAGCACAGTGGACAAAGTTTTAGTCAGGGGGTGTGCTCTCCCAACCTCAAGGTTTTGCATTCCATGTGTGCATATGCAAGGGCAGGTAGTTCCAAGATGACACCCATGCTGCAAAATTTGAGTCATTGCAGGAAAATAAAGGACACATGACAGAGTTTTAGCCAGTAGATGTGCTCTCCCCACCAAATGATTTGGCACGTGAAAGGGCCGGGATTTCCCAGGTTAGACCCAGACTGCCAAATTTGAGTGATTGCATGAAAATAACATTGTCAGCTCACATAACAGACTTTCAGTCTGAAGGTGTGCTCTCCCTGCCAAAGGCTTAGGCAGTCCACGTAGGGATGTAGAAGGACTAGGAGCTCCCAGAAAAGAGCAACACTGCAAACCTGAAGTTGTTGCATGAAAACCACTCTGACACACTTAACTGAGTTTTAGTCAGGAGGTATGCTCTCCCCACATCAGGCTCTGGCATTCAAAGTGGACATGTGGAAGGTGCCAGAACAGAGCCATACTGCCGAATACAATTCAATGCCTTTAAATAAACAAGTCTTTTGATGTAATGAGTTAACACCAACCAAAAACCTTACAGGTAAATATGTAACTTGCTGTGAGACTGTTTTTTTTTTTTTTGAAAATCCCAAACTATTGCAACCAAAAGAATTGTATTTGGTTGCATTGCAAAAGGGAAAGTTAAGATTTATCCAGGCACTGCAAAGACAACAAAAGTAATGGGTAGTCTGTATTTTGGCCTCAAATCAATCTTGCCATATCTCAGTTTTGCACAGCATCAATTCAAGCCTTTGTCTTGTCCAGGTTTGCCAATGCTCTGATCTTGGTTATGGTTTGGTTTAAGTTGTCTTTATTACAACGCTTCAAAACAGACTTGGATCACAAGGATAAAAGATTGCTTTTCATTTGCAGTGAAAGTTTTCTTTTCTCTCTTAAAACAGAGCCCCTTTTGTTGTTATCTGCTGATACAAACAATATCTACAGCTCTCTTTTCAGAGGGTTGAACAGTGTGGGCAGTTTCTGGCTCACAGCTCCCGTTGATCTGCGATGCCTTTTGATTTCACACAAGCAAACGCAATACAAAGAAGCATTGAACTATTAATTATTAATTAACCTCCAAACCCTCCAGCATTTCCCTTGTTTTACACCATGATCTGAGCTTCTGCAAACCAAGGTCACATGGTATCAAGCGGTAGTAATATTCTGATGTTGGGTTTCATCACCCTCCTCCTCCAATTAAAAAAAAAAGAAAAAAAAGCTAATGCATTCCCACCATTAGGGCCTGTATAATGAGCAGCAGGACTCTGTTTAGCATGCAGTAAACACCTGCACTGCCCCAAATCATATTTCACCATTTCTTGGAGTCAGCAGCTCTTTCAGCGGATGGTGTATAAGAGTCGTGATGTTGAGGACAGGAGGTGCAAGAAGAGCTATTTGTATTCCGCTAATCCTGCAGTACAGTGCTGCAGAGGGTAATGGGGGTTAACAGGACCTTCACTTAAACATGCTGAGCTCCCTGCTCTCACCGAATTTCACAGAGGCCAGAGGAAGGTGTGCCTCCAGGTACAAAAACCCCTCCATCGACCTGCTCACCCAGGACTGCCTTGGCTCACTGATGGGATTATGACAGTAGGGGTGGGTGGGCAGAGGAGGGGAGACGCACGGGAAGACTGAGAAGTGGAGTTGCTGTGGAGGTGAGAGGGCACCTGTGGCCATGCTGAGCTAACAGTATTATTCCTGTGAAATATACTCCCCATTTGCCATAACAAAAGGCCTTTGCATTAACCCAAAGTGATCACACAACTGTTGCTGTACACATAAATACAAGGGTTAAGTGAGGCTGCCATCCAAAGTAAACCACCACTTTATCCAGAAAGGACGCAAAACTGCATGCGTCAGGGCCTGCGTCCACTGTTTCTGATTAAATAAATGGATAAAGCCTGTTTTAAAATGCTCTGTCCTCTTCTTATTGATCTTATTGAGCTGGACTATTGACACGATCTTATTACAAAGTGCAATATCTGCAACATTTTGGTTCACTTACTGTAATTCTATTGCTTATTTCTTGCTTATTGAACCAATTGCACACTTTTTAGTACTTTGTTCTGTTTGCACACTTAATTAGTATTTTATTCTATTTTTCTATTGCATTTTTATTACATCTTCTCTTATTGCTCATTCTATTTTATTTAAAGTTTAAATTTTTATTACATTCCTTATTGACATTCTGATCCCTAACTATTCCTTTCTACTCTTGTACTGTGATGAGCAACTGGCAACACTACATTTCCCCAACAGGATAAATAAAGTATTTCTGATTCTGATAATTTGCTTTTATTTAAATGTGTTCAACAAAGACTCAAAAACAAGTGATAAAAATTATACCATGGTATAAGCAGCAGCTTTAATTCAGGACATTGCATCCCAAAACACATGCTGTTGCTTTGCCTCTTCTTGATTTTGAAAGGAAATTTGAAATAATTAAGTTCTGAAAGCAAAGTTTGTTAAAGCCAAGATTGCTTTTGGGCTTTGAAAACCAAGTGCTCGGTGGACTGAACTGCATTGGTTTCACTTAAAGCTGCCAATACAAACCATACAAACAAAATATGTTAATACCCAATGTTTAACTTCGCTGTTGCAGCAAAACCAGAAAAGGAGGGAGTTTGACACTGGCTCTTTGATAGCCAGCGGTGACTTCTTTGAGACTATAATGTCTTCATTTTCCATTCTAAGAGAGTTAACCCATAACTACACAATGATCTCCCCCTAAACCCTAAACTAAATGTGTCCACACTTCAACTTAAGTGCTGTAGTCAAAAATGGAAACATCAATTGTGCCCTTCCTGAGGGGGTCCATCACATTCCATGAATATTTAGCAAAGGCCTTGATTTACCTTTAGGTACCAGGACTTTATTGTTAGAAATTACTATTTCTAATGATATAACCACACTTAACTACACAAATTTCCTTCTGATACCTTCCTTTACTTGATGAAAAATGAAGCTATTTTTGTAGCGGCTGCTTGCACATGCTCTTTCCTGGTTTTAATTCCACTCTTTTTGCACCTTGTGGTATTCATCAATTAGTCATGTAGCCACCCATCCATTTCCCATATTGACTCTGCTGTCCATTGCTGGAGTGACCTATAGAACATATCCCAGCATGCATTGGGCAACAAGAGTGTTCAGGGAATGGATAAGTTGCTTGACAGTACGATACCAAACAGACACTAGAGATGTTTCAACTTGTCTGATTAAAAAAACAACAAAAAAAACCCCAAAAGCTTTATTTCCTATCATGGAAGAACACGGTCATAACGTTACCGCTCCAGGAATACAACCGAGACTTATGCAAATACAGCTCTACTCTACATCTACATTTGTTAATAATAGATTGTGAATGTATAGAACATCTCTGCTCCTAAATCATATATTAGTCCTACATTTGCACATCCGTTTACTGATCATGGAGTGAATTTACATTATGGATTCACAGAGTGGGGGAAGATTTGACTTAAGGCTTGTAATTTAGTCATCAAGCCTGGAAAAAACAAGGCATGTAGCTACACTGCTATCACTGCTGCCAGAACCTGAAACTTAAGTGTTTTATTGTTGTTTTCCAATAGAATTTGTTTCTTTTTTTGCCAACAAAGATTTTTTGAACTGTGAACCCTTCTTCAAAATATAAAAGACGCCCAACATTAGCAAAGAAACCAAAAAGGTTTAGTTGGACTACAATAAGTTTTTATTGTTGTTGTTGTTGTTCTTGAGGAGGACTTCCTGCATTTCTTCAAAATTATAGGCCTGCATGTATTCTAAAAGCTTGTTATTATTGATGATTGCTAGCTTTTAAGTTTGCATTTAATATCCCATTTAGGCCTGAAAGATCTTCTTATCTTTATTCTTAAAATTAGCTCGAAGGATTAAAACATCCAACAGAGACAGCAAGAACCACAGTAACTAATATCAGCTAGTTTGAATTGCTAGAAATAGATAATAAAAATACAGTGGAAGCATTCCCAACTTTAAAAAACTTCTGTGATATAGGAAACCATTTTTCTAATTTTTTAAAAAAAAGTTTATATATAGAATACAGAGGATCAGTTAGCATGAACTGAAGCTTGGCTTTAGCGACAACTTGGCTTTTTTTCTTGCTTAATTTGAGTTTATATCCTCATCCAAACTGAGAAGGTGTTACAATTGCCAAGAGTTCTGCTTTTTATTATTATAATTCGACCATAATACTAGCTAATGGAATAGTAGATCTTTGTAAACTAACAGAAAAAAGTGAGGTCAGTACAAGGACAGTTAGAATTAGCTCCTGAAATCTTATACAACCATAAAGTTTGAGGTCCCAGTTATAAAATTCCCACCAAAATATAGCAAGCAGATGGCATTTTGAAGAGGCTTTTAGCTACAGGAGTCGTTTCAGACAGCCAAACAAACACATGCTAAGTCTGAAGATGTGAATCTACCTTTGTATTCAAAGTGTGACTTGGAAGTGTCAGCTAAAGAAAGGCAAGCCAGAGGTTTTCTGCATTAATGAGAGGCATAAAAGTGAGAGCAACAGGCAGGGACGAATGCTTGTAGGACTTACATTAATAGCACTAATAGCAGCCTGAGTCTTACTCCAAATTGCCTTACCTCAAGTACGGTTGTAGTGCAAAATGTCTGAGTACCCTTTACATTAATTGGCAATGTTCCCAGTAATTTAAGTGGGTCTCATTTAGAAAAAGTGAGACGACACAACCTGTTAGACTCCCTCTCTGCCTGCGTGCGCTGACTTGGTTGCCATGACCATGGAAAGGTAAAGTAAGGACGACACTTGGCTTCGTATCCTGAAGGGACCCCTGAGGTGAGAGTGAAGTGAGCACTGGGCCAACACTCCCTTCCAGCATGTGATGTGGACACTCATTAAAAAGGAGCACTGTCAAAAGATACAAGGTAATTGATATGACTCATGGTCCAAAGGGTTGTTTTCAAAGCTTCAGGTTGGCTTCAAAGAGATATGTATTTGGCAAAAGTTCAAAGAGAGGATCTTAAAAAACAAAATACTTAAAAGTAAAGCTTGATATACCTCATAAAAAGCCATCTGAAATGAAGAAAATAAAAAAGAGATGACACTAAAAGAAGCAAAAGCAGGTATCAGATGTCATAATGTTCAAAGACTGAACTCCCTGTGTGAAACATTTCATTTTTACTTAATCCTACCAAGAATGCTGACACCACTACCGTACAGTTGGTATCTCCCCAGTGCTTCATGAGCCTGATTCATCCTCTTCACTAACCTCCTCTAAGTGCGTTTGGTGAAACCCTCAAGGCTCACTAAAGTACTCCCAAGTCTTATTTCCCAACAGAGCTTGTGAAACCACCCACTGATGCTTTTATCTGTAGAGAAAACTTTCCCCTGACAACGTTGCATCTCGGATAAAACGTTACTTTGAAGATATTTTACTTCATACTTTCAGGATACTACAATTCAATAAACAGTAAAACAAGATTTTGCTTCAGTCATTGATTGGCTGTGGCACAAGGGCTATTGCTGGATAAGGCAGTGAAAGTTTGCAAAAATGTACAAAGAATAAAAAAAAAACATCAGACATTTAAAGAGATGTTTGTCTTGGTCTCTTTTTATTTAATTGGCTTACCTTGGTGTCAGCAGTAGCTAATTAAAAAGTTGACTGAATGAAGTTCAAAACTGTTTCAGTGTCCTCCTGAGAGATTGAAATTAGTTTGGGACATACTGGTTTCCATGAAATTTGATAATAGGACAATTTTGAGCCAAATTATTATCATTATTTTTTATTAAAATGTAAAAAAAAAAAATTTTTTCTTTCTTCTTCTTTTTTTCTTCGAGGTGTTTGTCTAACACACTTTCATGTCTAAAAAGAAGAACTCGAAAGTAGAGCAAATAGATTGTCATTGACGGCTTGAAAAGGACTGTAAAAGTGCTAAAGTGAAAAACACAAAGCGCTGATGACTAAGTGTTGCTGTTTTGTCAGGCTTTTCAGCAAAAGAATTCACTTATGTTTAGCTGTTTAAGGTGTCTGAAAGCTGTTTAAACTCTTTATTTTGAACATTTTTAATTCAAAATGCAACCTAAGCCAGTTTGACCCAGGCTAGTGACTGAGACCACAAGGCTGTAGACTTATTGGTATCACCTATTAGACTCTGATTCTGTGTGATGAAGTCAAAGATGACGGTGGCTAAATTGGAAATGCTACGTCCAGCTACCTCAAACTGACTTTTGAACACTCTAGAGATCAGGAAAGAGGTGGCGTTGAGGCCATGGTGTCGCCAATTCAGTCACACCCATAATTAGGCCAAATTTTGCCCAAATTGTGGTCTCTTCATAATCAAAACGGATAAAAGATAAGATAAGATAAGATATACTTTAATCATCCCACAAGGGTAAATTCACAGTCACAGCAGCAATGCAATGCTGCTGCAACAAGCTGCCACTGAGTGGGGCTTAGAACAGCAGAAGTAGAAATGAATGAATTAGAAAAGTCCATCAGAGACGACAGCTTGTCCAAAATTCTCTTGTCAGCCCCCAACTCCACAGGGTCCAGGACTGAACCAAACTTTTTCACTAGTCACTATTGACAAGTATTGTTTTCTCTCTGGTCGGAAAGTTAATAAAGTGTGTAAATCCAGTCAGGTGAGAGGTGAGGGTGACATCATTGAAGTCTGCTGAGACTATTATGAGTGCCTCAGGATGTTGAGTCTGTATCCTGGCAACAGATTCATGGATGACATCACATGGAATTTAAGCCGTTGCTTTGGGTGGAATGTACACAACGATGATAGGACGTTCAAAAACAGTACATACAAATTACAGTGATTAAAAATGAGGTGTAGAGGCTTGTGAACTATTTCACCCCCCTTGTAGGTGTATGGTATTCTGTTGTAAGAATTGGCATTTTAACATGAGCCTTTTACAGGTTTCCTTAGTGTTTGTAGCCATCCTCAAGTAGGCACTTGTGGAACTGCATTTCTTTCTGTCCTTCACCTGATAGATGCAAAGTTCAGTGTGTGTTCAGTATGCTCAAGCAGTACATCTATATGTGAGTGGCGAGTGGGAGTTGCTAGGTTGCCACGACCAGAACAAACAGTCTCTCT
This sequence comes from Thalassoma bifasciatum, assembly GCA_008086565.1. Classification (NCBI taxonomy): domain Eukaryota; kingdom Metazoa; phylum Chordata; class Actinopteri; order Labriformes; family Labridae; genus Thalassoma; species Thalassoma bifasciatum. The sequence goes on from RPOG01000350.1 coordinate 113,424, forward strand.
ATCCATTTATATGTACGAGATTATAAGGCTTCAAAAGAACATAGTCCATCGTCTATTTTGGTCATCTGATTCTTAAAGGTCAGCCCGAACTTTTCCTGATCTTTTGTTTCCAAGTACAAAGACAAGACAGCAATTTATCAGTCTTTTCCTCATGCAGCACCTCCCAGAAGCTGTTCTCTTAGACCCCTGCGTGTATAAGGTCACAAATGAGCCTTTCAAGAGATGTTGTGAAAGTAAAGGTCACCTTTTCAAAAACACACCCTCCACCTCGGACAGGAGGACAGTCATAATCTATGTTGTCTCTTCAGGACTCGGGAGAGTCAACATATTCTTACTGTGTTTGCCCGCTCTGCCCGGCTCCATGGCTTCTCTTTTCAATAAGTCAGTGTTAATGCCTTTTTTGGTACTTTTATATAAAATCAGGTTCTGGGCTGGTACACGCATCCACAGAAATAGCAGGGGATCTGCGCTCAATATCTTTGTCAGATAGTATTGTAATTGTGTGGGGCTGAGGTGGCAGGAGCCGAGCGCTTTGGTTTGGATATTGCCTGGTTAGATTTCCCCTGAGCCCGGTGCACTGTAAGTAGTCTCTCCAGGTCTCTCTCTCTCGCATCTGTCTGTCCCTCCTTGCTCTTCATCTGACTCTGACTATTTCTTGCTGTCTCACCCTTGCACTGTGAGAGAAAAACAAGAAAATGAAGGTGTTTATGCACACAATTTTGGGGAGGTATTCAAAACCTGAATAACACCACTGATTTGTGTGGCATCAACATGCAGGTGTGTTGCACAACAAGACCCTATTCCACAGCAGCACAGAAAGCTCACAATGGTGTGAAAGTGTCATAAAGATGCCTTTTTCCACAATGCACCTTTTCTTATCACATTATCACAATAATGCAATATTGTACAGCATCATGTTCTATTGTATTGTGTTGAGGTATTGTATCGCATCATATCATATTTATCTAATCCTATTACAATGTACCATAATGATATATCCTATCACTGATACAACTTTTAAAACTATATCCTATATCATAATGTGTGATGTACTCTCATATTGTAAGACACAGTGCCATATTGATTATTTTGTACTGTCATGTCACATTGTTTCTTGCTATGTCAACATATTGTCTTGTGTTATATTGTTATAATTGCACCAGAGCTAACCCTGTCTTATTGTATTTTATTGTACTGTATTGTACCTCACCCAAACACATTCTAGCATTCCATACGACACCGAACCCCCAACGTATCATACTGGACAATTGCATATTGTGCCTCTCATCATTGTGTCGTACCGAACCATGCATTTTTTAACTAAACTTACCTTGTTGTATTGTATGTTACTGTACCCAACATCAAAGACTGTACTGTACCATGTTATACCCTCCCACCATATTGTATCATAATGAGCCTAACCCCATTGTATTGTATTACACTGTATTGTACCCCCACTGAACGTTTTGATATCATAACCTATCCTACTGTATCAAACCAAACCACATCTCATTGTATTGCACTGCATCGTATTGTACCTAACCCCACTGTATAGTATTGGACCATATAGTCCATATTATATACACTCATGTATGTATGTAATTTCTGAATAACTGTAGTAGAGTGAAAGTTACCAAAACAACTAAATTAAAATTAAGCTGGAAATGGCTGTTTTTAGGTCTAACTCAAAGACACAGAAACCCCTTTATATCTGTTTTCTGTAGTCATGACACCACAACATGCAGTGGGAAGCTTTGCTAACCTAACCAAAGCTATACTATGATTAAAAGTATAGCTAGGAAATACCTTCTTTATCTCTGGTCAAGTCCTCAGTGAAGGGTCAGATATCTGGGACACGTTAACAGAAATGAATTGTGTGATGATGATAATGTTAAGCATCAGTGCTGTAAAACGTATACCCAGGCCAATATGATGTGTACAGATGATGTCAAAACTGAGCTTTTTAGATCCTACTGTACTCCGCTTTACACTTCTCATCTTTGGTGCAACTACAGTAAGGCAAAGATACAAAAGCTACAGGTAGCTTATAATGATGCATTCAGAATATTTCTGAAGTTGCCAAAATGGATGAGTGCTAGTCACATGATTGTCAACAATAATGTTTCCACATTTCACGCTGTGCTTCGGAATTTAATGTACAAATTCATGGGTTGATTAATTGATTCAGAAAGTGAAACAAGGTTTTCATCCTGTTACTGGAAACATTGGCACAAATGTCTCTTTGTACTTTAATAATGTCAGTCTGAGCTGTGATCCTATCCATTTGTTGTTTTTTGTATGTTTCTATGTATTTATATGGACCTAGGGGTCTGGAATAAAGTATAAAGTAAAGTCAAGTAATATAGGAAGTCTATGAGGAGATAGCTGATGCTGTTTCCCTTCTTTCCAGTCTTTCCACTACGCAAGGCCAGCCAATCACCAACTGTTGATATTTTACCCATGGGTATATAAGCTCGTCACTTATCTTGTCTGACTGGCATACAGAAAGAGAAAGCTGTTGCTGATGAGGAAATGTAACCACTGACCCAAGTGCCCTTTCTTTATAATGAGGACAGTCTTGTGCAACAGATACCAGATAAATGCCCCCTTATTACAGGCCTATAATGACATGTCAGGGTGAACCACCAAATTAGACTCAATTGCAACTTGGAGCAGCAAAAAGAAGAGGATACTAAAGTGGAAGAGATTATCCAAGAAGTGAAAATAAAGGAGCAAGAAACCGAGATTTTGTATGTGTGTAGGTTATTAAGCAAACCATGGTTCAGGGGTAATATTGTAAGCACTGTAACTACTTTAATCATCAATTTTCTTTGTGTTTTCCCTCTTTTTTCTCTCATTTCCTCCCTGCCTGTCTGTTCATTTACACTTGGTTGGAAACCGAACGACAGGGCCTTAATTCTGGCAAGAGACACGGGGCCATTTTAGGAAATGGGATTAAGGGGGAAAAAGTTCAAAAGTACAGGAGAGGAGTGAGACAGCAAGTGACAGCGAGCGGGAGAAAGCACAGCAAGGAGGGATTATGAAAAAGAGATGGAATGTGTGGGAAGGAGTCTGACACGTCATCTCATGTTCTTCTGCAAACGGTGAAAAATATTGAGCAAAGACCGAAGAGTCAAACAGATTGACTGAAAGTGCCTGCTCTGTGTACGGCTCAAGCTGTAAATATGGAGGTGATGAATAAGTCAGCGAGGTTGGCGGCCTGTCAGAATTAAAGTATGCGGCTGCATGCTTTTATTCTGACAAGGGCTGGATGTTTGAAAAGGTCACTTGTTGATGGACCTTAGCTGACAAAGGGCTAATTTACAAAGCACTTCCAGTAAAGAGAATCCAACTAATGCATCTTACTGCATCTATAAAAGGTTGAGGTTGAGAGTTTCAGGTTGAGGCCTTTGCAAACAATGCAGTGTGTGTATGAAGGAATAAATGACGATCTCCTGTCATCAAGTGGCCCATTGTGATGAACTCTCAAGCATCTGTCTGACATTTGCCCAGAATTCCCACGTGATAGTAAACAAGGATGGATCGCATCCAGAGAGCCAAACAAAAGAACAGCTGACGACAATCATCTTTCTGGGTGTTCTCTGAAAAATGTGACTCCCCGTTGTGTTATTTGTCATGATTTTGTGTTCCATTTTCGTGGGGAGAGGGAGGGGAAAAGAGTTTAACCTAACTCCTGAATGATATCAAAGCAGTTAAAATTATTTTTTAGACACTTCATCAGGATTGAAAGTGAGTTGATTGTCATCATTAAATGCTGGGAACTTCATTAAAAGTATTCATTCAAGTAAAGACGACAGCTTAAGATACGATCAAAACAATAACTCTCCATTTCCCCTCATGTTTAGAATTAAAGGGAATATCTGTGGATGTAGGAATAAGAAGAAATAGCCACCACTTGTATCTTTATGACCCTTTAAATTATTGAATCAGATTCTTGAAGTTAGTGAATGAGTATATTTCCCCTCTTTCCTTTCATTCCTTCATAAAAAAACAATAAGCTGAACAATGCAACTAAGTCCAGCTACCCTCTCCATCTTCATGTGAGTCCATCTGAACGTACATATGCTCAACAACCATTGACGCATTCAATTAGTAAATGGCAAACTAGGGGTGTGGTTTCGCAACTTCAGGCTTTGGCATTCCACTTAGGCACACGGAAGGGCAGGGAGCATCCACAACAGAGAGAAGCTGCCAAAATTTAAGTTATCCAAAACTCTGAGGAGTCTTTTTTATAAGGGCCCCTCGACTTTTGAACGACTTGCCTGAGGATGTAAGGCTCGCCAAATCAGTTTCATCTTTTAAATCCCCTCTGAAAACACACATTTCTTTGTCTTGCTTTGAAATGTTGTCATCTTCTCATCCTCTTGTTGTTTTCTTACTGTATTGCTTTTATCCCACTGATTCAGTTGTATCATGTTATTTGTTTAAGTGCTTCAGTTTTGGTTCTCTTCTATTTTTAATGACTATTTTATCATATTAAAAACATATTTATTCACTATCATTATTGTTAAAACATTTCTACTAATTTCCTTTAATTGTTTTAATGAATGACTTATATAAACTTTGAACATTTAGAAATTGGGGACATGCTCGTGTGTAGTTATAAAAGCTCAATCTAAGTTGACAAGCATCATGATTTTATATACGAGTAATAATGTATGCATTTAACCCTGTGGTGCATAGTGGTCACTACAGTGGACACCTATTTCAAAGTTATTTAATCCTAAATTCAATGGTTCATGTGGTGGAAATTCAGATTAGCCTGTGTCAGGATATTTTTATTCTCCTTAGGGCCTGAAAAAATGTTTTCAATTCTTTTTCCAAACATATACACATTTTTAAAATGTTATAGACAAACATTTGAGGGTGAAAAAGCTTATAAACTATAAACTATTCAGTGTTAAAATGGATGAAAGAGAGTTAAAATGTTTCACAAAGCATTAAAAAAAGATTACTAATGAAATTACCAAAAACAAAAGAAGTCAAACAAAAAAAAGATTTAAAAAAAATTATTATAAAAAAAGTCATATTTACATTAGGTTCACACTGTTTTATGTTGAATGCTCAGTTACAAATATTTGATAAAAAAGAGACAAAGACAAATAAAAACACTCAGGGAAAAAATCCTGACACTGACTTTCATAATTCATGCATCAGAGAATTAAATAAACCCAGGAAAATCATATTCTATTAACAACATGACTTTTCAGGTGAATGCTAGCTATAAAAAAGTATCTATTTGTTGTGACATTCTGCACGTGGGCTTTCGCTTTTATGTTTATTCTAAGCTATGAATAGTATGACAATACATTATCAAAGTGTCCAAAATTCTGAAATCTTATTGTAAATTAGCTTAATTTAAATTCCCCTCATCATCATCTTCATCAGTGCTGCACCTTTTGCAGTATCTCAGCGGATCCTCTAAGGCTTTCAGAGCAGAGCGGTGATAAAATCTCGTCCAACTGCCGTCATTAGATAAAGGATTGGAATTAGAATATTAGGAACTGACACTGCACTTTAATTTTGAATAACAATAAAGCTGCCTGTAAGTCTCACCTTTTAATAACCTGGCAAATTATGACTGAGAGAGAATCATAACCAGCTCCTCATTCCAATACCTTAATTACATCCCAACTTTTTCATCTTCTGTTCCAACTCCCAGAGGACACACGCATCAGGCGAAAGAAAGCCTGTAACAAGATGGGACTCAGCTGGTTTGAGGTGTCTAGGAATAGCAGCAGCGATGTGAAATATGTCGAATTCTCGGGCCTCTGTTTACCAGATGTGAATGTCATTAAATTTAAGTATTTGCACACATAAATTTACTGCCTGCTGTCAGGAACATAAAATTCACAAGGAATTCTCCCCAAGAAGAAGCAGCTCTATCACCAACCAGAGGCAATGTGCTGATTTAAATCTTGCGACGTCTTCATTTAGCGATGTAAGAGACACGGAGGCCCATTAAATTTATTTCTATGAAATTTAATGTCCAAATGAGTTTTATCGTTTCAAGTTGAGGAAAGTTTGCCTGGTGTCTGTCATCTGTATCTCTTGAAACTTCTTTGCACCTTGGGGCACAGGGAGTGTTTTCTGACGAGTTTTTCGGTAACAGCTAAGTGATGAAGTGACAGGTGAGAATTGCGCATAGACGAATAAGTCATCTGCACTCTTGAAGTATTTCTGGAAGAGAGTAACGGGTTGAAAATTTAGAGCAGCACCTTTATGTTGAAATACGGCTGAGGAGTGCAAAAATTGGTGTAAATCATAGCTGTTGTGCATTTACTGAAATACTTCAGGAGTCCTGTAACTAATTCCAAGTTCAGACAAAATGTAAATCCCACTCTGAGAGACTTGATATCACTGCACAGATAAGACACAGAGAGAAACCAGGGCAGTGATCCAAGATTAACATCCTTATTCTGGGAACTCGATGCATATTCCTCTGGGTCCACAGTCCAAATGAATATGCACGGATCAACAGTGTGCTCAACAGAACAAACAGTGAGTCACTCACTCCTACTTGTCAGTTATCTCCGTTCAGACACGTTTATTCCGTTCATGTGTGACAGGGAATCAAGGTGCCGTTTCTGCAGAACAACCTTTCACCCCGAGAGGCTTCGTAAGTAGGCGTAGCACAGATGAGATGGAGCGGTGAAGCTTGTGCATCACATTTAAGGAAGAGTGCATCTCATATCCCAATCAATACAAAACCAGCACAGGTCAGAATCTTGTCAGGAGATATATTTATACCATTGGAACAGCGGAGATCCACTCAACCTGGACTGATAATTCTTTAACAGATTGTGGAAACCGAGAGGCTGGTGAGTGATGTGGTAACTATTGGAATAAAGCCACGAAATCTGTCTGGATGTTCTTCACTGTGTTTATGGGCAGTTTGATGATGCTGACATTGTTCCTATTCCCATTTCTTGGCCACAAATGCTACATTTCTGACCTGGGAACCTTTACGGAGTTGTGTAACTTTTAAAGGGAATTATCCCCCTGTTCTGAGAAGGTATATTATTGTAGACTGGGGCTTGGAACACTGAACATTTCAGATTAGTGAAGTACTGGTGTACGTTTTAACATCTAATTTGGGATCCCTCAAGTAGACAAATAGCAACAGAAAGACCAAGAAGAACCTTTTAGTGCCATAAAAAGCTCCTGGAACTTTTAGTCCTTCAAAACTTAATTGTGGACAGGGTCACTCTGAGAAGGTGTAAAGAATAACTAAAGAAACAAACTAACAAATGCAGTTAGCCAGAAAGTAAGCTTCAGGGAACCACTACCATGTAATGTGGTGTCTGTTGTTGTGTGGATATTCTGTGCATAAGTTACAGGTACTTTGAGGATCTTGATGTGGTTCCTGTTCTTGTTCCTTCTTGTTAAGAATGGAGGCCCTGAAATGAGTCTTGCAGGATCCCTGTTCTTGTATAAGACGAAACAAGACCAGGAACCCTGAAATGGCTCTTGCAGAAACCAGAAAGTTAGATTAGTGGAGTATTAAACTAGTTTTGACAGGTCAACTAATTAGCCAAACCTGTTCCTGGTAAATGGGTTCGGGAACCTTTCAGACCTATGACTGAAAAGGTCCAACACGTCCATGAAGGCCCATTTATACTCCTTTTGCAAGAATGTATGTCCTTTTCCAACAATAGTAGCATCACTGCTCACATTCTTCCATGCATCCTTTACTTTGGCATTGATGTTACCTAACACATCCACCAGGGGGTCAGCACAGAGTTGAATAGGGTTGGAGGTGATGTGGTGGTTGAAGAGGCCGTTGAATACATCGCAACCAGAGGATGGAGCGTTCTTTTCTCTAGAACTACCAAGTACTGAGAGAACTAGACAACAAGGATCATTTCCAGTATTTTTCAATAACTACTGGGGCATTCGACAGTTTGCTTTGCCATGTTGCTGCCCCTCATCCAGCAGGACAAGTGGTTCAAAAAGTTCTGCTATCGTTAATTCTTCTTCATGTCTCACTTGAGTTGGGTATTGGGGAGAAATACAGACAAAATGAACACAGAGTACGAACAGAAGGCTCCATCTCTTGGGTATAAATGGGCCTTAAGTGGTGAACATGGGGGGCTTTTCTACTGTCAATCAATTTCCATAATGAGTTTCTAAACAATACAGCATGGAATGGAGGGACTTGTAGGGAGAACGCTCTAAGGACTTTCAATTTCTGGAATTTTTGGTGGAAACGCACCTTTAGTAGCTCTACTCTTAAAAAAATACCCTTTGTTCCCCTCCGGGACCTGGATGAGAAGCAATCTGTTATCGGAGTGTCAGAGTGAAAGAGAATTAAAAGCAATCAAAACTGAACAACTTCCAAGCTACTGTAGCAATGGCCAAATAAAACTCTAAAGTGAAAACAGGAGTTCTCGCAAATGTTTTCAGGCCCCAGGGTGGGATCCTATTCATGAAAAAGAGAGCAAGTGGTAGCCTTACATTTCAGACGATGATTTAATGTGTGCATAATGAAAATAATACATCCCTCATAAATATCTTCTGGGTATTTTAGATGTCATGTGCCCCAAGTGTGCACTGTATCATGTTATAGCCATGCCAGGGTAGTAAATGAGTGGCATAGCAGAGCACGAGGCTCATTCTTCGTCTTATGGTTTCTCTGCACCGACTTTATAGAGGTGGCACTTAAAACGCTGACATGCCATAATTCTGAGCTTTCTGCAGCCAAAAGCTGTAACGCTGATTGTCGGGAAAAGGTGGAGGTGGGTGCGGTATTGAAGGTAAATGTGAAAAGAATTGAGATGGTGACAAAGAAGAGTGTGTGTGTGTGTGTGTACATACATGTGTGTGATACATTTGTTTAACATCCAAATGCCTTTGTTATGAGTCATCGCCCGAGGCGGAACAAATTACTATAGATGGAACTATTAGCGAAACATGGAGGGCGAAAGGAGGAATTCAAATTAAAGTGTTGCTCGCAAGCCACTTACTTTCTCTCCATCTGCATAATTATGGTTAGGACACCAAGCACTCATCTGTGTGTATGTGTGTTTATGAACCTCTAAGAGAGTGTGTGTGTGTGTGCATCAAGCTGAATATCAGAGGTCAGTGAGGTTTTCTTTGATTTGCCAAGGTTATAACCACCGACCATGTTTCTCCCCTATAATCAGGACACACACACAACGAGCTGTTTTAATTACAGAGAGCGTGTGCACATGACAGATGAGCAAAGGAGGGGAGCTGCTGTGTCTCCACGAGCCAGAACTCACGGTTTAACGCCTTTTTACTCACACATGCATACTCGCAAAGATTCAGAGCACTGAGTAAAAGCAGCGACTGCATTTAAGTCAGAAATTACAACCGCACTAAAAGTGTCACAGGTGGCTGTATCATTAGGTGGTGGCTCATTATAGAGTCACAGGTTGCGTGAAGGTGGTTGTGTTGCTGCATTGCGTTGTGTGCAAGTCTGCTAATGGGCGTGACGACTTCAAATTCAAAACACTTTTTTTCTTGTTTGCAGCAAGCCTTAGACCTTAGATTGCTCAAGGTTTTGATGTTTGAATGTCACACGGATGCAAATGCCATCCATGAAAATGTGACTATTATGAAGCAGATTTTCTTTAAAGAATGGAGACTGTAACCTTGGATGTTTACGCTGTGAGACTGAAACAAACAATGCATGCACAAGTGTTAAACAGTGGAATACAACAAATGCAGCCAACAGTTCTCACCAAATAAAGATTAAAATTATGCATGCATGTAGACTTCACCTCCACATGGATCCACAGGATTCTGTAAAAACCTGCAGCGTTTGCATCACAGCTCTGTGAAAGTGAGAATAACTCAAGAGAGCAGGAAAAAGAGGAGGACCCTGTATATCAATAACACTCTACACAGGAAGGATGATATATTATTCCTCGCTTCCGCTGAACTGACAAGTTTATGGCTCACTGGTTTGACAACCAGAGCCAATCACTCCAATGGAAATGTTTTGATTGACGGCTGCGGATTGGCGCATCCAGAGGCTGCTGGCTCGGCTGACTGAGGGATGACGAATATTATGGGTTAGCTTGACGAACACAAGGATCTGATCTATTGCTCCGTTTTATCTCATTATTAAGAGTTTTGATGGTTTTTGGCATGAGATGCTCAGATCTTTGACTTCAGAAAGGGCAATACTGCAGTAAAAAAAAAAAATCAAAGACTGCAAAAGCTCAGTTTCATATTAAAATGTATCATAGACCACTCACTATGCTTCACTATGATTTTACCAGTATCATAAGTGATGCCCACTCTGTTCTGTATTCTGTAGCATCTTTGCTTGTGCTCTGCCTGCCATGCCTTTTCATGTACAAGCATGAAAGAAAGGGGAAGCGTGCTCTGCTCACCTCAATTTGGGGATTCCACATAAACATAAAAATTCAAATCCTACACTCTCTCCCAGAGGTTTCAAATTTTCAGAATAACTGTCGAAATAGTCACTTTTTTCATGGTCTTGTTCGCTTCTGTAGGTTACAAAGAGGCCTTAAATCCAACTTAACTCCAATTGTTGCAAATTTGCATCACGCTGTTTTGATCCAGACTTTAGCCAAGATTGAGGATGACTCCCCCCAATGTCAGTTTGTACATATCCAACCCATACCCAGTAACCTTTTCTAAGCACTGGTTACATCCAGTGTATGGAAGTGCAATTTGGAAAAGACTTATTGGAGGGTGAACAATTTGAACTGACAAAAATTAGGAATTTACATGTTATGTAATGTGTTGTATATGCTATGTAACATATATGCTATGTTATTATCACTATATACGTTGTGTTGTGTGACGTACACAGATTGACAATGTCTACTAAATTTAATATAAGCATGAAAGCCAAAAAACATGATTTTCAAATAACTACATGAATTTTGATTGTGAGCTAAGTATTTAATATTTTAAGTACAATGAGGCTGAAAATGCATCAATGTCGTGGTAATTCTATTAATTCAGTCAGTCAAATTGCAGCTTTGATCACTGAATTTTTGTTTAAGTTTTTTCTTTTACTAAAAACAGTTGTAACCCTTTGATGCATGAAGTATGAAAGTCAGTGTCAGCATTTTTCCCTTGAGTGTTTTTATTTGTCTTAAAGCATGAATAAAAAAAATCCTTTTTTTTCTCAAATATTTGTAACTGAGCATTCAACTTAAAACAGTGTGAACTTAATGTAAATATGACTTTTTTTTTTGTCAGACCTTTTTTTCGTAATTTCATGACTAATCGTTTTTTAATGCTTTGCAAAACATTTTAACTCTCTTTCATCCATTTTAACACTGATTAATTTATAGTTTTTACGCTGTTTTACCTTCAAATGTTTGTCTATAACTTAAAAAATAAATGTATTGGTAAAAATAATTGAAAACATTTTCCAGGCCCTAAGAAGAATAAAAATATCCTGACACAGACTAATGTGAATTTCCACCACATGAACCATTGAACTTAGGAGTAACTTTGAAATAGGTGTCCACTGTAGTGACCACTATGCACCACAGGGTTAATATGAAATGCATTAAGTTAAAAGAGGATGTGTTCATATTTGTGTGTACGAACTGCATTATTCATACATTTAGTGTTTACAAAATAAAAATTAACACACTATGAACGCGTTCAATCATATTGCACTTTTTTCATTCAGGTTACAAGTCAAAAATCACATTACATTAATTACATAACTCACAGAGTTGCAGTGACTCATTAAAAATGGTCTCTTCATTAAACGCAACTCTTATGTGCTGCAACCTTGTTCACATCTTTTCTTTCATTTGTGCTATGTGTCACGCCTGAATGTCACACAAGTTTTGTGAAGTGTGACGCCGCTGTGAACCTAATTTCCACATGAAGGATTCAACACCTACAACCTGATACGTGCTGCTATTTAGCATCAGCATTCTTGTCTCAAAAAGACCACGGGAAAGGTTCATTGGTCGTGGAGTAAACTTCATTATTTACCGTTTCCTAATACACAGGAATGCAGCCGCAGGTATGAGCCGAGCGGGACAATAAATCAAGGAGTCAGCCAACTGTGGGGAACTCTGAGCGTCCCTCATTAGCTGCAGCAGTGTGAGCGGCTGGCAGACCGCTGCTGCATCAGGGCCAGGCCATCCCGGGGTCAGTCTGGAGGATAATCAAAAGCCGTAATTATATCAGGAATGTCCCTCAAGCACAACAACTGGCATGGGCAGAAGATTGTGACTGGTATCAGACGCTGAACAAGATAGAGTTACACGGAGAGACTATGGGAAGCGAAGGAAAGACAGAGGACACGAAACATGAAAGAGGACAACAATCCTTTCAGAGAAAAACACTGCTCTTGTAAAAATGAAACGGCGATGTGGGAGGAACACAAGGACAAAAGTGGAGCGACAATGCATGCGTCGCTGACATGTAAATAGATAAAACGGGCACAGACTAGGAGAGAAAAGAAACTCAAGAGAAGGAATGAGAGACAAGGAGAGCAGCTTGGCATTCATCGCTGGTGTATGAAAGAGGGGTGGGGGCGGAGGGGTGTGGAGCGAGATCAATCATGTGGAATAGCAAAAAGACCTTTCAACAAATGGGCTTTAATCTCCTGACAATGCAACAAACTGGTCGTGATGTGAAACTTCTTCCTGAGGAGCAAGGGGCCCCAGCTTCTAATAACTCCCCTCTGTGAACAAACTAAATCTTTAATGGAGGGCAAGTTCAGCCCAAAACTGTTCTCCTGTGGCACGCACACATTAGCATGGGTAACAGGAATGGGAGAGTTTCGAGGGAGCGCTACCACTGACAGGGACACCGTGTGAAATAGTGTGATTACAGGTATAATTCTCCATTTGCAGCTTGTAATTCACATCTATATGTTCACAGCACCTGCCCATACGAGCGCTGAAGCTCCCAAGTATCATTCAAAGAGAAAAATACATGGATATGAGCTTGGGATTATATCATGACCTACTTAAAAATGCCTCATTTAAAATTCACCCCTCTGGCCACCCTTGCCTCTTAATATTTATTGAGCAATTAAAATAAAAGTTAAAAAAAGTCTCCCAAGCTTGAGGTCCTGTGGATTAAAAGCTACGATTTTTCCTGCTTTAAGTCCAAAGCTTAAACCAATACAGTCTGAGGTAACCATTAAGGAGCAATTGATTGCCATCTAGCTGCTAATGTTGCAACAAGAGAGCCCTCGAACCATCAAATAACCAGCCTACGACCTCAGGTGTGGGAAATTACGATAGGGTACTGCTGCAACACCGGAAAACAAACAACAACAAAACATACCAGTACCACCTTATAATGATACTGAGGTGCATAGGAGACTTCCTGGAAACAAGTAGCCCTCTTCTATTGTTGCCAGAAACTTATCACGTAGTAACGTCCTAATTTAGTGTCATGAAATAATTATGTAATTGAGTTTTAGGTAATTATGTCATCAGTAAGCATGCACCGATAAATCGTCTGGCTAATCAATCAGCCTTTATTTCCTTAATTTTGGGGGACTGTGATTGGCCAATTTTCCCATATGAAACTGATCTCCTCTGCCTCTGCAAAGGTCTGAAATTCAGCCATTGAAGCTTTTTCACTCTGCCAGACTGATCGTTTTCCTTTTCAATTTAGAAAATGAAAGACTAAAGAAACTGGTATAATTTAGAAGTTTTGGACAGTAATATTCTAAACTTTTCATTTATATTTGAGAGAATTACATCATGTGCAGTTAAAATACCAAGTTTGTATGGTTTCACAGGTATTCAATATTTTTCAACAAAAATTTATGAAAGACATCGATATTGGAAAAAATCGGTATTGGCAGGTCAGGCTTTTCAAAGATTGGTGATCAGTGATCGGCCAGAAAAGTATGATTGGTGCACCCCTAGTGATTAGTAATGGGCAACTACTAATACTGGCTCTTGTGAAGGTTGCCAATGCAAACCACTGATACTTATGACAAAAAAATAATTTCTTAAAATTAGATCATCGAGCAGCTCAAAGATTTGTTCTCATTTTATGCTTTAATTCTGCACATTTGAATAAAACTAAGAAAGAGTTAACAATTAATCCGTTTTATGGTGCATGTAAGTTTATTTAAAAAATACTAAAACTCTGAGAGTTGTTAGTTTTATTTGCAGACTCCAATGCCAATTTAATCTGGGCCTAAAAGTGCAGAGGGAGGAAGTTTTCAGAAGAAAGTTTCCTTTTATTGAATCAGGGACCATTTTTGAACAGATCAACACTGGCATTGCTGAAAGGACACAGCAAATGTAATAAAAGTAGTGGGTCTAATTTACATCCATAGAAGTTACTGACGTTGACATGATATTGCTCTCGATTAGGGTCAGCAGCAGCCAAAGGCACCAAGGTTTTATTTTATCACTGATGAATACTCCATTTGTTACCATCAATATGTCAAGAAATACCCAGAAATTCATTTCCACTCCTCTTTGTCCACTTCGCAGAGAAGTTAATCTTCCACCAGGGTCAACATAAAATGTTGTGCATGAGTCACCCAGAACACGGTGCTATTTCTCTGTCATATTTAATTGCTTTCGTCATGACAAAACACAGCAGGCACAGAACAGTAAACTGTGCAGGAATGAGTACCTGCGCTGAGCGTGTGCTTCATACTAACAAGCACTTCTACCCAGAACTTTCCAGCAGTACTTAAAACACAAACATTATGAAAAACTTTCTTTCTTCAATTTTCAGTTTTTATATCCTAAATCTCCCACTTGGCATTGAGACAAGTAGACAATAACTTTTAATTACTGACAGTTCAGGAGGGAGAAAGAAAAGGAGAATGCGACGAGAGGGAAATAGATGGGCTGACATTTTGGCAGGCAATCAAGCATAAAAAGACTAATGGCACCAATTACAACGGGTGGGTTGATCTGTGTTTCTTATGCAAGGCTTGCTTTTGATTTTGAATACCTTTTCATTTATTGCCAAATTTTATTTTGAAGTGAGTCACTGCCATGTATGTCTTTTCAGTAATTGCGCGTTTATAAGAATACAAGCCCACTAAATGAAATAAAAACACTCCATAGACACAATGGTACCGGTCCGCACGTATTTACCCAAACAAGATTAAGGCACTGGGGGATCGTGCCAAGAATATAAATTCTAGACTGTGAAAGCAAATATTAAATTGAAAAAAGGGGTTGTTTCGGTAAAGAAAAAGAGATAAAAAACAGTATGATGCAACATAAAATAATACAACACAACCAAAGGGATACAGTAGGCTAGGATATGACATGCCACTTTCTGATACCTTGTAATAATCCAATATAGATATGACTCACACATTGCTATATTTAATACAACAATATGAAATGTTGATATATAAAAAGACTATACAGCATGGGACAATAAGTTGAAAGGTGTTATAATAGGATAGAGTACCAAACAGAACAGCGTGTTATGATACAAGACAATACAGTGAAGAACCATCTGTTACAAAAATTCAGTATGATACATTCAAATAAATATGGGACAATACAATGCAATACTTTTCCAAACAGTATGATACAGTATCATACACAAACAAGGAATGATACATCACAACACGATGCAGTATAGTACAATATGAATCTCCTTTTTTTGATGATACCTAAAGTGTAATACAAAATGAAACGATGCTACACAACATAATGTGATACGAAATTGAATGACTTGAGAAGATCCAACATGGTTTGTTTGGTTCTGATTGAATATGATACACTTGAATACGGTATAACGTAAAGTGATTCTTTACATTGTGTTCCTTTATGTTATGTTCCTTAATGTCACACTACTTTACCTTTATTTACTTTATGTTTCTTTACTTAAGGTTCCTGCACATTACATTACGCTACCTTATTGAGCGCACCTAATTACCTGCCCTTAGTTAAGTTAGCTTATGTTAAATTCTGTAAAGTTACATTAAGTCATCGCACTTTGACGTTCCTTTATGTTATGTTATTTTTTCAGAAGGTTCATTACTTTATGTTTCTTTACCTTAGGTTTTATGTTGCATTATTTAACATTATGCTATCTTATGCTACGTTGAGTTGTCCTATATTAAGTAACATTAGTTTAAGTTGCTTTTATGTTAAGTTACTTTACTTATAACTTTAGTTACACTAATTTATACTACTTTTACATTAGGTTCTTTACTTAATGTTTCATTGCTTTAGATTCCTTTATGTAGCATTACTTGACATGTGCTACCTTATGCTATGGTGAGTTACCCTATGTTACTTTAGCCTGTATTAAGTTATGCTCAGTTAAGCTGCTGTTATTTTAAGTCACAATAAGTAGCATTATCTTACTTTTAGTTAAAATAATTTCAAGTTTAGCTATGTCACTTTTAACTTAAGCTACTTTCCGACAAGTTACACTGCATTATGCTAGCCTCCTCAATAACAGCTATAGGGCACCAGAGCTGTGCCTCTGATTGGACAAATGGGGGATCTTTATATCTGCTGAACCACTGAAGTGGGGAAAATTCACCCCTGTACAGTGTAATTCAGACCATAACCACTTATTTGACCAAGCTCTAAATATGTTTTTTAATGGCATAAGTCTTTTTTTTGGGCTTGGAGTGAATGTGGTTTCTGGTCTTTCTGCAGCCAGCCTCAAGCGGACTGTTTTCATTATTACGAATCAAATGTTGTTCTCTGGTTACGTACTATACAATGTGATTTGATGCCATGCGTTACAACGTGATGCAATACCAAACCACACCATTTGATATTCAATAACTTTTAATGTTTCCCTCTACAAATTTGTCTTTTGCTCAAGTGTAGCATAAATTTCACAGTGTCTAAATACTAAAAGGCACACAGTACAGTTGCAGACAGTAATTTCTCATGCTCCCTTGGTTTCTTATTAATAGTAATCAGTTGACAAATGACCCTATTCTTTTCAGACAATGTCCAATTGCAAACAGTTCCTTTCTGAAACACTCTGTCACTTCTGTAGTAATGATAATTTCAACCCAAAGTCATTAACAGCCCCCCATCAATCACGACTGCCCCTGAATAGGAGATGTTACCATAATAATGGATGATCAGGTGTGGTGCCAGGCTGGTGCTATGTACACCTCCATAAATCCTCCATACACAAACAGTGATCCCGGACTAGCATAATATACATCATTTCCTTTTATGTACCTACTCGTTGCACCCCATTTCTCTCAAAATGTCCTTGGTATCCATCTCTCTTTTTATTCAACAGCCTTACCTCGCTCTCCTTCATGCTCGTCTTTCTGCATTTGTAGAGCTATGGCTTCTTGAGATGATTCAGTGAATAAATATTCTCATTATGTCTGTCACTCTGACTCCTGGTTTAGCTGGATATGCCTGCTTGATGCTCACATAAACATACAGTATCAACATTGAAGGGAATTAGTCTGCTTATGACAGTATTTACAGTATCCGCACTATGAATACACCTGTACACAGTTTTCAAACATTTTCAGTGTGATTAAAACATTTCAAATTCAAAATATCATCAAGCACTTCTGTCCTCTGTGCCTTTACCCAACAGATTATTTAAAACCAGGACACAGGAGCTCTAAGACCGTTGAACGCACAGAGCACTTTGAACAGAAATAAAAAAAAGGGCTGGAACTAAAGCTGCATGACTGCGATAACTTATTTTTGGAGGAACTATATATAGAGGCAAATGACTCATTTAAAGGCCCAATGTGTAATTTCTGCTACAAGGAATCTCTTTATTGAGAAAATGAGTGACAGGTTTATGGTGTTGTGAAACAGCAAGGGGTCATGGGAGTAGTACAATAATTATCAAATTGAGCAGAACTCACTGTCTCGGCCCTCAAAACTAATTTTTATAGATTTTATTTTTAGTTAAATTATACAACTGTTAGCACAAATAGTGGCCCACTTTCTCTGGGTATTAACTCAATTGAAAAATCTTGGATCCAGTGTCATCAAAACATTCTGCAATTTTGAATACCATGTGTGAAATGGCAAAGTCAGTTTTTTGTGTTTGGTAGAACTGAAATGCACATAAGTTTGTGAGAAATATAGAAAACACCCTAACTGTTCAGTACAGATCAGTTTAAGTAACTCATACTTCTATGTGAAACTGCTGAGAGTGTGGGTGAGAAAGGGGGCAAGACAGTTAGGAATGAGATAAAGTCAAGACAGAAAACATCCTAAAGTAAACAAAATGGTGAAAATAAACTGTTTTCTCATTTTTCCTGCTGTTTTATGACCTAAAAACATATACAAGTCCCTTTGGTAAACTTATACTTAAGGACATTTAAACAAATCTAAGTGTTGGGGTTTGCATTATTCAAAATTTGATGCCAGTATTTCCACTTTTATTTCAAATGAATAGACCTGTCACGATAACAAATTTTGCTGTATGGTAAATTGTTCCAGAAATTATTACGATGAACAATAATATTGCCGTTTTGATACAATTTTTTAAACTAATATAAAAATAATGGTATAATAGTGCAAGTACACCCTTTTAAAGATAAATAACCTTTTATTTCTTAAGAATATTTAAAATTGGAATTATATTATGAAAAAAACACATTGTAAACAACCAAAATAAATAATCAACACAACCAAAAACAATAAATAAAATTGACTGTCAGTCTGTGTTAACAAAAAATGCACTTGAATAAAAACCACACAAAACTGAAACAATAATAAAGTGTAAAGTCTCTGTAAACAAAATTGCACTTCAATGTATATTAAACATTAGGTTCAGACATTAAGTTATATAACAGGCAAAACTGCCAATCCAGTTAGGACCTTTATAGACAAAAAATGCACTTGAATAAAAACCACGCAAAACCAAAAGCAAAATATAAAATAGACCCTGTTGCTGTTAAGAAAAAAAACCTCACAGCGATACAGAAAAGTTAACTCACTATCCAGTGTCTTTGGCTACTAAAAAATCATCGAGCTTCGCAAACTTATCAAACCCACTTTTAATTATCCTGCAATAAATTGATTTATTGCGACAGGCCTACAAATAAATATTGGCTCCAAATATCTGTTATCGGCCAACTTGACTACTAATAGTCGGTATTGGCCCTGAACAAAAAACACATCCGTCCATCTCTAATGAGGAGACTCTTTAAAACCTCCATGTGCAAAATTCCAACCTGGATCAAACTCGACGTTCTTACAAGAAAGCAGATTAGTAACTTATGAAAACTAGTATTTCCTTTACCCTCTTCTCCAGTAACGCACCAGGCAATAATATCTTATTAACACATGACATCATGTATTAACTGGTAAGCTTTTACCACCATTACCTCAAAACCACTCGCTTGTCCTGATCAGAAGGTGAAATTACTTCTAACATGTCGTTTCTCTTTTCTCCATTACTTGTTCCTTCAGTGCGTCTGGAGCCAGTGCACAGGCATGTTTATGGGGTAATGGCCTGTCTCAGAGTACAGTAAGTGTCCTCTAGCTATTGATCCAGGTTGGTAAGATCATGAGCAAGTGCTGGGAAGCTGAAGGCGAGTGCACGGGAGTCCTGTGTGTCCGTGCCGTCTGGGCTCCTGGATGTCCGGAGGTGGTCAGACGGCAGCAGACTGAGTGGAACCAGCCACTCCGCCAGGCCACCGATACAATGACTTTTTAACGGCTTCTCGTTTCGCTGTAAAGTAATGAATGTGGCTGTGGATAGTGAAACCTAACCTGCTGCTCATGGTTTAAAAAGGCATAAAATAGCAAAAAGTATCAAGTGTTTGGATTTCATCGACTGGCCGGGCCGTTTTCATTGCAGAGAGCTCATGGATGTGATACACCATTCTTCTGCAAGATTCATGTACTTCATTAAGTTTACATGAATGACAGGATCCAGACTCTGTAGAGACTTGACCTTTTGGGGCATAGGATCACATCTATGAAAACACCAAATCGTCGACTAAGCTTTCTGCAAATGTCCTGTAACAGCAGACGCACATTACGGAGCAAAAGCTACAGCCATGCCTCAAACCCTAGTGGACATCTGGCAGCCAAGGACTCTCAGGAGACTCTGGCAAAAGAGCAAGAACATCTCATGCCATGTCATTAGATGCGTCAAAGCAATCTGTTTCCTTCTGCCACGAGGTTAGAGGCCAGAGAAGTGAGTGTGCACACACAAAACACACATTTCAGATGACTCGAGTGCCGGTGCCGCGCCTGGAGGTAGTCCACCTCCTCTTTCCCCCCGTGTCTCCTCTTATCTGTCTGTATCATCTCCCTTTATTTCTTTCACTTTTCTCTCCATCCTCTATTCCCTCTTTGGAATCCCAGTTGTGCCTTTTTGGGCTTCATTAGGCCGTCCACACGTGGCGTTCATCCTCGACCACATCCAGCTTTCCCGTCCTTGAGAGGAGTGGGTTTGCTGTACTTCTGCTTCCTGAGGTTTTCCCCTGGATGAAACCTGATGAAATACACACTGCCTAACCTTGACGTTCTTCAGCTCCCTCTCTGAGCTTTTTCTCTCCTGGAGAAAAGATGAAAATGGCCGACCAGCAGTCCAGTGTGAAGCGATCGGAGTTAGCCTGTAATTGGACGGCCCTGAGCGGGGAGTCTTCACTGCATGTCAAGGAGAATTATAGCTTTGGGTTATAAAATAATTTTTTTTTGACAGAGTAGAGGGGGGATTCTTTTCAATATGCCGCATTAGTTAGCTTCATTTTCTTCTTCCTTTCCGTCTCTCTTACTTTAATATATAACTGGACTCCATTCGTGACTGAATGAATGCCACACCAGCAATGTGGGGCATCTGCTTTACCTTCATTACCGAGACCAGTTTCAATTCAGGCCCTTAATGAAAGGAGCTTTTGCTTTCACAACAGGAGATGCAATTACTCCCTGTATTTCATAACATTATTACCATCTGAGGTGTGTTGCTCTATTGTGGATGTCGGCGTTTAGGCTTTGAGACCCTCGTAGACCCGCAGCGTTAATGAGCAAGGTTAGAGCTCACTCTGTCGTCTGAGTAGTGAAGCCATTTGCTCCTAAATTACATTTCCTTTGTGGATGTGAGCCCATATTAGCTCCTAATGCGAAGAGTCACCCCGAGGCATCTGCGCTGCATTCATATTCAAGGAAGGAAGGGTAGAAATGAAACTTTGGGAGATTTTATTAAGTGTGATATTACCATACACTTTCTATATCTATACGAATAAGGGGGAAAAGAAACATTATTCACTTTGTCAGACACAGGTATTCACTTTGTCCCCGCCTTAATCACATCTTTCAGGCACTGAGCCATAGATGGGGGTCTCCGAGGGAGGAATCTAGCTGACAGGAAATTATGAAAAGGAATTAATTTGACCTTCGCTCGCAGCAAGGAAAAGAGAGGGAGAAAAAGAGAGGGAGAGGAGATAGAGGGGGAGAGAGTCAAGGGAGGTTTTAAGAAGGAAGAGCCGCAGCAGAGGGCACGATCCTGGGGAGAGAACTCGGATAATGAGAGTTCTCAGCTCTCAAAACGTAGACTAGAGCAAGACATCTGATTCAATGAAAGGCCCAGAGGAAGGACAGTAGTCGTCACCCCGAGATCCAGAAGTCTTCAGAGAGAATGGTTTCAATAAAGACTTTGGGGTAAAGATACTCTTTTCACCCATGACAGGGAACAGGACACGCTTTGCCAGCAAGCTCAGGATGTGGGCTGACAAAAAAGCAAACGAAAACTCACTCTACGTGTCTGCTGCCTGTTCACCTGAGACACTGATTGGACTCGTTCTATCTCCAGTAAATGGCTACTAATGGGTTGATACATTAATACTTTATTTCCCTGAAGGGATAAAATTTTACTTGAAATGCGTCTGGTTAAACTAGCAACTGTTGTTAACATTTTAGAAGGATCAA
This sequence comes from Thalassoma bifasciatum, assembly GCA_008086565.1. Lineage (NCBI taxonomy): Eukaryota > Metazoa > Chordata > Actinopteri > Labriformes > Labridae > Thalassoma > Thalassoma bifasciatum. The sequence goes on from RPOG01000350.1 coordinate 135,260, forward strand.
AGCAGTTGGTGCTGACTCTGCTAATGTTAGCTTCATTCAGCCACCATACAGTTGTGCCTAAAAGTTTACACCCCCCAACAGAATTTCTGATATTTTGGCCTTTTCTCAGAAAATATGAACGATAACACAAAATCCTTTCTGTCACTCATGGTTAGTGGTTGGGTGACGACATTTATTGAAAAAAATAGTTTACTCTTTTTAAACCATAATGACAAAAGAAACTTAAAAAATGACCCTGTTAAGAAGTTTACACAACTCTGGTGGTTTTGTCCTGATAAATGCACAAAAGTGAACACAAATGTATTTGAATGTCTACTAAAGGTAACCATCCTCACCTGTGATCTATTTGCTTATAATTTGTGTGTGTGTATAAAAAATGAACAGGGTCATTTTTGAAGTTTCTGTTGTCATTATGATTTAAAAAGAGTAAACACAGTTGTTTGTTAATAAATGTCTTCACCCAACCTCTAACCATGGGTGACAGAAAGGTTTTTGTGTTATCATTCATATTTTCCGAGAACAGGCCGAAAAAAATCAGAAAATTCTGCTGGAGGGGGTGTGAACTTTTAGGCATAACGGTAGTCAACATAGTTTACCAGCAGACTCTAACCCTGTTTTTAGCCAGAATAAATTAATTGTGACTCTTTTCCAAGGGTTTTCCTTGCAGTCAGATAAGGAAGTCAGATGAAATTTGATATCTGTTTAATTTACTATGAAATCTGTTGTTTCGTGTCATACTGAGTAATTACAATCAAAGAATAGCAACGTCAAAAAGATAAGAATGTTCTTTTGAAGGCCAACAGTTTGCAATGCTATATCCAGGCTTTACATTGACACCCTCCAACCTGCCAACCCAACAAACGTGGGTGAATTTCAGAAGTTGTGGGTAACTTCGCCAGGCGGGCAGGTTGAATTTTAGCTGTATATTTTAGTGGTTTTCTCAAATGACATCTGAAATAATAAACTAATTGTAACATGAGACCATGACACTACAACTCCCATGAGCACTTCCTACACATCGTGTTTGCTACACCCGCGAGGCTTTTTGCTGAAGTCACTGCTCATTTAACATGCATTTCAGCACCTACAGAGATGAAACATGAAGCAAATTTAACAAATGCTGCCCCATTTTCCAAAGTCTTCATGGAAGTCCAAGCCCAATGTAGAGATTTCAAACTATAATCACGACACTCATACATTCAAATGTTTCACACGGCGATGAAAACGTGGACTAAACAGACTTCTAGAGTTGAAGCTAATCTTGTATGCAAACCATCGCGCTGTTGAACATCTGCAAGATAAGGAAGTTTAAGTGTAGTTCACAGGAAAAAACCCTGGCTGGAGGATCAAAAGGCTAAGTCAGCAGACACGCTGGGGTAGTTAAACAAATCCTTCCTGCTCAAAGGGCGTCTTGGTCGTCTTACGCAAGCTAGCACTGTCAATCTCTTCAGGCCTGTTAAAAGTTATTGATTCGACTGCTTGTTATCCAACAATCACTGGACTGTAAAATAAGGTGTTAATCTACCAGCAAGGGAACAACGAGGAACCAACAATTGAGCACTTCTTGCTTTTATTTGTGCTTAGCTGAAGACTCCTTTGTTCCTCCAAGTCTACGTCAGCAAACTTTACATGTTGGAGTGGTTAAAACCACGAGAAGAGACAGGGGAGGACATCCTGTTCAGCGGATCTCTCTGAGTGAAGAGTTTTTTATGGAGCTATGAAGCAGAGGGAGATAATTCATTAGGGTGCCTGGAGCAAAGGGAACTGTGCTTTGCTAAAGCACAACAGGAAAGCTTCCCTCATTTACTGCCCTGCGGGGCTATAAAGGCTGTTGAGAAAAACTGTGACATGAATTTTAAATACAGACTATTCTGTCCAGGATTTAGGCCCTGATCTACCAACGCTGCTCTTCAATTACACTGAAAAAAAAAGACTAATGGAAAGATGACAAAGAAGATTTCTTAATATTTTACATCCAGCTATTTGCTTGTACAGCATAGAAAAATTAACGTCTACATAGAGCCAATGTGTTATTATTCACACTCTTTGTGTTAAAGTAGGCACGCTCTACAATATACTCATTGTAATTACCGTAGAAATGAAACTGCATCAATTAAATGAGCAGACACTTGGCAACAGCGCAAAGGAAAAAAGTTTTCTTCAGAGACAGAAACCTTTAGTGAAATCAAACAAATTAGAGGTTTTTTCTGTTATGAACAACTGGGAGACTTTGCTGCTGTTCTCTGCTTCTTTTTTTATATGACTGCTCATGATTTAAGGGATGGAAAATGTGCTCAGTCTACTACCATTATAAAGGATCAGTAAGAATGAAGTCACGTGTGTGAATGAAGCCAGAGAAGTTTGTCTGGTATTGATTTCTGGAGGACTTTGCTGCTGCTCTCCCTGCCTTGGATTTAAATGTATGAGCCTGATGTAGAGGATGGGCAATGTGTTCATCTTACCTAAGGCTTTGATGTTCTACATAAACTGTGCGAGTGGACAGTAGTGTGCACAAAGGGGGAGAGGTCAGGCAGTTGCCCCCTTTTCATGGCCTAATTGATGAAGAATAATGCTTGCTAAAGTCCCCTTAGGTGGTAAAATTGCTCCCCTGGGGACTAAATGCACACTAAAGGTTCCTCTCGGGAGCCGAGACGTGGTAAGGTGTCCTTTTTGGACCTAAACATGCAAAAGCACCCGCATAGGGACCTAAATGTTAGCTATAGTGTAGCCTTTTGGGATTACAAATGCTAACTAAAATCCCCTTTCGGAGGGCAAAATTTGCACTAAATCGCTCAAAAGACAAGGTTTTCTCTAGAAACCCAAAATGCATAGTTAAGTGCCCTCTTTAGAGCAAAAATGCTTTCCAAAATGAACCTCTTGGGAGCGAGTGCATGAGAGTCCTCTTGGGAACCAGACACACGAAACTGCCCCCTTGGCTGGTAAATGATGATCAATCCCCCATGGGTGACAAAAATACATGCTGAATGTTTCTTTTCTGCATGCAAATAATGATTCTCTTTGATGTAAATGGTCGTGGTTAGGCTGAACTTTCAAAGATAAAAACTTTGAGCAGAACCAGACACATTGGTGAACAGTTTTCTGCCACAACTATCATCTGACAATGCCTGCTTTTTATGCACGCACATGCAAACTCAGGGAGGTTTGCCTGGTATGGATTTTTGAGGGACTTTGCTGCTGCTCTACCTGCCTCTGCCTTTAATGCATGCACATGACAAGGAAAATATATGTGCTTCTCCTGCCTCAGGCTTTGGTATTCCACGTTAAAAAGGGCAGGGAGCTCTCGGAACAATAACTTATGATATGCAAATAATAACAACGATGAAATTGAACTTATTTTCCTTGTGAGACTCCAGGTTGCTCAGGTTGTTCTGTAAAAATCAAGTTAACTTACTGAGAATTTTCAGGATACAATTCTTTGCACTAATTTAAGGCAAAACTTAAGGGTTGTCGTGACATGTAGGTTGCGTGTTCTATGTTATATCTGCTTATGGTGTTGCTGGTCTGACCCACTTAGGATCAAAATCGGGCTATATTCGGCCCCCGGAACCAAGTTTAGTTTAGAAAAGAGGTCCATATTTAATCCATCAATGAGAGAGCACTTGGCAGCAGTGGCAATGAAAACTTTCTTAAAACAGCCAAAAGTTTCAGGCAGAACCCGACTCATTAGTAAATAGCCATCTGCCAAGCTCACGAAAATGACCCCTCAATATGTTCAAAGTAAAAAGTACTTTTTCAAAGTACGAGATGTCAAAAGTTGAATTAAGGAGATAGTCTTCTCACTTACTTATGTGTTTTTTTATACTCTGACAGGGACAAATGAATAAAAGTGAACAAAAAAGTGAAACTGAAGAGCCTCAGTGTCTAATTTCTCTCAAAGTCGACTTCGCCTTCTCTTTAGAATGAGACTCTGTTACAGTAAATGAAGCATAAACAGCAAGTCTGTGTCTACAGTCACAGATTAACACTATGTACTCAGAAAACCACTTTCATGGAGCTCTTTCAGCTGTGTAATTCAACTTTCTTTTAAGAGTGATGATTTCACAAGCCAGTAATAGTATATTTACTGGCACGGGGCTGTTATTGAAAAGTCTGAAATGGTTATAAGCATGAAATTGAATACAGAAGAAGAGTAAAATGAGATTTTTTTTTTCTTTATGAGGATGAGAAAAACAGGACAGCTTAGCGCTTTCAAAATCTTTGTATTAGAGTTCGTTTATAAGGATTCAGTGCAGTCAGACTCTGAATAGCTAAATGGCATTATCAAGAAAAGAAGCTAATTAACAGGGACGGTGTCATTTCAGCTTTAGGACTGACTTTTGAAGATGTCAGAAGGGTTAATATGAAGCTGTAACTCACTCTAATTCACCCTGAGCTTTGTTCGACCACTCTGCTGACGTCGTTTTATCTGAGGTGCAAAATGATCCGTGTTTTTCCCAAAAGATACTAATTTTAAGCCTGTATATAATCCCACAATGAAGCGCACATTTACAAGAGAAACACTGGTCTCACAAGACAGAAGCTGTAAGCCTGTATCATGTTCAGAATCATCTCATAAAGCTCAGTTTTATTGGTTTTTCCTTCCATGTATTGATCCTTTATTAAACGTCCTCCCGTTTCATATTTTTCTGGTTTTAGTTTATACGTGTTGACATTTCATAACGGAGGTTTTGGTTGATTTTTATCTCGTTTTTCATTTCCGCACATTTGAGACACAGCTGTACTTGACGAAAGCAGTACAATAACTTTTTTTTATACATCCCTGTCGAAAACAAGGTTTCATGTTTTATATTTTGATGCATTGAGGTTTTTAATTCCATTTAAAAATAGAAGACTAAAACAGATCCCCATCCTGGAACCAAAACCAGAGCTTGAAGTGTTTCAAGAAGCAGCAGCAGCAGAAATGTAGAGAGGAGAGTGTGTGAACTACGCACCCTTGTTCTGCACCCTGCACCGACTCCCAGAAGCCCCTATCAGACCGTCCACTCCACACTCTGAGCTGCCTGTTGTTTGAATATCACTTTCTGTTTGGAGAGCACCGGTCTATCTCTGTTGACTGTAAGCAATAAGTGATGAGCCTCCTTGCTCACTGTCCCCATGGTGAAGAGAGAGAGGGTGAGAGAGAGGGAGAGAGAAGGGGGGAAATCTAATTATTTCCCTCCCATGGCCCAGCAAGCCTTAAAGGTTAATCACTGTCCGTCGAGCTAATTCTGTCTGGGTACACTGCAGTAATTACAACACCTCGCTCTCTCGCTCTCTCATCTGCTTGCTGGTCTCTTTTTTTCTCCATTGTGCACCTTGCTTGCCCCAGCATCTCACTCCGCAGCCTCTCTCTCTGTCCCTCATGTTCCATCTCGCTTGTCTTTGTGTCACGATGTTACCTTTAAGACTTCACAAAGAAAAAGTAACTTTGGAGACTGCTTGAGGACAAATTGTTCAAAAATTTCAGGAAAGAACCAAGTTTTTCATAGTGCGTGGTACAAAAAGTCCCATTCAGTATAGTTTTGTAAGGGTTGGATTAGTGAGGCCTGTTTGCCTTTCCACAGCCAGCTATGCCCTTTTTGGTAGGGGGCACGTAAGCCCAATGTCAATGGCTGCGTCAGCGACATAATGGTATGACAGCATAGCAGCACAACCATGGACTGTATATAGAAAGGACAGTGTAGCTCTACATTTTACCTTTGCATGATTTTAAAGCCCAAGAATCCTGTCATAGATGCTGCCATTGTGCAGCCAGAGTCTGCACAGTCAAGACCATAGAGAATCTGAGTGGAGCAGCAAAAAAAGAAAAAAAAAATCCTTTAAAAGTCTCATCTCTTTTGGCTCTCTTTCCTTAATTTTCTTACTAGTCCCCCCAAAAAAACCCACTCAAGAATGGTAGCTGTCAATTGTAGTAACACGTGACTTAAAACCCAGTTTTTAATGTCTGATAACTAATGAAAAAAAAAACTTCTCTGAAAATGAGAGCTTGAATACAATGCAGTCGAGTACCATCTTCAAGTCACATTAGTATATGAGAAATATTTCAACAAGCTGTATTCATTTTTTCAAGTTTTACCTCCTCCTGTCTGGTATAATGAGGATACAGAGTTTTTGACCTACACTGCAGCAAGTCAAGTGGGGGAGCAGTTTTTGTGGAGCTTAGTATCATGGCTTGATTTTTAGTCGTTTAGCGTGACACAGAACATCCCGCCAATAATAAAAACGGGGCACGACAAACAAAGAACAACGATGGAAGACGTCCAGCAATTTGGCATGTGGTTTTGTGATGCCATTTTTAAACAAAATGAAAGTTATCTTCCCCAAAGTCGACTAAAGATTTAAACATAGCAGGGTCATGTGTTGTTTTTTATTACTGCTGTCATACAACGACAGACTGCAGTCTTCCTAGCTCCACTTTCTGGGGTTAGATGGGTATATCTGGCTTCTGAACATAAGGGTACCAAATTGTGAGACAGTACGGATTGGTAATATGGGGACCTGTCCTGATTTTAGTCAAAGGAAACGCCACAGAACGTGTGCCATACTGAGACAAACCAAACTGAATGGGACTTAAGACTTAAAGCAAGGTGCCCCCTGCATGCAAAGATGTACATCTTGGCATTTTTCTGAACATCTTAAGTAGTTATTTTCTAAACAAAAATGATCATTTAGCTTTCCTCAAACAGTCAAATGCATCACCGGTTGTTTCTTTAGTTTGCTACCAATTACCTCCTGTGTCACCAACCCACTCATGTTAGTTTTAGGCATATTATTTGTAAACCAACATAGTATTTTCAAACCTCGTTCCTGGTGTTCTTGTTTGCCTTTTAAGGTCATGAAAAACATCAGTATTGGTTTTAGTTTGTCCCATAAGCATTGGAGAGCACCTCACAGGAGCTTTAAGATCCCATTTAAAGGTTGTTATTTAACAGATCTCACAGGAAGAAGGGTTTTCTTCTCTCACATCTCTTACTCACTCCTCTCACCACTTCTCTCTCTCTCTTCTCTCTCATCCTACCTTCCCGTCACCTACTGTCTCCCTCTCTCTTTTCTCACAGTTCCTCCCCCTCCTTAATTTCTCTTCATCATCTCATCACCACCACTCCCTGCCAACTTCCCACTCCAGCTCTTTCACTCTCTCCCTCTCTCTCTCTCTGGAGAAGTTTTTCTCTGGGTTACAGCTGTATTTCCTTCTCACAACTTTGGAAAGAATTGTGCCTCTGGCCTTGAAAAGCTGCACCATCTCTTCTCTTTCCAATTTTTACACCCATGCCAAGAGCATCTCCAGAAGCGACAGCTATGGAGGCTGTAATCACTCCTGGTTCCTTCTCCTCTTTTCCTCAACAGCCCATTTTATCACTGTTCACTCTTATAAATGACTTTCACTGATACGGCTGATAAACCCCAAAAACTTCTTCTAGGATGGTTTGACAACAGGGGTGTCACCAAGGGGTGGCCTGGGGTGACATGATAATTCCATCACAATATCTTTCAAACCCTCATTTCAATATAAATTTGTTGACGATACCAACTGTTCTAGTCTCCACAGTCTATCAACCAACAATGAGGCTGCATCTCTTATGGAGTAGGCATTGAACTAAAAATCTTTATAGAAGTGACCTCCTGGCAGTGGTGTGCACAGAGAGGGGGCAGGGGGGCTGTCACCCCTCTAGGCCCAATTGTTGAAAAAGGTGTTTTTAGTGCCCTCCTGGTTGGCGAGACATGCTAAAATACCTTCTTGCATCAAAAAAAAACCATATGGAACTGCTATATACATCCCCCTCGATCAGTAAAACATAATAAAACACCCTCTTTAGTGGCAAAACATGTCCGAAATTACCCTCTAGGGTGGCAAAAAGGAATGCTTAAGTGTCTATCAGGTTGGCAATATACAACTGCCACTTATTTGGCAAAACAAAAAAGCTTAAGTGCCCTCTAGAGTCGCAAAAACGTGCGCTGTATGTCCCTCTTTTTTTTTTGTTTCCGCTCCGAAGTCTTTGCATGCCACTGCTTCCTGGCAAAACCTCACAGCAATTCATTGTTGGGCAACAGTGATCATTCAGTTTGGCTAACTTTAGCATTTGATACTAAAAGCTAATCCAGCTACTTACTGAAGCTAGTTCCTTATGATCGTGCTAACACACAAGCATTAGCCTGTCCAAGGGCTACTCAAGTGCTTGTAAATAACTTCCAGTAAATGTGCCCTGAGTCGATGCTGTTTAATCCGCTCGTTGTGTTAAGTGCATGAGCCAATGTTTGAGTGTGGAAAGGTTGTTAAAAAAAGAAATGTTTTTCATCATTTAAGTGTGCAAAAATTATCACAGAACAATTACCGACTTTGGTGGCTCCACAGTAAAATGGCTAAGATTGAACACTGGAACTAAATCGCTTGATTAAAAACCTTCTGGAAAGCAAATATCTGCAAAAATCAGTCAATTGATTGGCAAAAGTGTTATCACTGATCAAAGTTGTCTTTGTAGAAACATGCTGTTTAGGTTTAGGGATAGAAAATACTGGTGATACCACTAAGGAGCTCTGGTGCCCCAGGGCTTTAAATTTGGTCCTAGACTTAAATTCAACAAGATATTTCTCACAAACAAAATGTTTTGGGCTAGAGTCAGCATAACTTAGTGCTTCAATTCAGCCCTCCACTAAATATTTCTGGTAAACAACCACCAATCATGGTTTAGAGTAGCCAGAATATCCCCAAAATTACTGAATTATACCAATTATTCCTTAGTACGTACTGTCCAAGCCTTACTTACTTATTTTATCCCCTGTGTTATTTTTCTCCAGAACACACCAAAAAATTACCCTCCTCCTCCCCTTTCCTTCTCTCTTCCATTTTTAAATTCAGCATCCACCAAAATCTGTATTTTCTGTCCATCTGTCCTTTCTCCCTGGGGCCCAAAAAGGCTTTCCAGACAGCCAGTGGCCAGTCAGAGCTGAGGCTGTCTGACTGTCGCTTCTCGTATCATCAATATGTGCAGGGTAGGAGGGAAAGATACAACGGGGGAAGGAGAGGAGAGGACAGGGAGGAGAGCGAGGAAAAGACTAGACAGAAAGCACGGGGAGGGAGAGGACAGGAGGGAAGAGAGGGAGAGTAGCCCAGAGCAAAGTGTCATGGCTCAGCTAAACTCTCTCTTTCTCCTTCAATTTCTCCACATGCTACGGGACCGAAACATCGGCAGGGGTCTGGAGCCGGCTTTATTACTCTCCAAATGTTTTCCAAGACTTTCCCGGAGTGACAAAAATCCCTAGAATTTGTTTCTCAGCCCCTGCGGCAAAAGCCCCTGTTTGAGAGTCTGTGGGCAGAGCGGTGCTGATGGCGCTGATGTGAAGCACTGCTGGTAGCTGTGATGGAGGAGGAGGAGGTGGAGGGTGGCTGCTAGAACTGTTAGGAAGGAGACGAAGATGCTGAGATTCTCGGGGTGAGAAGGAGTGAACAAGGAGAGGATGGAAAACAATGGAATGTGATTGTATGTGTCAGAGCCACAGTACTGAATATCTGCTGAGACGAATCAACTCAAAAGTCAGAATCCAAAGCACACAGTAGCTACTCCCAAATCGGGCGAGAAAATGAACCTGTGAGATCCAAAATCCAAACCTGTATGAGCACAACCCACACTTCAGTAACTTTTAAATCATGTTCTCCTCATCCAAACAGCATCAGATTGTTTAAAGGGAACTTTAAATTCTGATTAAAAATTAACCACACGCAACATTTTGCAAAGACAGCAGATGTAGTAGATGCTTGTGCTAACAAGTTTTCAATGGATTTAAAAAAAATCATGGAACAGAAAAATATATTATGTTATGATACAGATTTCAGAACATGATTAATATTTATGCATCAGCTAGTACATTGAAAAAGAGAGATTTCAAGGGTATTTGGAATGTAAGGGGAAGATAAATAGCGTGTACAGACAAAAGGAAAGTGAGTGGTTTGATAGACACTGACTGATTGTGGTATCAGGTCTTAAGACACATTTCCTGCATCGATACAGGGAAACCGCTTAGTTAGTATCAAAGTGACTTACAAATACAATCAGGAGACATCAAAATTGGGGGTAAAGGTTGTCAGTCATCCATGTCATTGTATTTCTAAGCTTAAACTAAAGCAGCATTTTTCAGCCTTGGGGTTGCCTAGTAATTGAAAAAAATGTACTGATGGGAATATTTTCTGAACTGATGATGATTATTTTTTGAAGTTAAAACACCACACACAATCTTAAACAACTGTATTCTATACTTTCACTTGCTCGCGAATAGATGTAGTTCAAATAAAATCCAGCATATAAGACTATCTTGATTGACCACCATGATCATGTGACTGCAGTTACTGCTACTACTTCCCTAATATCAGCCCTTATAAACACAAACTTGCAGTCAGTAGTGCCGTTGGTTCATGTTTGTAGAGATCGAGGCTCACCTCCAAGCAGCAGCTCAGCATTAAGCAAAAATATAGGCCCAAAAGGGACAAAAACTACACATTTACCTTCACCAAAATGTTACTGGTGGCAGGGATCCTCCTCTTGGTTGAGAATACAAAAAAAGGAACGTTTTCTTCCCCTGTCTGGCCCCATAGAGGCAGTTACAAGTGGAACCGAGACACAAACACCACAAAAACAGAATAATATAACGAAAGTTTTCTGCAATATGGCTTTATGAGTGCCTTTGAAACCAACAAGGGCATGTCAAAATGTCTGAGTGTGTCAGGAGTGTGAAGTCTAACAAGCTCAAAAGACACTTTGAGACAACGAAGATCTCGGCAAATCAAGATCTTTTCCCTCTCAGACTTGGTTTGGAACACAGCTCTCTACCTCTAATGATAGAATAAATTCATGAAGTATGTTTAACAAATTTATATTTGTTGTTGAAATATGAGCTGAGTTACAATGGTGAACACAGAAAAACATGCATTTCAAAGTTCCTCTGTATAGGTAAGATTTGTGCTAAATATTCATTGTGTGTGGTTGCTTTGTTTGAGGTGATTTTATTGGAATAGAGTGATTTTGGTGCATTTTAAACCTAGTCATTTAAAGGCCTTAAAACAGTATGTGATCACTGCACAACCAAGAGATACCAGAGAGGAAAACATGCCTCTTGTTGTTGCATAATCTCTTTTGATTCATCACTTCCTGCAAGCCTTAAAACATGCAGTGATCACCATGGCTACAGATGGCCTGGACATAAATGCTGCACTGTAAATGAAATGAGTGTTAAACAGAATGTGAGATGCTTGTGAAAACCTTTCCCTTGTAGAGATAGAGATGGAGATACAGCGTGTGTTTGAGAACCCTGCGCTGTTATGAAACTGAAAGAAGCCCAAAGTGTCATGTGTGATGTGAAGGGTGTGGTTTTTGATGTTTCAACAAATGTAAGATGGGTAAGGATAAATCTACCTTGTGTGAGAAGTTGGAGGGTCCTGACTTCCTCCCGGACGCGGAGCTGGAGAACCTGCTGCAGGATGTGCTGCCTCTGGGCTTCCTGCATGATCCCCATTCGTTCCAGCTTTCGGTCTGTCAATCTCATCAGAGCCCGCCCTGAACAGGAAACAAAAGGGTAAAGGTAAGAAGCTGGAAGGAGCCGCAAGCCACTGGGAATTCAATATGCACAGCTGGAGATGCTCTAAAAGGGTGCGGATTAAGCATTTATGTGAAAGGAGGAACAGAGTGTGGAAACACGCACAAACAAACACGAATACTGCACAAATCATTCATTGTGTGCTCATACCGGAGAGCTTTTGCGATGACAACACTGACTCTGACCTGAAAACAAATTGTTTCCAGAGTCCTTGTCTATTCTGTGAGGGACTGAAATATTCTATCAAGCTCAGCTCAGTTTAATTTGAAGCATATTACTCTCAAATACCACACACATTTTTACATAAATAAGAGAACTCTATCTCCCTTGTGCGGGAATCCTTCACAGAGCCTCCCTTAATTGCAAATCCTTGTATAAAATCCATAATTTAATCATCCAATCAGTTCTATGAGGGGGGATTTGGGCTTCTGGTAAGACGAGAGCAGAGTATGGTGTAAACGCTTGTTATGAGTGCTTTGTAACATGAGGAGCTGTAAGCAGATAGGATGATAATTCAGGGTAATTACAAGGCATTAGGTCAACCCCAGAGAGCCCATCTTCAGCTTCTTGCACTCTCAGTAAAATGGGGATCAAGAAAGAGGCTATGATTGGTTGAAAGCAGAGGAAAAGATCAGCCCCAATAGACTCATGGGAGTTTGTCTCGGGCTCATCTAGTTTTCCCTCTGTTAATTCTCAGCATTTCTAGTTATTTATAGGACATTAAAGCCAACACATATGATGTACTGCCAGGCTGAAAAAGAATGTGCCGCCAAGGTTTTTGTAATATCAGTTTCAGTATTGGTACCAGTGGGCTACTGTAAGTTCATAACATCCTTCTTCACCAGTTTTATTTCCTGTCCTTCCAACACATTTTGGATTCTGTCAGATGTTAGATATAAAAATGTATAAATTATTGTAGATGTGAGATTTAAAAAGAATTTCAAAATAAGTTTTTATACCAATGTAAGAATCAGTATCAGTAACTGTAACTGTTCCTTTATTGATATTGGTACAAGTGTTGGTACCAGTAATGGGAGCAAGATCAGAACTGGCATTGCTATTGCTATTACTATTGCTATTGCTATTGCTATTGCTAACGTTAACGTTTTTGCTATCGCAATCAATCTTGGTATCTGTATCACTACCAGTACTTGTTTTAGCATAAGTATCTGAACCAATATCAGTATCAGGTTCGGTAAAAGTGTCAATAGCAATACTAGCATAAGCACCTAGATTGGTATCAATAACTATCTGCATTAGCTACAGGATCAGTATAAATATCAGGATCGTTAGAAGTGTCCATATTGGTACCAGAACCAGTATCTGTATCAGTATCAGCAGTTGTATCGTATTTACCATCCTTAAATGTATTTGAATCATTATTGGTATCAGCATTGGTACCAGTATCGGTATAGGTATAAGTATCAAGTATAAGTATCATCAGTATCAAAATCCTAATAAGAGTCAAAATCAGTTACAGTCTCAGTATCAATAACTGAAACAGCATGAGTATCAGCATCAATATTAAGATCAGTACAAGTGTCAGTATTGGTACCAGTATTGTGACAGGGCACAAGTTTCAACAACACAGTTGATTTCATTAACAGCATCAACATTGATATAAGTATCTGTATCAGCATTTCTATAAGTATCAGGAACTGTAACAACATCAGTTACAGTACCGTTATCTGAATAAATATCAGTAACAGGATTGATATGCATGTTGGTATCAGTACCAGTATCAGTATTGGCTGTAAGTATCAGTCCCCGAAGCAGTATCCTAATTGTGAAAACACCACGTATTGGTATCAGTGACCAAATAAGTATATGAATCTGAATCAATATCTGTATCAGGATCTGTACCAGTAACAGTATCAGCATCGGTATCTTCATTCAGATCAGCATCTGTATTCGATAACAATATCAGTGTTGGCATTATTATCACTATCTAAGGGTCTTTCAATTAAACATTTACCAAAATAAGAGCGCATATAATCACATTCATATAAAGAATTTGAAAGTAAAACTGGGAATGTTTCTAACATCCATATTTAGATTTGTTAATGCTAAGCAGTCTTTATCATTTCATATCTCATAATTGTTTTGAAACTCTATGCTGGAATATTAACCCACTGTCACTTTGCCACAACATCACTGTAAGATGAAGCTGGGAAAACTAAGCACCCTTAAGTGTTGGTGGTGAAAAGTCTTCTGTGTTCGGCCAATTTTCTCCCCGTCTTAACAAAAGCAGCTCATCGCTTAGTGCGAGGGCCAGATGGGGCTAAAATGCCAAACATAGTTAAGATGCTTCATCACAAAATGGCTGCTGGAAGTACCCATTACATAAACACTGGGGAGCTAAGTAGAGCCATAAAGGCTTCAAAGTGAGAAGAGCATATTAAATGTGGAAGACGGGAAGACAAAGATTAGCGAGGTGGAAAGAGAAAGTGGGCTAATGAATCAGAGGCGGGGCGGAGGGCGGGGATTTAGGGATAGGAGAGGGGAGATGATGTATAAATTGGCAGAAGAAAACCTGTGCACATAAAGCACGCTATTATGAGACTATAAATATTGACCAACTATCACTGGCACCATGTTCTGTGACCAAAGATAGATCGGCATGGCAACAGAGGATGAATTTTTCTCTGCTTCAGTGATGTCTATCTAAATGATGATGGATACAAGAGATGCAACACAGAACATTAAAACATGGTTCTACCTCCATCTACAATCATGGAAACATTTCATTTGTGGTGGATTAAAATGTCAACAGAATGTTTTCTCTAAATCTTGTACTTGTGTCACTTTTTTCTTAGGTTTTGAACACATTTAAGAGTTTTAAGTTTATGACAAATCCTTGTGAATTACTGTATATGACAGCCTACAAATGACATCTTCATTTTCTGGGGTCACAGAGAGAAAGGTTGTCTTGAAAGATCCATTAATGCCATTCACAGATATGAAACACCATTGTATTTATGAATCTCATTTTGGAGATGGCTTGGTCTTCCAGCTTTCCTGCCAGGAGCTAATTATCAGTGTCATCGCTCTGGGTTAAATAAGTAACTAACTCCAGCAGCTTGTTAGCTTAGCTTGGGATAAAGACTCTGAACACAGGCAATAAACTAGTGTAGTTGTTTTTGAATGCCAAAGGAAGACAATGTGCCAATTTCTAAGACTCATCAAATAGGAAGTACATGAAAACAGGCAACCAGATGAGACTCCAGAAAGCTGGGATGAGAATAGCCTGGTTATATTTTCAAATCTCTAAACAGGGACTTCAAGCCCACATGGATGAGACCTGCACTATTTTTTTCCCGTATATTTTTGACACCAAACACAACATAAAAAGTGAGTTTTAGGGGTAAATGGATTTCATTCCCTCTAAAAGAAGTCGGCTAACCTCTTGCCTGAGACAGAGTCAGAATTTAAGTATCCAGTGGGCCAAACCAAATTTAGCTGGGTCTTTAATTAAAAAAGGTAGTAGCTCACTATTTAATTAAACAAAAGAGGGTGTTATACTACTGTTACTATCTGTGGTTTAATGCAGATTAGAATCCTTCACTTCAAAAAAACTGAAATTTAAGCGAGTGTTTGTCTTTTTTCAAGTAAAAAAATGTCTTTTTAGATTTAACAACTGCCTCATTTACCAAACCAGTCCAGAAAAATGTCTTGCTTTATGTTATTTTAAGACCAAAATAATGCCTGAATTGCTTGTAATGATAAAAAGAACTCTGCCAATTAATTGGAAAAAAAAATCTTTCACAATAATTGCTTGTCTATTTTTCTTGCTCTATTGGCAGATTCTTTTTTGTACTCATAACAAACAATACAGACTTAATTTTGGTCTTTAAATAACTTGAAATAGGAAAATGTGGCTCATACTAAGTCTAAAAAGACATTTTCTACTAAAACTAAGAATTACTTAGATGTCAGTATTTTTACAGTGTTCAAATTAAAGTCTTATTTTATGTGAATAGTGACAATGTAGGCTGAAAGGGTTATTGACATCTGGAGTAATGATCTGAAATACTAGTTTGTGTTTCTCCGTAGTAGCTTAAATAGATTATTCCTGATATCCTCACACAGTTTAAAGAGTGTTTATGTAGGCAGTCGAGGTACTGCTGATGCCTGGAATATGAACACGCCGACGACTGCAAACAAACTGCCAGTTCACGCTGCTGGTTGCCAACGCTCCTCTCCTTCCGGTCGGCCAGGCAGTATCAGCAGGGTGGAACAGCTCCTGAAAAAAGTCCAAGCTTTCACTCGCCTGCCCTGCAGTTCTGAGCCATTGGCTTCGACAATCCCAGCATGCCTCAGCTGGGGATTTTTCAAACCACAATTAATACACTGAGCAGTGTAGCATGGCCATGAGGAGATGTGGGGGAGGAAGAGGAGGACGAAGAGTAAATTGGTGGAGAGGAAGTAAATGAGGTAAAAGAAGGCGGGATGCTTGGAGAGAAGGAGGATTTCTGGATGAGATAGAAAGTGGTAAATCAGACGTACGATGCACCACAAATGATCTGCCTGAGTAAAAAGCTCAGTGTAGAGCTATGTGGCTAATTCACAGGAATTCCAACTCTGTGTTCAAGCATGGCCTCCGTTTATTTTTCGAGTTGAACACAGAAAGAAGACATGGCAGAAAATCATTAACTCTTGACCCAGAACACACATTTCAAACACTCACATTGTGACACAGTGGGGGTGCCGTGGCAGATATCTAGCTCTGAACATTTGTACAATCACAGTCTTTGAAGGCAACAATGACTATTTTAGTCTATCCACTTAACTCTATCTCTTCCCCGATCGCTGCAGCTTCTTTTCTGACAGAGCACTGAAAGGATTATATTGTCAATCTCTTCTCTGACACTTGTCTGGCGTTCTTCTACTATTTTCTCTTCAGGGCACCCTCTTTCTTCTTTTCACCTTGAAATAACTGAAAATATGTTGTTTTTACAGAATGTAAAGAATGGTATTGTCATGCAAGGTATGCAAGAGAAGGGAGGTGAACTGTTAGTGTGGTAGACTATAATAAAGAAGGGTAAGTCACAGTGAAATGCACATTTTTTCTTGAAGGAGGACACTTTTGCACGCATTTTTCAACAATTGAGTTAGGGTAAGTTATTGAAAGAAGCGTGCTTAAGTGCCCTCTTAAGAAACAAAATGCACCCTTAAAAATCAACTTGAGCCAAAAAAATCCATCCTGGGAGCCAACAGTTGCTAAAATGCCTTTCTTGGAGTCACATTTGCACCAAACTGCCCTCATGGGAGCCAAAACAAATTCTTAAGTGACCTCCTGGTGAGCAAACCACACCAATCTGACCCCATTGGCTGGTTAAATCATGATAAACTGCCGTCCTGGGACCCAAAACACCTGCTTAGGTGCACTCTTGAGCTACAGACTATGCTTTAGTGCCCTCTTGGGAGCCAAAATACACTGCAGTGACCTCTCTTGAGCCAAAACATATGCCAAAGTCTCAGGAGTCGAAGTGCATGCCAAAGTAACTTATTGGGAGCCAAAACATGCTCAAGTGCATTCTTGGGAGCCTAAACGTGTGCTAAACTGCCCTCTTGGGAGCTAAAACATGTTCAAGTGCATTCTTTGGAGCCAAAACATGTGCTAAACTGCCTTTCTTGGGAGCCAAAACAATGCTGAATTAACCTCTTAGGAGTCAAATGTGTGCCAAACAACCCTTAGGGAGT
Organism: Thalassoma bifasciatum; assembly: GCA_008086565.1. NCBI lineage: Eukaryota > Metazoa > Chordata > Actinopteri > Labriformes > Labridae > Thalassoma > Thalassoma bifasciatum. The sequence goes on from RPOG01000350.1 coordinate 152,549, forward strand.
CAAAACGTGTTCAAGTGCCTACTTGGGGGCCAAATTTTTAGCTAAAGTAACCTCTTGGGAGCCAAAAGTCATGCTCAAGTAACCTCTTTGTAGTCAAACATGATTAACTGCCTTCAAGGGAGCCAATACGTGTGCTCAAGTGCATACTTGGGAGCCAAAATACACTACAGTGACCTCTAAAGGGCTAAAACATATGCCATAGTCTGAGGAGTCAAAATGCATGTCAAAGTAACCTATTGGGAGCCAAACTTGCGCTTAACTGCCCTCTTTGGCGCCAAATCATGTTAAAGTGCATTCTTTGGAGCCAAAACATGTGCTAAACTGCCATCCTGGGAGACAAAATGCATGCTACAGTGACCTCTTTGGGGTCAAACATGAATAACTGCCTTCCAGGGAGCCAAAACTTGTGCTGAAGTGCCTTTCTTTAGAGCCAAAAAGCTTTCTGACTTATCCTCTTAGGTGCCAAATTTGTGTTGAACTGCCCTCCTTGGAGCCAGAACATGCTTAAGTACCTACTTAGGAGCCAAAACTTAAGCCAAAGTCACCTCTTTGGAGCAAAAAGTTTTGCTCAAGTAATCTTTTTGGAGTCAAACATGATGAACTGCCCCCAAGGGAGCCAAAACATATGCTCAAGTGCCTTTCTTTGGAGCGAAAAAACTTGCTGAATTATCCTCTTAAGAGCCAAATGTGTGCTAAACTGCCCTCCAGGGAGCCAAAACATGTGCTCAAGGCATATATGGGAGCCAAAACACATGCTACAGTAACCTCTTTGGGGTCAAACATGAATAACCGCCTTCCAGGGAGCCAAAATATGTCCTAAAGTGCCTTTTTAGAGCCAAATCACTTTCTGTAGTACCCATTTAGGAGTCAAAAAATGCACTGTATGCCCTTCAAAATGTCTGTGCATGCCACTAGTTAGGCATAGAATACAGTGAAGGGGTAATGGAAGGGGTATGTGTGTGGTGGGGTGCGGGTAGGGGAAGGTCGGGGAGAGAAGAGGAGAAAAGGATGGGGACAGGTAGGGTACAGTGATTGGATAGAAAGGTAGGTAGGCATATATTGTGAGTATTATGTGCATTTGTTCACAAATACTAAGTTATGTACAGCCCAGTCACACATAAAAGCCAGCATAAAGTGGAAACATTTTCTGGTCACATTTGCACATGCATGTACAGAATCTGTCACTTATCCTGCAGGAGACCACTTCGTTTCCCCATGGAGCTAAAATTCTATGCTAATTAGGGAAAAGGACAGCGGCACAATGGCAGCAAATTAACCTTCCTCTCCCTCTCATTTCAAAAATCCCACTTTTTGGCCTTGACATGTTTTGGCAGCTGCTCTGAAAGCCAGTGCTACAGCGCAAGAATGTATTCTGTGACTCCATATCCTCAGGTAAATCTCCCTCACCAGTCACACACATATTTCTCAAATCTCCCGCGCAGCTGTGTGCCCATATGTGTGTCCTCTGGGGATGAATGTCACCAAGCTACATTTGGCCAACTGCACTCTAAACCTGCACTACACTCTGTCAAGCACAGAATAACAAGTGTTGTGAGTGTTGAGCGCTGAGTAGTAAGTATACTTTTTCCAACCATGTGCGCTAGGATCCCCCTCAAGAGTGAAAAAAGGCCAACAGCTTTGGATTGAACTAGCTAACGGCAGTAAATCATAGACTGTAGCTGCACTGGGCAGAGTCTTCACTGTGATATCACTCAGCTTGAAGTCCTTAAAGTAAATTGTAACTGATTGTCACAGACACAGAGTTGCTTGTAGCCCTGCAGCTAAAGGGCGACTGCAGCCTCTAAGCACCTGTGATCCAATGCTAATGCTACTCCTGACTGAAGCAGAGGAGGCCAGTTATGATCCCATAGAGAACAGGGTTCAGTCTCAGCAATTAAACCAGTCCAGCCAGCCAGAAAGAGAAAGGGTGAGACACAAAAACACACCCACACACAGCTAATAAGCCGCCTCACCCTGTACTTGTCACAGCAGCAGCCTCATGCTGATTTCACCACTACTGATCTATTTCAGCTTGGTGGTCATTATCTGGCACCACTGCTGGTTAGCCGCAGCTAACAACCTGCGGACAGCTTGCTGGGACTCTGACGTTGTGGTATCAGTCGTAATGACTTAAACCAGTGATAGGTTTATAATGGAGCTAGGTAACTTTTGTGAGTCAAAGGGGCTTTGGGAGGTCATTATGAAAAAAGCTGGATGTGTTAAATTTTTGTCACAGGTGAAGCAGATCACAGAGAGTTCATGAGCACACTTGTGGTCTGATGGGGTCTGTTTTTGAGTGATGTGTGGGGTCTCAGTAGACCTGTCGCAATAATCAATAAATAGATTAATTGCATGATGATAAAAAATTAGCTCAATAAGTTTGCCTGGCTCAATAATTTTCTATTTACCAAAGACACTGGATAATGAGTTAACTTTACTGTATCACTGTAAACTTTTTTTTCTCTTATCATCGACAGATTCTATTTTATATATTGCTTTTTGTTGAGAGTGGTTTTTGTTTAGGTGCATTTTTTTGTTTTAGCTGGATTGGCTGTTTTGCCTGTTAAATATCTTAATGTCTCAGCCTAATGTTTAATACATATTGAAGTGCAATTTGTTTACAGAGACTTTGTACTTCATTGCTTTAGTTTTGTGTGGTTTTTATTCAAGTGCATTTTTTGTTAGCAGAGACTGACAGTCCATTTTATTTATTGTTTTTGGCTGTTTTGATTATTTATTTTGGATATTAACAATGTATTTTTTTCAGAATATAATTCCAGCTTTTAATATGCTTGAGAAATTAAAGTTTATTCATCTTTAAAAGGGTGCACTTGCATTATTATACGATTATTATCATATTAGTTGAGAAATGGTTTAAAAAAAGGCAACATGTTCAGTCATCGCGATTATTTCTCGGACAATTTATTGTTCAGCAAAATTTGTTATCCTGACAGGACTAGGTCTCAGCATACTGTTCTACTACAATTCTATTGTATTGTTAATTAAAGCCTTTGTCCAAAGTGATGTGCAGCACGAGGGAACCTTTTAAGTGCTTAAAAGCTGCAGGTGCTGCTATCTAGTGCCAGGAAAAGGGTGAGTTTTTTTGTCACCTCTTAAAAATAACATCACCACAACTAACCACAACTAATAATCAAAATTACATACCCTTCAAATATCATGGTCATGCAGTAGAGGTTGAACAAAAGTTGAAAAGAAAAAAAACCCCTGCATTTTCAATATTAATTTAACTTTCAGCTGAATCACTTTAGGATTAATGCAAAAAAATAAAAAGAGTATATCTTGTAACCTCATTAATGCAATTACTTTTCACACTATGGCTTTATTCTACTAATTGTATCTATGTCTCATTTCATTTGATGATACCTCATGTAATTTAATCTTTTCAGGTATTTTCTAATAAATTCTGCCTTCAGTGTATTTTCTCTTTCTGTCTAGACACTTTGAATCATCTCTTTATTTGAAAATTGCTATATAAGCACACATGCTGTCTTCTTTATTGCCTTCTCTGTTTCTAAGAGAAATGAAGCCAATTTCTATAAACAATGTTTTTTTAAGAGGATGGAAAAGGTTGACTTACATAACAAAGTTTGGTTTTGAAACAACCCTTCTACCTTTTTAACTTTTAAGAGATATTCTGCCGTTTTCACACTTTATTCACTGAAAATACATTATGAACAATGAAGGTTCAGGTGAAACTATGAAAATAGGATTTGAAATTCCCCTCTGACTGTTGGGTGTTTGTCTCGCTACCACTGCTTCTTCCTGCTGCCCGCTGCTACTCTGACTGAGAACAACACAGCTGCTGTTCTGTGACAAATTTCTCCAACAAAAGTTTATTAGTGATCTTAAAATAATGCCATTTTTAAATATTTGGGAGAGAGAGAGACGAGGCTCCACCCTTGCATCAGGCTTTTGTGCCCCGCAAGCAACAAGCCCAGGTGCTCCAGTTTGGACCATCCAACTCCTCCAGAACAAGGTGAAGAGGATCAATTGGTAATATGGTAATAGTCTAAGTCCTGAATGACAAGCCACACCCCAAATCAAGGGGAAAAAATTCAGCTTCTCACAAGGAAAGGTGGTGTAATTTAAATCAATAAGATATTACAGTCAGGCAATTTGATCAGCTTGATTCTTTCACGAGCCAACAACTCGCTGCACAAAGCTCTAAGACTTCTGTCCTCAATCTAATCAAGTGTCTAATGTTGTCGTTGTCGTTCTTACATTTAGCTGTGCTTAATTCTCAGATGAAAACTAACTGTATGAGCTGGTTCCCTGAACTCATGAGTGTCACTCAGTTCAGCACTGCTACAATGGAGCGAAGGAGATGTTAAGGGTTAAGGGTTGTAGCTTAGCTTTTCAGCATTAAGCCTGTCCTGAAGGAAAGTGCTATATGCTGAAATGGGGCTCAGCATTTCAACATCTGGCATTTGCTGAATGGAAATGCGCACTCCCCTCTAGTTAGCAGATGAAAACTAACTATGTGGGCTGTTTTCTGTGATGGCACTCTGCTGCATGAAAATCCACTTCAAAGTAAAAGCATAGGATTTCTTTCTTGTTTTTATTTTTGTCCTGGCAAAGAGCCACAACCCACTGAAAACAGGTCTGCAACCCACTTTTGGGTCACGACCCACCAGTTGAGAATCACTGGTCTAAGCAGTGACCGACACCCTGAAAGGAAACCACATCACAAACCCCAACAGACAGACATGACCCGCCACAGATTTTATTAATTGGATAACCAAATGCATCAACAATATGGACATAAAAACTTTGGAAGTGCAAAATAACAGGATGAAATAAAAGGTGCAATTAAAAGTATAACATCTCAAAAACTGTTTTCATTTGACAGCCATATAATTTGTTACACCCATCCTGTTTGCTCAATGCCCATCATTTAAAACTCACAGTCCCCAACCCAAACTCACATAATTAGAGAGACACAGCTTGAGTAATTTTCTCAGACGTGTGATCGATTCCGGCTTCATCATCTCGCTCTTTCTCTGTGTCATAGCTGAACTCAACCTAACGAACACCTACAGCCTGAGCTCTGACTGCAATTTGGACTCGGGATAATTGTCACGCGGGCGGTCATATCCTGCTATTTCTTTTGAAAGATAGACTAAACTACGCTGAAATGAGCATCACAAAGTGGACTCCTCACAGAGCCCTGCCCGGTCTCTGTCTTTCTCATCTCGGGAGCGACAGCTGAAGTCTTTCTGGTGAAAGGCGAGTGGGACGCACTCAGCACGGTGTGAGAAGATTACTGTAATCGAGACAGTAATCACATGGCCTCAGAGTGGTGATGAGATGAGTCGTCTCTGGCTGAATCTCTAATTTTCTTGCAATGATCATTTCAGCAGGCTAACAGGGGACGCGGGCTGTAATGACTTGAATATCAAGAGGCTATTTTTCCTTTTTTCAGGGTCAATTTTTTCTTTCTTAATGTGATTACATGGGCAAAGGGCGATTGGGAGAAAAGAGGGTGTCAAGGATTATATACACACATCATTAACGTATCAAACCAAAAAGGAATGTGGCTACTCACAGCCTCTGATGAGTAATTTCCAAACCTTCAATATGGATTGCATTTTCAAAACATGCAATTGGCAGGACAGTAATTAAGTTTATACTACCCATTGCTTTATAACCATCTTGCTACTGGCATCATTACCCACGATTCATTCTGTCTGTGGATCAAAACTGTCCCCCAAACATCTAACTCTCATCAGCCACGAGCTGTTCAAATTTACTTTTTGGAAATTACACAAGACGATGGCCGCCAGTGGAGCTGTTTTGTGCCTCCGAAGTTGACACGCAGCCATGTTAGTCCCTTTCACTGCTTTACTACGCGCCTGTTCCTTTATCACACAGCAGCGCTTTTACGACGGCAGTCTGTGAAGCCTGCATTTCCTCATTACTCTGGCGCTGTTTAAATCTTTTGCTAGTCGTCCTTGTGTGTTTTTGAAAACAGGTTTGAGATCCTGGACCAAGCGACACGCGCTGCTGTAATTCTTGAAGATAGATGTGTGGATGAGAGGGCGTTTATAAAAGAAGTGAAGTGGTTTAGTGTGAGCTGCTCAATACAGGCCACCCCTCATTAAACTGTTAATATTACAAGCTATTAATTATTCACACTAAGGTCTTATGACACCATATATCAATAGATATTATGAGGCTGCTTATTCATTTAGCAGAGTAATTCCGTGTTACAAAAACCAAACCAAATCGACAGATAATTAGAGTGATGTTCTTCACACTCAGGTCACAATTCACCTTTTCATTCGTGTTCACTATCTCTTCAAGCGTCTTAACTTCCAGTGTTGTTGTCTCTTTATTAGGGCCCAAGCTCCAAGATCATAGGGTCGTTGAAAACCCTATTGACACCTTAGTGATAATTTTCCGCCACTTCAACTCGAAATAACATGCCTTGAGCTTAAGAGAAGTCAAACACATCTAAACACATAATTTAATCACAACAGAAATTTATGTATCTGGTTGGTTCCACAAAAATATGTGCTCCATAGCTCCTTCTATTGACTAAACACTGTAGACCCTCCGGCTACTTTGACCTACAGTCCTGAAATTTTTGGTGCATGACTATCACGCCTAGACCTACAAAAAAGTCTCTTATGACCATAGGGAATTCCCATTAGAAAGTCCGAAAATTTGAGGTAAAATTCAGATTTTGATGATTTTTAGGTCATGTCTTTGACCGAACTCCCAAACTCCTATATTTTTTTCCAGTCATCTTCACATATGAGATACAGATACTAGACACCTTGATGACGAAAAGTTATCAAAGAAATTTTGCTCTCTCAATGGGCGTGGCCAGGCAAGGTGGCCAAAAACTGCAATTTTTTCACGTACTCTGATCTGCATGGAATTATTTCTGCATATTTATGATGCCAAGACCTGCACAAAAACATATACTGTTATGAAGAAATACGAATTGGAGGTTAGGAAATGTTACGTCAAAGTTTGAATTTTCTCGTCCCCAGGGTATGAATTTAAACAAACTTGTCCCACATTGTTTTCCTTCATCATCTTATAATCAGACGTCTGAATACTAGACAAATGGAGGATGAACAGCTATAAAAGGAATTTTTGTAACTTGCCAGAGGTGAAGACCCAAATCCATGGGGTTTTTTTTGCAAAAAGGAAACCCTGACTACTCTCATCTCCACAGTTGGATTTGGACCAAAATGCACACCAAAGTTCAGTGCATGTATGTCAAAAAGGGAGGCACCTCCTACTGACAACAGGAAGTCATGGCTTTTTACTGTGGCAGATCTTGCATGGGTGCTGTCGTTGCTGCTTGCAATTGCTTTGAAGTGGCAGCAACTTGTCCCGACAGTCGCATGGAGGCGACACCCCGCTTATCGCCGCTTGTGGATTTGATTATTTTGCAGAATACGTAGGTGTTTCATATTCTTACAATGGCAGAGTGGTATTTTGTGTACACATGGAATCCATACCTGCCAATATTAGACTTTGACACAGCAGGAGATTTCTCATTATCTCAGGAAAACAAACTTTATTTTTCCAAAGTAATCTCTCTGGCAATCTAAAAATCAAATTAGTATACTGATCACTATCATTAGCCAGAGGATGCTGTGTCAACTTGCTTGCCTCACATATGTTAGATAAGCTAAGACTGTTCCTGTGTATCCGTCTGCTTTTGGAGCAGAAAGGCGGCTTGGCACACTGTCTTCTGGCTAATGATAGCTATCAACACACTTATCTGATTTTTCAGCGGGAAATTGTTCTGGAGTGGTCAATGCTTTAGGTGGTTTGAAAACACACTCACTCTTTTTTAAAAGTTACTGTGAGGACTTCCCATGAGCATCATCATCCACTATTAGTAAGGACATGACGCTGAAACCGTGCATTTGTTTTGGAAGCAGATAAGAGGAGATCTGATTGTTTTTTGAACGCCACTTTTCTTTGTTTGAGAGAAAAGCTACTGCAGACCTGCTCCCTACCCATCTAGTTTCACAAGTTTAATAGAAAATCTCACCAAAAGGCACCTTTTGTTGATATTGAACCTCCTACCAGTGTTCATCTACTGACTCCAACCTCACCAAGCAGAGCAAAGGTAACCTGTCTCTTTATTTTAATGATAATCTCAAAACTTGATAAAACCAAGTTTTGACCATGCTCTATCACTCTCTCGTTTAGCTTTCTTCTCGTCTATGCCTTTTTTCTTCTTGTCAGCCCAGCTCCAGTGACCACCAGTCAACCAAATTGATTTTTTATCCATAAATCAATATATATATTTTAAATGAACAATGAATATATAATGTAGCTGTTAGTAAGGAGCAGTTTATTATAACTAAGAGCCAGAAATTCACATGAGATATTTTTTTACCAGTTCAGAAGTTTTTTGAACCTGCCAGCCTCTACAGCTGCATCTAATTCACTCTTTGTGAGTCTTTCGAGAGCGTCTGCATTTCCACTTTGTGATGTAATGACCTCGTCTGACAGAGAATATAACTTAATAGTGACTCATCCTTTTTCCCTCCCCCTTCTTCCAACCCTTTGCTTTGATTACCAGTGTCACCACACCTCACGCACCGATTGCATCCAAGGTATCGGAAATTGTGTGTTTGGTTAATTTATCTTGCCGAGCTCCTCTCCCACAAAAAGAGCTCCATCCTTGTAATTACAACGGATTAGGGACTAATATCTAATTATGCCCTAATATGCTTTAATGCATTTTTAATGGCAGCTCGGTGTTAAAGTCAAATTGGGCGCTGTCTCTGCTGGGGGTGGGAGGTGAAGATTGAGGGAGCGTGAGGCTTTCTTGGCACTTTCAGCAGAGAGGAGGATGGGAAACATTGATTTCTTTGGCTGCGGTCTCAGGAGCCTCGCGGGGAGGCAGCTGCTGCATACTGAAGTCATTCTGCATTAAAAACATTGCAGCAGGCCTGAAACGCAGTAAAAATGCATTTCCCTCGCTGCTGTTTTATGTCAAAGAGGGGAGGACACAAACGCCTGTTTGAATTATGATCTGGAATAGAGACCATTTATTGATTTGCTACTTTATGAGAGGATGACTACATCGTACAGACAAGTGAGATTGAGTACCGCTGGCGGGCGAAAAATAGGCTGGAGTGCCCCGTGTTATGGATGGATCGGACGGGAAATACAGTAAAGACACGCAAACCAGGCTTATTCGTGTAGACACAAGCAGATTGTCACTCTTTAAAGTTCAGAGCTATAACGACAAGTACTCCGAACAAACAGATATTCTCATGCACGCACTTATAAATGTATTCATACTCACTGTTTGTTTGTCCTCGCATGATTGTTTCACTACATTATTCCATTCATCATTTGTTTCCCTGCTTGTTTATTCTAATAGGCTGTAGGAACAGAAAAATATCTGCATAATATTTCAAAGATTGATTGGGATGCAAATTGCCTCGTGAGCCCAATCGCGGCGGCTCTGCCTGTTTTAATTGGCTTCTGTTAATTAATGCTCGATGTGAAGACAAACTGAATTACTCGCAGGTTTTTGCGCATGTCATTACCGCCTAATTGAGCCAGCAGGAAAAGCATGTGTGTGCGTTTGTGTGTATGGGGAATGTATGCGCTTGCATATTTAGTTAACCCTTCCCTCTCTTGTATGATCCCGTAAAAATAATTAAACGGGAAAAAACAAACACAGGTCGTTAAGTTAATTCACCATTAGGATGCTGAGTTCTAATGGTTTAATCACAGGAAGGCTAACAAGAGAAAACAGAATCTATTAACAGACTAGAAGTGAATGAATCAGGCTTGTTAGAATCGCAATGATGATTTGCTTTAAAGACAGATGAGTTTATTGACCCCATGAGGGAAAAACAAAACAAAATAGAAAACTAATAAACAACTACATAGTTGCACCCTTGTGTCGTTTCTCTATTCTCTACTTCACCAACATGCTTCAAACTTGTTAAAAATACATGTTTAAATGTGAAGTTTGCATTTCAGTCGGAGTCAGAGTATTTTTCTGACATTTCTACCATTTTAACCAATTAAAGAATCAGACTTATGCATTCATCACATAGTGTAACCACAAAAAAGTATATTTGTATATTTCATTTCTAAACTTGATAGCATGGTGTGTTGTTGTATTTAACTCATCAATGTTTCCTCTATTTTTGGGTCAGTCAGTCTGAAAGCATTTGAAATTTCATTTTTACAGTGAAGTAGATTGCTAAAATCACATTTATGGTAACTTTTTGCACAATATCAGAATTCTTTTTTAGAAAAATTGGTGACACCCAATAGATATTTAACAATTTCACCAAGTGACTGCGTCTTTCACTCCACTGGAGATAAACCCAAAATGTCAAATGTCAAAAAATTCTTTCTCAGTTTTACTCGGTTTTTCCTTATGCCACATTCTCCATCCACTTAATGAGTTTTTTTGTAATTTTTTTCTACTTATTACATGTTTTTTCCGATATTTTAAGTGATGTCCTTTTCCTTTATTACTTCACTTTCATGGGAGTTGTGTTTCAGAATTAAACATTTCTGTTAGACAGCCATATTCTTAATAAAATGAATCTAAAAAGAAATGATGGACTCAAATCTTGGTTCAGTTCAGGGCCCAAGCAATGAACTGTGGGTAATTTCACAGAAACTCTGTGCTGCTGCTGATATGATGTACGTCTATATTGAACTGCAGAGTAACAAGATTCCTATTTTCAGGCCATTAGGCAGAGGACGCTAAATCTAAAAAGCCTCTGTGCTAACATATAACAGTTAGAATATATCAGAGGGTGAAACAGGGAGTATGACTCATCACGCCGCTCATCACCGCCGAGCGATTCATCCCCAGCAGCCACCGTGTCAAGGAGGTCCTCCACAGACAACAAACAAACACAGTAATGTGATCAGTCGTGCTCCGAGAGTCAGAGGGCGCCGCAATTAATGCTCGTCTGTTACTGTGCCAGTCGCAGCGCCGTTAGCGCCCGGGTGACCTTGAGGAGCCTTGTTAGGGGAATGATTGACGTGGTAACTGTTGTCAGGGGTAACAGTTGACAGTGGGAAGGGAGGGATGGACAGACGGGTAAGCCGGGTGGCGGGGCTGCAGGTGGTAGGCAGTGGGTGCAGAGCGCACCTGGGATGTTATAAATGAGATCTGGCTTCATCAGGATGAGAAATGACTAAAGTGTCAGAGAGACGAGGAAGAGACGAGGTGAGATGTCGCAAGTTTTTCACCGTAAACTGGATCTAACAATGTCTATTTACAGAAATGTAGCTTTCAGTTTCTTTAAATGCTGTTAGAGATGTGGATATGACGATATCACAGAATATACTTCAGAGGTGATCGTTGAATATTTGATATATGCTCTGTATTCTCTCAGCAGGGGGCAACTCACGCACAAGAAATAAAAGGTCCAATCCCAAACCAAATTCTCAATGTATCTCATGACAGGAGAGTGGATAAGTGCTATGTCCACCTCTGACTTTGGCATTCTGCGTAGGCATGAGCAGCAACCTCCAAGAAAAGAGCCATTCAGCCAAATATTACTTATCTTGATGGTCGTGGTTCTAACCGAACTTGGATATGAAGGTGCATGCAACCAAACTACTAAATTGTCTCCTTTTAAGGCTAGATAAAATCAAAGTTGCGTAGCAGTACCTGTGATGTCATGCTGTTTGAAAGAGTCGCTGTAGATCTGGTGCTGGTTAGGACAGTGCTTCTTCAGCCATTTGCACACGTCCTGTTGGGTCCACAGGGCCACAGGTTTGGACAGCTTCACATATCCTGGCTGAGACACACACAAAAAAAATCAAATTTAAAGAAATGAATGAACAAAACTGCATCAATTTTTGGCTAGAACAAAAAGATCACACGACAAGGGTTACATTGCATGTGCAAACAAAAAAAATTGCACATGCTATTGGTGGGCTTTGTGCAGGTGGTTTATTCTGTGTGCGCACTTGATGACAGGTGCAAAAGCAGTGTGAACCACCCTGTTAAAATGAGGATTTTGCGTGTACTATCGGCTGTTACCATGGAGAGTTTGGCTGTTAACACAAAATGAAATTCAAAGCCATGGAGTTGGACATCTTGGTGGAGAAAATAAAAAATAGAAACACAGTCAATAGCACTATTAAATATATCTTTTTAATTATTATCTATGGTTTTCTGTTCTCTGGTGGCTCTTAAAGTTCAGGTTTTCTTGTTTCAATCATGCCACAATGATTCAGTCCTTCATGTTGTTTTCTGTGTCGGTTTAATTGCATTAAGAACAAAAAGGAAAAGCTGTTTCGTGTCATTTACTGCATCCTAAGTGCATGGGAAATGGATATTATTGCCCATCCTGCATGACATCCCATTCAATACTTGGAACAGCACACCAGAAAAAACACTCTGGGAGATGCCGACACCAACTCTGCTGGTGTGCTGGAATGATCCAGATGCAAGAAGATGCAGTGCTGCAAGGAGTTGTTTCCACAGGCTCCTTTTTGCGGCTAGCTCCAAATCAGCCCTTAAGTCACCCAGAAGCTCAAAAACAGCATTGCTGGAATAATGATATGTCTCTACTGGTTTTAGTTCTGACGGTCCAATTATTAATTATTATAAACGTGCTAAATAAAGACGCAAGAACACTGACTGCAATCCATTTTGGAAGGTGCTACATGATTGCATTTGCATCTACTACTTCAAGTATTTTGCACATTCTGATGTTTTATATTTTCATGAAGGCAGACATGGTAAATGAATTGCACCTGCTATTGTTCATTTCACAGATGCAATCCATGCCGCACTGTTTGTACATCAAGTTTACACAGTTTCCTTTTTTTTTACACGCAAACCTTTGGTAAATCAGGCCCTAAAACTCCCATATTTTACAGCACTGCTGATGTTTACATTTTTATATACATGTTCATGTATTATTAAAGCTTGAAAGCATTCCTGATGGATATGTACTTTCATTTGTCAGTCTGAGGGAAGCAGACTTTCAACAGCCATAGTGCATTCATGTGACACCTTCCACCTGACTGATTTTGTCATATAATATTAACCATGGGCTGTTTGACACTCTCTCTTAAAGATCGATGAAGTATTAATCTTTCAAAGTGGGGAGAAACAGAAGTCAAAGTGGGTTAGGTCAGAAATGACTTATTTAAACAGTCTAACACCGGAGAGACACTGAATTGCTTTTGATTTTGTCCAGCAATGGGTGTCTTAATTTTATTTTACAGCAGATACTGTGAAAGTGGAATAAAAATATCCCTTTTATAGCAGCAGCCTCTGTCACCGACAGGCTTGTGTAACTCTAATGTGTAAATTGAAGACCCAGCATTGAAGTAGTTTGGGAGTAATTATACTGTGTTAATGTTTTTGTTTGCTTTCAGGCTTTTGCGTCTCTATCAGGGACTGACAAACAAGTTGAGCTAATTTCCCTCCGTGGGGAAAAAAATACCCTTCATTGTAAGTTTCGTGCAGTATTTATAGCAGTTTTTATTGACAGGTTGCTCACCTTTAACTGCACATAGTCAGTGGTGCAAAACAACAAAACATAAAAACATGACAGAGACAAGACAGGAGCGGAGTTCTGCCTTCACTGGAGGCCGGATGACAGCTGCTTTTGTGAGTGATTTGTTTTGAGTTTTTGTTTTGTGGTTGCTATTATCAAACAACAGTAAAAAGAAATTAAAGGAATGTTCTTTGGAGTCTCTTTTAAATGTGCCACGTTGCAGCAAGGAACACCCACTTACTCACACTGCTGGCTCGCTCCTATAAACACAATTTCTTGTCCCTGGGACTAACACGGCCAAACTAAGAGGCCTCCAAATGAACAGTTTTATGACAAAAAGACTATAGCATGAGAAAAATACTCTTTTATTGTAACTGTATTTTCCATAATAAACACTCTTACAAGATTTCTGCACTTAAAAAAATGTGTGGACAAATTAGTTTCTCTTTTAAAATGAATGTTTCTCCTGCATGGGCTGCAAGCTGAGCTGCTGTGGTGCCTTGTTTGCTTATGGTCTAAGATTCCCACTTATTTACTGAGTGCAACAGTTTTTTTTACTGGCATAAGCCAATTTGTTAAACAAGCAGCTACATCAGAAAAAAAACATTAAATAAACACAAGTAATAAGCTACAGGTGCATGTTCATTTGAGCAAATAGATCATTTCTATACTTTTGAAAGTTTTTGGGGGCAGGGAGCTGAGCTGCTGCTAGCTTAATCTCACTTGTTGGATAAAAATGGAGAGGCAGGTTTGCTGTCTGACTATTTTTTCTTTTTCAGAGAGATAAAAAAAAGACACATCTAAACTGATGTCTCTTTCTCACTCTTTGTTGTCACTTTTAGGTGCTTGGAGCTGAGCTGCTGCTCACTCTTAAACCCCCTTGAATAAAACTGTTGCAGCAGATTTATGAATTCCCAGGTTGAGTAAAACAATAAAACTCCAGCTCCAGCTCCATATTCAAACTGGTATCTGTTTTACACACATTGTCGACACGTTTAAGGCTGTGCGCTGAGCTGCTAGTTTCTTTGTATCAGAAAGTATAAAAACTGTGGGAGAAGAGATACTCTCAGATTCACTCAAAGCTGTATGGACTTCACAAGCAGCTTCTTTGCAGCAATGTTTGTGTCTTCAGTTGTTTTTTGTTTGCAGTTTGGGGGCTAAGAGCTGAGCTGTTTCTTGTTTAATATCACTTGTTAGATAATACTCTGGGAGTTGAAAGATGAGTGAAATTAAAATAAACTCAAAATTGGCTGTTTCAAATCAGCAATCAATTCCCGATTAAAGTCTTTGTTGGCACTTTGGGGGCTGGGAGCTGAGCTGCTACTTGCTTTAGCTCACTTGCAAAATAAAGCTGTAGGAGTGGGCCACTTAAGAGACTCCAACTGTGGTTGCATGTCTTGCACTGCCCTTTTGACGGCATGTAAGGGCCGGGGGCTGAGCTGCTGATAATTTTAGCTCACTTGCTCGGTGCAGTCCTTTTTTTCATGTAGCAGAAGGTAGAACATGACAGTGACAAGACCTGAAACTTTAAAAAATAATGCAGGAACTTTCCGTAAAACTTTTACTTATCAATAAGTTAAGTTCTTTAAAGTCAACAGCCTCACAGTAGTTAGGAATTTTGTGTTTCCAAAAAACAGAAAAAAAGCAAATGAACAGAAAGAGTCAGTTACATTCCTGTGTCATATTCAAACATCAGATATCTGCATTTTACTGTACTGTGGTTGTAAGACACAAGTCTGTTTTAAATCCTTGAGCTGCAGGCAGAGCCGTCTCCTGCCAAAGTATCCCTCTTGAAAGTGCTGGCAGTGCTTTTGATTCTGATTGAGGGGCTACTAAAATTACAAACAGAGAGAGGTGATTAAAATTTCACATCCACTCCCCTCCACTCCAGCCCGCTGCTCTCCGCTCTGGCTGCTGTGTGGTTCGGCATAGCAATGGAGGCCTCTTCTTCCTCTCCAAACACAGAAAGAGAGCAAGAGAGGGAGCAGAATAACAGGTACTGGCAGAGTTTTTTTTTCCTTCTTGCTCCTTCCTCCCCCTCCACAGCCATCATCTCTCATCTCTCCCCCGTATTCAATCTGGCCTGGTCCCTGTCAGTTCTATCACATTGTCTTTCTCACTTCCTCCCCTCACATCTCATCTTCACCATCTCCTGCTTCTTTTTCTATCACCTGTTTCTTATTATATGGCACTACCTGGCTCTCTCCATCCCACTCATTTTAAATCTACCATCCTGGTGAGAGAGGAGACACTGAAAAGGGGGGAGAGATGCTGGGTTTTTTTTTGTTTCTTTTTTTTTGGCATGTGGCGTGTATCCTCAGCAGGTAGGAGAAGTGACAGACGGCCAAAGTACGCAAGTAAGGGCAAGTAGGCGAGGCTTTTAATGTGATGGCTTGGCAGCCTGATTCTGCAGGGAGAGGAGGGGAGAGGTATCGCAAAACCACATTAACCATTAAACACAGCTCAGCTCAATGCTAATTAACCCCGACTGGGAGCCCGAGGCGACGAAAGAGAGGGAGAGGGAGAGAGCAAATGGGAGGCCTGGCTGGAGAGAAAGTACGAAGAAGAAGAAGAAGAAGAAGAAGTGGCTGGACTGACAGATGAAGCAGAGAAATAACAAGGGAAATGAGGAAAAAATAAGATCCAGAGTGGACTCTATTTGTGAGTCAATGACCATCTGTGTTTTACATTCGCCACCGATTTAGCCCGTAGCTGTGTTTTTCCTCTGCATCCGGAACAATAGGTGAGCTGGTGCCTTCCTGCCAAATGGAGGCAAAGGGCGGAGGAGAAGAAAACAGCAGAGGGAAGGAATCAGGAGTGGAATCAGGCTCAAAGAGCTGCGTTCAAGAGACTCTGGGCCAATTAGAGATTTGAGTGACAGCAGAGGGGGTGAGAGAGGCCTGGTTTATTTCTAAAGGATGCGTACAGAAACGGGCATGTGCACACATACATTTCCTGAAACACGCAAAAAAAGGGCACACGTTTCACAATGTAATCAACATGTGTGCCTCTTCAGTGTAGCACCGTTGTCCTTGGCTTTAATTGATAACTGAAAGCCCAGTATTCTCCACGTTACCTTAGCAACAGAGCAAGCACGACCTCAAAAATTAAAAAAATGAGGAATAAAAACCCATACATACACACACACACACATCCCAAGCATGAACCAGAGTGGGGAATAAACATCCACACGGGTATTAACGGCTCACAGTGGAAAACTATTACTTACATAATGAAGCATGTAATCGCGCCAACACTGATAAGCATTTAAAGATCCAATGTGAATGCACTCAGCTAAATTAATCAAGAGGCAATCACATGGCCCCTTTGTGGAGACAATATTGGAATACAAAAAAGAACTGGGAATCAAAAGCACTCCGAGGCGTTCGAGAGCAAACACCATGTGACGGAGGGAGCAGATTTGGCAGCGAGGACTTGTTTCCGAGGAGAGAAGTGTCGCTATTTCCATTTTGGATCAAGATTGTTCGGCTGATTGCGGGGTCAAGCGGCTTCACACTCAATTAAAAATGTTAACTGCAACAGCAATTAGCACATATAATGACATTGTTTTTCCAATAATTTCCCTGTGTTTTATTCTGAACGGGCTACAAAGAGCTGATAATGTGAAGCAGATTTAGCAGAGGCCTTGTTTACTTCACAGAAATGGCTCAAAATTGAACCTTAACCTTTAGATATTTCCCCAGACAAAGAGATGTGTGCAGGGTTCATTTGTGAAGTGAAAATATGAACACGGACTGAACAAATACTCAATAGGTCTCTGACAGGAAAAGAGCCGTAGCTTTTGTTCGGAGCCATTACAGCTGTCGGGCAGCCTTCATTAGCGGCCGTATTGTTTTCTGGATGAAACAAAGTTGCGTTCAAAACAAGTCTGGTTCTTTGTATAATCATGAAGTGAGTCTGGGAGAAGAGAAAGAGCAGGCTATCATTATATACATGACATAATTTAAAAGACCATCTCATCTTGTATCTTTGAGGAGCCTTAATAATCAGTAAAAACATTTAACATTTCACATAAAGCAGAAATAATACTGAGAATTTGGAACTTAATTTTTCCATTTAAAAGAGTAGGGCATATAAATTTACACCATTCCCAGTCCCCTATCAGTCATAGACCCCTTGAAAATCATCAAGTCTGGAAACTGTGATGTTCAACATGCACGTTTGTGTCCCCATTATATTCACTATTATTCATCTAAACTACATAAACTATAAGGTTGCGTTCCAATCTGCTGGCATTACATCAGTAAAATCCACTGTGACATACTGACCTCTAGTGGCCAAACTACACACTGCAGCCGCTTTTTTCCCCCTGTAAAGTGTGACTGGACAGAAAAAAGTGCTGAGAGGAGGAGGACCGTGGTCATTACTGTCGTGTTGATGGAGAGAAAACCTGTTTGAGAAACGGTCGTTCGTCCTATCAGCACCACACAGCTAATTAACCAATCAGCAGCTCTCTCTCTCTCTCTGTCTCTCTCAGAGCTTTGATAGTGTCTCTCTTACGCTCTTCCCTCTCCTTTCATCCGTCTTTCTTTACCCTCAACCCAACACACCCTCCTTCTCTCTCGGTTCTCCCTGCCTCTTTTTCCTCCTCTTTCTCATCTTCTCTCTCTCTTTCTTTCTTTCTTTTTTTGTCTACCTGTCTTCAAAATTTCTCCAGTCCATCATCTCTTTTTTTCTCTCCCTTCTCTTTCCTTTCTTTCCCTGGTTTGTTCCTTTCTCTTCCTTTCTCCCTCCCTCATCCTATTTTCTCTCCTTCTCTCTTTCCCCTCTCTCACTACTCTCATCTTCTTCGCTCTCTCTCTCACACAATTTTTCCTTCTTCCTTCCTCTCTTACCTCTCTTTCCTTCTTTTCATCCCTGTCTTTCCTTCCTTGATCCCTCTGCCTTTCCTTTTCTTTCCTTTCCCTTCTTTCCTTCCTTCCTTCCTTCCTTCCTTCCTTCCTTCCTTCCCCTCTTTCTCCTCTTCCTTTTCTTCCCTCTTTCACTGATCTTGTTTCCCTTGCTCTTTCTACTAATTTCCCTCCCTCCCTCCCTCCCTTCTTTCTTCCTTTCTCTCTTTCTCCCATCTTCTCACCTTCCTTCATCCCTAGCTCTCTTCTCTTCCCCTTTTCTCTCTGACTTTTTTTCCCTTTCCTTCATCCTCTTCTATCTCCTTTTTCTTCCCTTCCCTATTATCTCCCCTCTCAGTTCTTTATTTTCTTCCTTCCTCTTTCTCATATCTTCCTTCCTTCCTCTCTCTTTTCTTCCCTTCTCTCTTTTCTGTCTCTATTCCCTCTCCCCTGCTCTCTTTTTTCACCCCTTTTCTCTGCTTTCACCCTCTCATTCTCTCTCTCCTCTCTGTTCGTCTTTGTCTCCTTGTCCCTCCTCTTTATTCCTTTCTTTCTTTCCTCTCACAGTGATTCTCTCTCTCTCTCTCTCTTTTATATTCTTTTCTCTTTGGTCTTTCATCGCGATTTTTCTCTTTCTCTTTTCATCTTTGTCTCTTCCTAATCCTACCTCTTTATTTCCCTCTCTTTTCACTCTCTCTCTCTCTCTCTCTCTCTCTCTCTCGCTCTCTCCTTACCTTGCTTTCTTCACACTCTCCTCTTTTTCTGTCTCTCTCGGCCTGAGCTGGCAGGAGATGAAAATTCCCAGCATTAATTAATCTGTTACGTTCAAGAATAGGGATGAAACCAGGATACGTGTGTGTGTGTGTGTGTGTGTGTGTGTGTGTGTGTGTGTGTGTGTATCTTCTGACACAGAATATCACGCCATGCTGGATAATTTAATAAGCCGTCCTATTAAGCTGCCTCTGTTAACTTTACTCAGGCTCATCAAAGAAAGTACATTAGACTCCTGAACGCAGCCTGACCTTAGGATTCATCAGGGCCCATAATGCACTGCAGGGAGCATTAACACCAAACAAGACTTGTGCACCTTGGGCTTCATATTGATTACAGCTGAAATGTGATGATTTGACACGGCTGTTACAGAAATCCTCTGGGTGCAATAAGCTTTTTAATGGGAGCTGGATCTGAAGCTTTGGCTGGACGATGAATCCAATCAAGTAGAATTATACTTTACAGCTTTAACATCACCTCAACTTTACCTAAGGAAGAATTTAAACAATTTAAGGCATGGTGTGGAATTTCTGCTGCCAAGAGGTTTTTCATGCTAAAATACAATTTAAAGTTGTCTTGAACAAATAAAAAACGTGTTAAAAAGAAGATCTGATCTTTCACTTTCACAAGAAATACGTCACAACAGTCTGCAAAAGTCCTCCAGCCAATGGAGTCGATGAAATTAACTTTATACGAATTCTCCTCACAGCTGCTTTAAATCAAATTAAATCAAATTCAATAAAACAATAAATTGTATTGTGTTTTATTGTATTGCATTGTATTGTATTGTATATTGTATTGTATTGTATTCTTTGCCTTAAGATCTGGTTATATCACTTTATTCTGTTCAATCCATTTTACAGCTTTCTATTCTGTCTCATTTACATCGTTTCAACCCAGTGAATTCTATTCAATTCATTTCTAACAAATGTATTCTATTCTATAAGAAATACTCAATTAATTATCTTCTCTTATCTTCCTTTCTGTCTATTCTATTCTATTGAAATCAATTCTGTTGCAGTTGATGCTGTTCATTGTATTCCGTTCTATCTTCCAATTCTATGCAAATCTCTTTCCATTCTATTTTACACCACTTTGATCACATCGTTCCATTATTAAATTCTGTTTTGCTTCGTTTTTTATTTTGGCCCCAATTCCCTTCCCTTCACTTGAATTGATTTTGTTTTTCTTTTCTATTCTATACATTTCTATTCCATCATATTTTTAGCTATTTGGTATTGCTTTCCATTCCCTTATCTTCTCTTTTAGCTATTCTCTTCTGTTGTTTTTCCTTATTCTGTTATGCTCTATTGCATTCTATTCTACACCATCAACTTTGGTATTTTCATTCTGTTCTTGATTATCTGTTTTATACCAATCAGGTCATTCTATTCTATTCTAGTCATTAAATTTGGTTTGATGCTGGCAAATGTGTTCTGCTCTTCGATACCACAAATTCAAATTATTCTGTTCTTGTCTTTTCTTCTCAGGTCTTCCTGATCTGTTCTATTCTGGGTTTTTGTCTCATTTATTATCCTTCTGTCTTTTTTGTCACAGTTATTGCATCATTTTCTTTCTCTCTTTTCTTATTTCTAATAAAGAAACTGTTGGTAGCTCACTGTTACAAAGGGGTTGATAGTAGAGATGAAATGCACATACTCTTGTCACATTTTCAGTGTTATTTATTTGGATTAATGCATTTGGTTAATGTCTCATCATTGTTCCAGGGGGAAAAAACTGTAGTTTTGTAATTAAATCATTTTTTTCCCATGAGCAGAACAATGTCTGATGATTTATGTTGTATTTAATTTGCACTCTTGCTCCATCCAGGCCTCACAACAAAGATAAACATGAGGATACTCTCACTCCTTCTCTAACTAACACTTTTCTTAAATATTAAATGAAAACTTTTTCTTCCTCTTAAGAGAGCTGAAGCTATTTAAGCTTTAACAAAAACAATCTTAGGTGGGTACTTGTCTTTGTAGATTTCGTCTTTTGAATTTTAGCCCCCAAAAACAAACTTTGTCTTAATTGCAAACCAAAAACAAACACTAAGATTAAAAGCTTTGTTGGTTAGATTATTTTAGCAGGAACTGATGAAATTTAGCTTCTACTACAAACAGACTGAGATGTTTAAAGTTACATGATGATACACAAAACCTCAAAGCACAGATGGTATGTGATGGTACAGATATTAAAACCACAGGCTTATTGGCAGCAATTCTGGATGTCAAAAATATAAAAAAAACAACGTATATCGAATTTCTATACCTGTGCATGTGAGTGTGTGTGTGTGTTACGATATGTGTATTTGCTCTAATTGAACCCCAGCCTGTCAGTCTGGTATTTCAAAAGCTCATCCAGGGTTTACACAGAGGAGTCTGTCTGTTTTTAAGTGCTTCCACTTGTTTTGATTGACAGCTGATAACCACAGATTTTACAGAGAAAAAAAAGAGTGTGAGTGGTTGTGTGTTAGTGTGTGTGTTAGTGTGTGTGTGAGTGTCATTTGAAATCATTCCTCCCACTTTCCAAACCCCAGACTATTTCTGGATGGGAAGTAAAGAGTCTATTCTGCATCACTGATGATGAGCGCTTTCATCTTTTATCAGAAAGACTGAGGAAGAGTCGTAACAGCCTGAAACAACACTCTGTCTCTTCTTGTTTGTTCTCGGTTAAGTTTTTGTCTTCTGAAAGCAGACGTGTGAAACATTGGAGATTAGTTTATAGACAAGGAGTGGGTGGCTGATTTGTTTTTGCGCACAATTCATGACACATTAGTGGACGTTTTCCCACACAAATTGTATTTTAGCCATATTTGATAACTCTATCTATTTATAAAGTAACATTACATAGTTTCATAAGATCAATAAAACCACCACAGATGCTCAGTGTGAGAAGAATACCAGGTGATTTTTTTTTTTTTTTTTTTTTTTTTACAGTGAATGTTTTATACGCTTCACCAATGTAACTCAACCAAAGAGCCAATTTGTTGAAAACTACATTTGTAAGAGCAACAATCTAAATAGTGAAAGTGGCAAAAATGGAAAGAAGTAGCAATAAAAACAAATTTAAGGTGGCAAAAATGAGTTAAAAGAGGTGATGACTCACAGAGCAACTCTTTTCCTGACATTTCTGTTTAAGATATCTTCTTTATTGATCTCATGCAATATTTTAATTTTCCAAGAAACTGAATTTGGGGGTTTTATTATCTGCAAGTCATAATTATCAACATATCAAGAAATAAAGGCTTGAACTAATTCACTCTATGCATCTTGAGTCAGGATAGTATCTAGGTTTCAATTTCGAAATAAGTGACCACATATATTTTACTTATTCAAGATAATCTAATTTTAGAGATTTATTTGTATATATCAGAAGATTCTTTTGTATATTTTGTTTCTCTTCTTTACACCAAGAATAATAATAAAAAAATGATCCCCTTCAATATAGTAATTGGTATCAACAACATACAAGATGATGAGCCAAACGATAATGACACCATGAATCGCAATTGCAATATTGAAAAAATTATTCTCAATTTGATTATTTTGCAAATCATTCAGCCCTACGAAACACTAAATTAAAAATGGAACAGAAATCATTTAAATGCCACGTTAACTTTCAGAGTGAATGATGTTTTCTGTTGTGGAAAGTCAGTTCAGGTTTTTACAGAAGTATTTCCTCTTATTGTCAGCAGGGGGCAACTACACTGTTTGCAAAAAGAACACACTTTTCATCACAGGTTTATGATCCGAGTTGGTGGTTTCACGTCTTCCTCGGAACAGCACAATGATCGTCCTGTAAGTTATGAGTTCATTTGCAGTAAAATCTGTGACAAAGACGAGGCCGTTACCACGACCGTTATCCAGTTCACTTCATTTCTCACTGTACTGAACTGACTCTCTCTACGAAGCGTTTCTCTTCTCCTCTTACCCGTGACAGCTCAGACTCTGAGACGGAGCGATGTGGAGGTGAGCGCCGCTGGTACATAGGGGGGCTGATGTCCTGGTAGGTGGGGCTGTCATCGTCCAGCAGGACGGCCCCCGCGTCCACCGACTCCTCCTCTTCCTCCAGCTGTGACGTCAGGTCCTCAGGGCACATCTGGTGGTCGATGCCATTTTGGCTCAGGTTGCAGTGAACAGCTGGACGGACGGAGAGGCAAAATACTTGGTTAGGAGGGAAATCAGAAATATGAGGAGAAATAACTAAAATAAGAATTGAATAAGTGAGGATACCATCAATGTATCCAGAATTTTTTCATCTGTCTTTCTTAGCTTTAACTTTGAATGTTAAAACAGCACTTGCATGTGATGAGAAATATGAACACATGTATTTAAAGGAGTCAGGACCTCCTGTTCAAGTTTGTTCTCTCATGTTACAAAAGCCACAGGGTGAAAGACGTGGCCAGTTGGCGAAACCGATAAATGTCCATTCGTTTAACCTTTGTTTCCCATAGAAATTAGATGTTGCCCTAGAAGGTACAATGGATATGATTTTAGCAGGCTAATACACTGTGCAAAATAAAATTCAAAATCATTTTTGAAATAACAAAAATGGAGAGAAAGCATTGATTTCCATGGCATACTGCCTTGTTCTATACAACAAAATGCCAGATTATAAAGTTTAGAAATTAAACATTTTAGATAAGCCATGAGATGATATTTCTGGTTAAAAGTGGTAGAAAAGTCACATAAGATAACATGATACCAAAAGAAATATACACTACACAGTGAAAAAACCATTAAACATGTTGCTGAAACAACAAACACTGCTCCCACACTGGTACACCTTTATTTATACGGTCATTCTTGGTCTATTTTCCTTCTATTCATGTGTTTTTATCATGCCAAAAAGTACTGGACAGTACTCTTTGTGTTCTCAGGATGTCTTAATGCTCTGTGTTCAAAATGCTCAGACTAAAATTGGGAAAAAGGCTTTTGAATACTCTCCACCCTCAGCCTGGCATCCTTAAATGTTTTTAAATCTAAAATGAAAGATGTAGACACAGATTCTACAGGATGTTGATGTTTCAGCTCAGCTCTTTGATCAGTTGATTCCCAGAATGACTCCTAGTCTGTTCTTTTTAAATCCGTAATGATGTGCTTTGTAAATCATACTTGTCCGTCTTTGCATTTTCTGTCTGTAACTTCATGTTTTCACTGCTGCCTGTCTTGGCCAGGTCTCCCTTGAAAAAGTGGTTCTGAAACTCAGTGGAACCGACTATGTTAAACAAAATAAGTGAATAAAACAAGTTTGAAGCTTATTTTTGATACCAACCCTTATTTGTCACCGTCTGTGCTGACTGTGTAACATGGAATCATCCAGACTCTTCCTAAACTAAGTGCTATACTATCAAACTTCCACTAGATGGCAGCATATAGACATGTTTAGTAAGCCATGAAAGCACAGCAGCAATTCAACACTTAATACACTTATTCTAAAGTCTGAAATATGGTTTACGGCTTTTGTAGATATCGTATGAAGCTGTGCGCATTGAATCATCAGATTATACCAGCAAGTAATGATTAAGATACACAGTGTTTACTGAATATCTTGTATGAAATAGTAGGTCTGTCTTCCCTACTCAACAGAAGAATGGAGCATTGGTATATCCTTCTTTATACATCAATATGAAATAAACTGTTGTGTTTTTGATGCTCCTTATTGACCCCTTGGATTGTCACCCGCTGCAACCTGCAGACCTAGGACAGATTCTGTTTGTCTCGCTCAGTCTTTTGTGACTGCTGATCTGTTTATTGATGTACGATTGGTTTGTTGCTGTCGATTGTTTTTGTCCTAATCTCTATGTGAAACTCTTTGTGCTTCTACCCTGGCCAGGAAAAAAGAAATCCTTTGCATCTCGGTGGGAATATCCCTGGTTAAATAAAGTGAAATAAAACAAAATAGTCAACTGTTGTCAATATCACACTTAATGCTTGGTCTAGACTGACCAGTAAGTTGTAAGAAAACTTTTGAAATAAAGTACTGAAAAGGTTTTCAAGCCATGTGACTCGAAAACAAGTGTAATTTAAACCTGGCATTGTTTTGGCAAAAGTAATACTGAAATTCTTTGAGAAGATATTTTTTGTCAAACAGCAACATTTTTGTTCTCTTTCTCTACAGTCTAAGTTGTGTTGTTATTGGTTGTGAGCAATTCTTCCATTCCTGTAGTGTACTGCAATGTGAGACAAAAAGTTCAACATCACACAAACAAATTAAGTGAATCTCATGCAGTAAATGGATGCTTACTCCGACCACTTCGAATTTATTTCATTTTTAACATTTCAAATGTACCAGACACCCAGAATGAGCGTGCAGAATTGAGTTATGGAGCCGTTTACTCCGACATCAAGGATGCATAAATACCAAATGCAGACTACACAAATACTAATTATACACAGAGCGTTTTCTTACATTTTGTGAATGTTTGAGTTGCATAATTGGGTTTGTGACCTTGGGATATTGCAACCCAAGATTAATAACTGCGCACGACAACAGCAGGTTTCATTTACAGCCTGAAAGAAGCATCTGTTCAACGAAAGCAACTGCTGCTGTTTTCAGAACAATTCTGCCATAGTAGAGAAACAAGCAAATAAAACTAATGAGAGAGTGACATTTAACAGCTTTAGGCTCGTAGGAAACTCTGACATGACGTGAAAAACTGGCAGTCACGTTCGAAGCACAGGCAGACGACTTGAATATCAAGTCGGGCATTAAATGCGTGTAATCAATTCCAATTGCAGTGCGGGTTATTATGTTTCAGCTGAGACTGTCTGCAGCCTTCAGCACATGAAGGACAAAAGTCTCATATCAGCAAAAGGCTCTAAATCCTTCCTATAAAGAAGTGCATGGTACTACCTTCCTAATTCCTCTGCCAAGTGAATATATTTAGTTTGTTTTTCAAGGGAAGTGTCAGGCTAAGGCACTATTTTAGTCTCATCAGGCAGTGATGCGGCACAGAAGCGACAGCCAGCAGTGAGTTGTGAGGTGTCACTAAAATAGGCCATTTGTCATCATGCAATCTGCCTCCTTGTTCTGAAAACACATGGATCATGTGCGGTGAATGGGAGCAAAAGTCTCTTTTCATCACACCTGAGATTGCTTTGGCATCTGCTGCAGCTGCAGCTTGAAAAGGTCAGACAAAAGCTTTGCATAATGGTCAAAAGAGGGCGAGAATGAACTTGACAATAGAGGAGAAGATCCGCATGACAACAAACCAAGCCCAAGATGTGATGATAGATGTTAGTGGTCTATGACAAACACTGCAAAGTGAAGTGAAACATGTAAGAAGTATAATTGTCCTCTAATTGTGCCTTAAATTTAGTTGAAAATCAGCAAGTTTTCAAAGAGCGAAACCAAAAGTGTAATTTTTTGTGTTCGAAAATGGATTGGTTTCTTCTTCGTAGTCTTTAAAAACCAAGAAGCTCAGACAAAACAATATGACTTGTGGTTGTCAACAGCTCATTTCAAATAACCAGGTGAAACTTGCAAACAACAGCCAGAGAAGAATAAACAGTTAGCTAAAGCCAGCTAATAATCTTCGCATTAAGCTTTTTTGAATCACATAAGCTGGTCTAAGCTGCCTCTTTTATCTAATTTCAAACATAGAAAAACAAAATGAGGCAAATTAATCTTAGGTACATAGCAAGGAAAATATAGCAAGCGACTGTGTATTAGCAAAGACTGCACAGCTAGTTGAAGCTAGTCAATAATGTTAGGGGTTAGTGTTTTCACAACATATAATTTTAATTATCTAAGCTTCCCCTCCGTTCTTTTTCCACCATAAAAAACATAAAATAAAAAGAGTTTATGATAAATAAATGATAAGGAAATAGAAAGCATGCAAATGCTAACTACCAATTAGCTATCAAGTAATACATAAAAGATTTACCTGATGTACAAACTTGTTGTAAATTGCTATAACAAGCATAGCTACCTAACCTTAAAAACTTATCCCTACATTTGCTCCCAACAATGCTAGTTTGTCACAGCTAGCACAAAGTTAGCAATCAACACACTTTTTATCCCTACTTTTGTATCTAAAATTTTCACTGTATCAAAGTCCTCGAATTAAAAAGTTGTAGGGACAATAAGCATTTAAACCACTGACTTGGGAGTTTTGGACTCCTCCAGTGCACCATGCAAAAAGCAATGAGATCTGTGAAATCACAATGATACATGACAATAATGCACAGGTTTTTGTGGCTGATAACATGACTTTATATCTCACTCGGATACTGCTGTGGGCTTGTAAAAGAAAACAGTATCAAAACTTCCTTCGAGGCACATGTTTGGCACATAAGCATCCTGTTATTATGTATAAATAAATAATAGTTTATCTCAAATTTGCCTAATGGACAAATTGGTGTTGGGTGCAACTGAAAGATTTCATCTGCCAAACCAGATTTTGGATTTATTGCTGGCAGGCCAAACAAGACCAGGAAAGCAGCCAATTGTGTAAGCCTCATGTCACCGAGCAATTACAACGACTCTGATACAGTTCAGAGTGATCCGAACGAGACAATGAGACAATGAGAGCATCTGAGCTGTCACAGAGTGACAGGAACAGAAGTGAGAGTAACTGTAGGTGGTCCTATTTTCCATTTGACAACACGCTGTACCTTTCGGAACACAAGTAGAAACTCAGTGTAAGAAAAACAACACTTTAAGAAAACATCTTCCCTTGGGCCTTTGAATCACTCCCTGCGCTCTGAAGTGTATTGAAACTGTCTGGCCCACTTTTAAAATCATTTTTCCACACTGTAACTGTCAGAGATGACTCAAGTTAAAGCTTTGGAAATGAAAGCTTCTCAAGTAATTGCAAATCACATCATTCAGAAATATAAAAATCAAACAAATGAAGTTTAATACTTCAAAGCTCCACTTAAGAACCACTTTTTCCCACAAAGGGAGTCCATATCTCTTCTCCGATTTTTTCCTGTCATGTAAAATCCCAACTGTTTTGCTTACTAATGATAAGTTAGTTTGTCTTAGCCTCTTCGCTAACAGCTACAGTGTGTATGCATGTCAGTCACGTCATCTGTGCCCTTTATGGAGAAAAACTCAAAAGTTTAATATCTCCAAAAAGTAACGAGCTTTGAAAAAAATAACCCTGTAGTGTGTGAGCAAATATAGTAGTGAGCTAATCAGACCAAAAATATATTTTGACGATACTTTAAACAGTATATTTTTGCAGAAAATATCTGCTTTTTTGAACAGGTGTGTATGTGATTTCTGGTGTTTCTGGAGCAAGCATCGAGTGGATGCTTCAGGAACTGCAGTTTGTGACTATTCTGCATTGGCTTCATATTTTAGGACTGGAAGTTGCCGCTTGGTTCAAACCTTAAAAAATGCACTTAAGATACTGTCTTCATGTGTATTGCTTTGTTTTTGTTTACATGAAAAAGAAAACGTTTTTTTTTATTTCTGCCACATCATACTCAGGAGCTTTAATGAAGTGGCAATACATTTTTGGTGATTTATTCTCATTTATTACAATAAAAAGGTGTTAGTCAAACCAAGCAAATGCACCTTTTCCAAGATAGAAATTTGACTATTGTCTGGATTTTGAGATAGAATCATTCATCAAAGATTCAGTGTTTTTCAGTGGAGGGTCATTAGAATAGAAAGCTCCATTCAATTAAATGGCACTTCAGATGTTCATAAGGTGTTCTCAGCTCCATCCCAAAGAACAGTGCCCTGCTCTGAACTCCTGAGTCACTTTCATTTGAATTCTGTTTGAGCCTGAAAGAAGAAAAAGTCTACCAATAATTCACGAAAAATCAAAAATGGAAGAAAAGAATGAATTGAGGTAAAGTTAAACTTTTATTTTCATTCCTAATTCATCCTCTCTCTTGGGTCACGTTAGGACAGAAACTACTGCACTGAAAGACATAAAGTCATGCTGCTGCTATAGAATAGCTCTATTTTGACCCCCTACAACTATAAAATGCCTCCTCAGCAGTGATGCATTCTAAAAAGGGACCATATAATACTTAAAAAAAACAGGACGAAGGCTTTCACTGCAAAGGCAGCACATTTATTTGGGTGAATGTGGTGCATTTTGCTGCAAATACTTCTGCGCTTCAACTCAAGTGCAGGATTTAGCATGTAATTGAGTGTCTAACAGGCTCTTTTACTTAAATAAAAGATGTGAATAGACTTCCACTCCTGTACAAAACGTTCTAACTGATGTACTTTCCTCTGAGAGATGTAGAGGGCATGAAAAATGAAAGGGGAAGTTTGTTTTCTGGGGTGAAGAAAGGGGTTAGCAGAATTAGATCACACTGATGTGTTTAATAGTAGATGGATGGATCAGAGCACAATTTTAATGGACATCACACACACACACACACACACACACACACACACACACACACACACACACACACACACACACACACACACACGGCACAGCTGCAAAACAGCCCTGATTTCATCTCCAGTGACAGAGATATTGAGATACCAGATTTAAGCACAAACAGAATATACATGAGTGAGCCGTGTTTAAAACAAAGCTGACTTGAGATGCACGGCACGAAGCCTCGCTCCCTCTCACTGCCTCTTTATTCCTCCCCTCTCTCCTCCTAGCTCACTCCTTTCCCTCCTCCTCCTCCTCCTCCCTCACTTCCCTGCCCTGACTCGATTCACGTCTGCTGTGCAACAACCACTGGATGAGCAATAAATAATACATCCCCTGCTAAAAGCATCTAAACAATGGTACAAGCAGGCTAAAGGGATAAAAGGAAAGATGGGTGACAAGATGATAAGAGGGGTTAGGAAAGTGGAGGAGCAGAACACACAGGAAGGACTGTTTCCATCCATCCTTTAAAATAAAAAAGGGCTAGGAGATACAGAAGTGCTCTTTTTTTTTACGGCAACAGTTTCTATAAATAGCAGCATTACATTCTACCCTCTCTCATCTCTGACATGCGCCGTGCGAGAGGAGGGAGAGGGATGAGGGATGACGTCCGCCTCATCTCTCCTTCTCTCAGTTTTTTCTCTCAATGAGCTCCAGTGAAACAAGAAGAGAGAGAGAGAGTGAGGGGAGAAAAAATGAATGGGGCACCATTGAGATGACAGAGAGCGCCATGCCTGCCTGCACGGCCAAATGCTGTTCTACTACAGAGAGAGAGAGAGAAAGAGAGAGAGAGAGATAAATGAAGAATGGAAATAGGCTTACATAACTCTCTTAATGACTGTACATGGTTTTGAACATGGAGCCATTACCAACTAGGCGAATTAAAAAATGACCAGTTGATGAGAACATTGTGTTCAGTACATCCGTGTGTGCAGGAGCATGGAGTATAAAGACCGGCTTGATCCTGCTCTTTCGGAAACTGGCTTCTTCGTGGTCAAGTACCTTGGGCTTTGTAAAACACCTGCAGATGCTAAGGTCTCTCTTTGCACAGTAAGGCACATGCCAAACACTGAAAGTCTCTATTAGAGCCAGGTAAATAACTGCAAATTAGAATAAATCGCAGTATGTCCTGTTGCAATATTCTAATCACACACAGAGCAATATTTCTATAACCTGAAATGTGTCAAAATATCAGCTACATTTTTTGCAGCAGATGTTTTCAGGTCTACACCAGAGTTACTCAACCCTGTTTAACCAATGAGACAACATACGTTCTGAGTGGTAAAAAGAGGGGAAAACAGCAAAGAGTAGCAATAAAGCTTAGTTTGAGGTAGTACAAATTGCCAGAAAAGCAACAAAACTTGGCACTTGGAATGGGATAAAAATAGGAAATACTCAAAAAGTAGCAAAAAATGGTCCAAAAGTGGCAAAAAAAGAGTGAAAGGTGACTAAAATGGCCAAAAAGCAACAAAAGTTAGCAAGAAATTTTTGGAGGAAACTTAAAAAACTCAGAAAGTTGCAAAAATTGTGTTAATTGTGACGAAAAACAGAGACAAATGGTAAAAAGGCCAGAGTCAATGAAAATGGCAAAAAAAAAGTTTGGATTAGACTTGGAAATAGTCAGTTTGTCACAAAAAATGGTCCTAAAATGGCAAAAAGAAGGCACTTTAGCATGTTTTTTTCCCCAATTGCCCCCCCCCCCCCTTTCTGCACACCACTGTTGCAAACAGCTGATAAATTATAAATTTTGCTGATGAACCTAATTTGCAAGAGGGGTTGAGAATGTGGGGTGCAACTGCAGCATGTCTTGGTGATTTTATCGAGATCAGATCAGGGATGCACCCGCACTAGATCACTTCATTTAGCCTCCACTTAACTATATTTCAAGAAAATTCAAGAAAAGCTAGATGCATAAATATGGCGACAAATGAGTTATGATTGCTCTGAATCTTGCACTAAAACATTGAAACTGAAGCAAGCGGTGGTATAAACTGTCTATTTCTCTCAATCTATGAGCACATTCCCCTGAGAGGTCCAGAAAAATGTCTCATTTCAAGATACTGAAGGGAAAAAAATTACACCTGCTTTGGTTGACAGTGATGGAGAAAGAAAAAATTGCTCGTCAAGGTGCTTGAATAAGAATAATTTCTGAACATAAAGAATTAAACAAATAACTTTTTAAGCAATTTAGACGTCATTTTGGCCTTTTGACATATTGGAAAAAGACATTTTTTGGACTTGTCATATGAATGTGGCTCAGAAGGCAGCATCTTAATAGAAGACAAACATTTGCTTAGTTTTCAGTTTCTGCAGTGTGATTACATTCTTTGAGACGTAAGGGGATAAACTTTTAATATATTATTATCTTGGCTGACAATGTCTCCATATTTCCCCACAAATTCACACCCATGGCAAAGACCCAGTCAGTGCATGGTTCAAGCTGGGCTAATGTGTGAAGCTAAACACTGTTTTCTCTCTGCTAACTCTGCAGAGCCAGAGTTTCACAGGCCGAGCTGGTTCAAAGTGAAACCAGCAGTGGGTCCATAATCAAAAGTGAAGTTTGCTCTGTGTGGGCGCTCAGGCTTGTAGTGATCTCTTTCTCTTTGGCCGACTCTCAAAGTGGAGCAGAATGAATTGTTTGTGAACAGAATCAACTGTATGACCCAGAAACAAAGCCTGAGGACAGAGGCGGGGGTAAGCTGGGCCAGATGACTGGGGAGATTAGAGCAACTCCGCACACAACTATGAGACCTCTGCTCTTTTTCTTTTTTTTTTTTTTCTTCTTTTTACATTTAGCTTCCAGGGTGTTTAGCAGAATGGAGCTAATCACGTCTGTTAATAGGCGTGGACACAAGACAGGAAGGACGTGGGTGCATTAGTTTTCCAAAAAAGCCAAACCGAGCGTGCCAAAAGATGCTCTCAGGAATTTTGAAGAGGTGGTCTGGCACTGGAACTGGGAGGATCTCAGCAAAAAATGACATTTCAGTCATGCACGCAGCTGCTTCTCTTTTTATATGCTAACAGTGGCTCGGAGCCAAATCACAAATCAGTCCCAACACTGAAAATAACCGAGCGAGCTCACATATTTCTCACAGAGCTGGTCAGCTTCCTCCATCTGTCTTCCCTCTCCCGTCAGGTCACAGCATTTGTTACGCTTCTGCACGCGTCCACAATTATTCACAGGATCCTGCACACAAAATCTGCAACTATGCGTGCTGCATGCATGAATCCCTGAGAAAATCACCCATCAGTCCTAATCTACTGGGTGTTGATTGAGTCATTCCACTCCACCCAAATTAGACACAATGTGAACGGACAGTGTGAAAGTGTGAGGAGAGGAGTGTGTCTGGTCAACTGTCTACCCTGAGGACTCTAGAGAGGCCGTCTCCATCAGCAGGATACAGAGGACACAGTCAGATCACTGTTAAACGCTTACAAAAGTACTAATTAGAATATCTTTGAAGGGCAGAGAGAGACAGAGAGAGGAGAAGAGCCTGCGGTGGAAGACTTTTTGGACAGGAGCCCGTAGGAAAAGCTCGCTGCTCAGTCAGATTAGATTCAAGAGGAAGAGGTGATGTGCAGAGACAATCTTTTCCTTCCTATTTCCGTTTTTAAACTCAGGATGAAAATCGCCCATGGCCAAGAAAAGGATGCAATCAAAGCTTGACTGGGTTTCTCATCTCAATATGGTTCTCACAGTGTTTCCAGAAATTTGTGATTAAAACTGTGAGCCACAAGTGCGAAACACTGGCACCAAATAGCTGCTAAGATTTGTAATCTTGTTCTGATTATTTGCTAAAAAGATCACTCAGAGTGTGAATGCAAATTGTGGCAATTCCTCAATGTCTAACAGGAAAGAGGAATGTTTTCTGTACTTCTTTGTAGATAATACAAATTAAATGTAAACAGAGTGTGTGTGTATACTGAAATCAAACAAACAAACAAACATACGCTCCCTTACCCAAAAGTGATAAGATAAGGCTCATGAAAACTGGAGCTGTTTGTCAAAAACAGGTGCATGAAGTAAAAAACTCAAGTTGTCATTGAGACAAAATGTCATAAAATTATCAAACTGCTTGCTTTTTTAAGCTAATTGGGTCCAAATTTCAAAAAAATCAAACCAATTCCATAATTAATCTTCGAGAAGGGCTCAGAAATGAAACTAAAAGCAATAAATGATTTGGAAATACACAATTTTCAGAGAATCTTCCACTGTCTGTATTATTGTTCTCTGTTTTCCCACCTCCAGAAACTATTTACCACTTTCTTTTATCGGCTTTTGTGCAATTTTAGAGGAGCAATCATGACTTAATTGCGACGCTCTACAGCAGCTCAAGAGTTGGAGTGAAGCTGAAAACAAAGCATAGAAGTAAACAACTTAATATTCCATTCTGGTCAGAGGGAACAGCTGCAGAGAACAAGTGCTCCCTGCTTTGTTAGAACTTCTTTCAAACGCACATGTGAGTGTCTTCGCTTCACTTGAGAGCTAATCTGAAGTGTCAGACAGAGAGTGTTGCTGCTTTAAGAGGAAAGAGGAAAGAGAGCGCACGCTTATGTAAGCTAAGCAGGTATTCCACTTCAAGCTGCTCATGCTTTAAGAGTTTGTGTTTCAAAACGTGAAGTAAGTAGGGCATTGGCCTGTTACCCCGAAGGACCTTTGAGTCACAGGAAAAGTTGGAGCTCAAGGTAAACTCTCACAACAGATGATCACAGGAAATCATGTCTTTGTTTTCTCACCACATGATTGCAATAAATGCTGAACAAGCATTCTGTAATGAGCTTGAAGTAAAAGAAACTAATCAAAAAGGCTTCAGATACTAAACATTTTTGGTTGATACAGTCAGACCATTACAGGTCTGTCAAACATAGATCTGTGTCAGTATAAATGTGCTTTGTTACAATGCAATAAATTGGAAAAACCTGCACCAAAGTACTCCTGTCTTATTTCAAGCAGAAAAAAAACATTTACCGCACTAAAAATAAGCCACATATACACACGTTTTGAGACATTACATGCTAGAAATAAGAATAAGAAAATAACCCCCAACGGCCAAAGGCACCAAAGGCAACAAAGGCAGAGGGTGTTTAAATATGAGTGCCTTTTAACGCCTAATAACTAATGAAAAAACAACTTCTCCACAAAAAAGAGGGCTTGATAACAATGCAGTCAAACAATATCTTCATATCACCACGGTAAAAAGATGTGGGCAACATTTCGACAAGGTGTATTCATTTTTTTTTTAAGTTTTGCCACCTCCTATCTGGGATGCATTACAACACAGACTTTTTGACCTATCCTGCAGCCAGTCACTAGGGGGAGCAGTTTTTGTGGAGACCCCAGTTCAAGCCAAGTGTCATGGTGTCCATAAGTTTTTACAGTCTATGAACCAGAGGTAGAGGAGATGCATCCATTATTCATGTCAGGTGAAAAGTGTGTTCCCATTACAATTTGGCCATAAATTTCAATATTGGAACTTCTGAAAAACCATGTCATTAAAGCGTAAAAACTTGTTGAGGGGTCTTTTCTGAATTTTAGGATTTCCACTTCTATTTATTGCGATATTTAGGTCTTGAGTAAGTCTGGTTGTCATGACAACATGACTATAGATAAAGAGTCAAAACAAGTCAAGTTTCATATTCAAACCATTGACTATATAGAACAATAGGTGGAACAACAGCTTCACACAGTAAAGTCAAAACTCGAAGAACTGGCTTCAGCATTAGCTTTAAAACCTGCTACCTCCATTATAACAGACTGGACATGAGTCAGATGAGAAAACACGAAGAGGCCTTAAAGAGGTGTAAATGAAGCCTCTCAGGTTCAAGATATAAGAGTTTTGTTGTGCATGTTGAAATGCTTTGTGTGTAAACAAAAATTGGAGTCTTTCTTGGTTGGGCATAGAAAACAAGTCAGGGCAGTCTGTCGACATATTACAGATAAGTGGATATAAGTTGTGATGCAGAGGGCAATAGAATAAAAAGGGCATTTCATTTTCAACGTCATCCAGATCACACAAAACACATATTTGGTCCTCACCAAGAGCAACATGAAAGTGACCTGTTTCCAGAGCAAGAGGGAGGACATATTTTATGTACATTTCCTGTTTTAGGAAGCTAACAAGTGAAGCAGTTTGCCACATATCTGGCATACTTTCTGCTACCTATTACTATATTTTAGCTTTAGGTAATAGAGACTTTTATGCAGTTACACATAAGAAACTGCTCTACACTTTTAGAATTTATTCACTTCTTAGGGTTTCTTGTATCTCTCTACTGAGACAATGATGTTTGCCTATCAGATTTAATTAATAAGTTATTTGGCCGGCTACTCTCTCTGGAAGGCTCTTAATCTACCCTGACATCCTATCAGAAGTTAACAGTGCTCAAACTTCACAGCCTGCCCTCTACAACCCCAGGACTACATCAGCTGTGATTGGTTGGTCCGGTGTCAAGCAGGCACAGATGGGCTCCGCTTTGAACATTTCTCAGCTGTGGGGAGAAAGGGAGGCTTAAAAAAAGTATGCGAGATGAAGGGAGAGAGGATGAAAAGAAAAAAGTTGTAGAAAAGGAAAGAAAGTGAGAATGAAAAAGGGAAACAAAATAAGTCAGGAAGGCAGAGCCAGAAAGAGGGGGGGAAAAGGGTGAGATGACCCACTTTAGGGCACAAACATATGTGCTAAATATAACTGCTGTTCACTTCAGCTTGTAGTGATGCGTGTGTCTCAGGCACAAACCTGTGAACGGTCCCTGCTTCAAAGGCAGACAGTAGAAAGGGATGACAAAAATAGACCGTCTTAATTTAGAGCTGAGTAACTTCTATAAATATTTGATAAGAGGCAAAAACTTCCTCAATGTGGCGACCATGAGAAGAGCTAATGCAGCTGAAGTGAACAGTTTAAGATTTCATTGGATCCACACAGTGTGATGGTTTGTTTTAAGTCTTTGAAAACCATGTAAGGCTTGACTACCAATTTTGTCTACAACAAACAAACAAACAAACAAAAGCATCTCTCTCTGTATTTTTTTCTTACTTTGATCACTCAAATAAATTAGTTTGACACAACCATCTCTAAGAAAAATATATTATATAAATAAATATATTATAATAGTGTCACTATCAAAGGTGTTTTGATCTCATAAATGTGTTCTCTCCTTTGCAGAAGGGTTTTGCTCATTAAAGTTACTTTTTCTTTTTTTTTTTTAATCATATTTGAATCATCATAAATTTGTTTAAAGTCTGTAAAAGAGTCTCAAACTTTGAAAATCTGTTTTGTCCTCCCCAGCTACCATAAAGAACTGGCTGTTTTACAAATAGATTCAGGGATTTTTACAACATATGAGTAATTGACGTCTGAAAATGTCTCCTTTTCTACTGGTATATAGGTCCCCGTTGATTCTTATAAACACATTTCCTACCTATGTCTGTGTATGTACCAAGCGCATCTAATAACAGTGTAAAACAACATTTCCATTCATAATTTCATGAATCATTTACTTTCCCCCTTCAAAATCTGCATCAGTATAACTTAACCTTTTCATCCCCATCATCCATTATGCTGCTTAAAGTCTTGCTGTCTTGTTCCTGCTCGACTGTGACCTTTTGCATCTCTCCGTGGACTTTCTTGCCCTTTCTCTGCTGCCTCCACTGACTACCTGTACATGACTGTTTTGCTCACTGATGCAGTTAACGCTGCTTTTCAGTAAACTTTCAGTGAATGAGTCATGCACTTCAGGCCCCTGTGATTTTACTGAGCCCTTTGAAATAACTCAGCATCTCAGTGTAAGCAAGACATTTAAGACTATCAATAAGCTGTGACACGAGGACACATCAGCGAGTCGTACTCTTAAACAGCTTTAAACTATTGATCCAAACGATCTTATTTGAAGATAAATTGAGATTTAACATTTGTGTATTTAACTGAAGAAACCTGAAGGTGATGAATGTAGGTGTTGGCAGCATTTCACCAAACAGAAACGGTGCAAATAGAGTGTAATGTTCATGTATGTATGTGGAGTATGTTAAAATAAATGTGCAATAATCACCATAAAACTTTTGTTTTCTGTTATATTACTAGGGTTCCTGTTCATGGAGGCAGACATAACAAACTGTCATGTTTGTCTATGGCAGATTTTGGGGAACAGAAAGAGAAACATAGTTTTCAATACAAGCCTGGCCACTGGTCCTGAAATCTACCAGGGAGGCAGGTGGAGAAGAGGAGAGAGAGCCATTGTTGTTTTTACGGTAGAAAATATAACAGTTGTTGTATAAGAAAGAGAAGAGGAGTGAAAAGAAAAGTTTTCTTATTGTTTTGCACAAACGAATTTGCATGGGTAGTATTTTATGGTAAAGAATCCATCACATTTTTGTTGAAAAAGATCACAAAGAAGGGAAGTGAAATTGGGGCAGAAGACACGTAGATTTAAAAAAAAAAGAGAGAGAGTAAACAGTGGTGCTGTTTCTTGCTCGACAGGTGAGGGTGCAAGACAGCAATTTTTACCGTCTTTAGACAGTCTTTAAACTTTTTAAAAATTGTTTATGGTATAATCTAACAAACTTCTTCTACATTTGAGAGTTTTCTTTTATGTTTGACAGTCAGAGGTGTATTTGTCTTGCATTGTGGAAGGCTAGCACTACAAAATCTAACATGTATCATCAGAGGGTTATACTGTTGTCATGGAGATTTCTTGCTGTTGTTTCTAC
The DNA here is from genome assembly GCA_008086565.1 of Thalassoma bifasciatum. Taxonomy (NCBI): domain Eukaryota; kingdom Metazoa; phylum Chordata; class Actinopteri; order Labriformes; family Labridae; genus Thalassoma; species Thalassoma bifasciatum. The sequence continues at coordinate 190,733 of RPOG01000350.1, forward strand.
AGCTATGAGTGATGTCACACAACTTTTCCACTAGCTCATTTTGACTTATTAGTAGCACAAAGATACTAACTTTAATGATGTTTCTCCTCTATTGTGTTGCCAAAAAAGCAGAACGTCTATAATCACATGCTAACAACTAACCCTCCATAACCTATGAAAAAAAATGGTTACAGAAATAAATAAAGACACCTTCACCTCATCACTTGATGTTGTGGTTGTAAATGCTGCCATGTTTGCTTCTGTCGCTTAGGTGTTGCTAAAATTCCAATTTCTACACTCTGCACCTGTAAAGCCTCTATCTTAAAGTTCTACTCTCTAAAAAAACCTTGATTACAAGCTTAGGTTTCTTGTTTCAATTGTTAAACTCACCCTGTCTTTATTTGGGGCCGGCCTCAATAGGAGACAGGCTGCATTATACAATATGTGACGGTCTACATACATGTTGGATCTTATGACTTCAGGGATAGCTATAAGAGAGAGATTTTCTTTCTTTCACTGCAAAATTAAATGGCATGCTGGTCCCAATGGTGAATGTTGATGTTTGTTTCATTGCAAAAATGTAACAGGATTCACAACCTAAACACTGACAGGAGCTTTAAAATCCTCTGATGTTTGCAGTCCTCTCACAGATTGCATCAGAGCAGCTTTGAGCACATAAAACCTTTTTGTATTGTTTTCCAAATTAGTTGCTTTGTTATCAGGAGCTTCACAGTTAGACTAATTGAAGAATTCCAGTCCAAAATGAACAGCTTTAAACTGCTTTTATTACACGCCATCTCGCTTAAACATTTCCTGAAACAATCTATTAGAAAATGATCTTCCTGAGAGACCTTGTTTTACTCCTTTACGAATGTTAAATCAGCATACAGTTTCAACATTTCCTCATGGGGGGAAAATACATATAAGAAATATAAGAGATTAATTGCAGGCTAAGAATAGATCCTGGTTGTTTTCCATCTAAAAGGGTATCATAAAACTCAGCTCAGCACAGCGCCCTGCCTCATAATGACCGTCTCCACCTGACACTGACTGCCTCCATCTGTGCCCACTCAGTGACACACAACCTGCCTCTGATCTGCAGCTTCAATCAGTCAGCAGAACAGAGCCCAGAGAACTCTATGGTCATCAGGGAGCTGGAGCTGACACGCCGCCAAGTCTCCTCACACAACAGGGTGCCAAATGCTGCAGAATATTCACAAAAAGCACAAAGGTCGTTGTTAGCAAGAAAATGAGAGATGCACAAAAGGTGGGAAGTGGCGTACAATGGAGAGGCGGTCGATAGATGAGGGGAACATTTGGCTGAATTTATCTCATCCTTTTAGTTTCATCTGCCTCATACTCGCACTTTTGAGGAAGGTCGATGAAGCAACTGTGTACCACCTTGTTTGATGACACAAGGCAAGGACCCTGTCAACTGTATTAATGTTGCAGTGCTTTTAAAAAAGTCTAAAATAGAGGTCAGGTACGGCAGGTAATTTACATAAAACAAAGACAAACTAAATCTGCACCTCCCACACCATAATACCTTCATTCAGCTGCATATTCATCTCATCTCTTCACTGTTATCACTCAGCTTATGGTTCAAGTGGATTGAGATGTTGCATTTGCATCCTGAGGCTCCAGGTGACACTTTCATACAGCCAGAGCAGGTGTGGTATGAATATTGAAACGACTACAATTCCCAACATCTCCTCCGTTGGGCTGTAGTTATGTAAGCTCCCATTAATACAAATCAAGAATGTGGTTCTGCAGTGAGCCCAAAGAAGATGTATCAGTAAAAAATAACCTCAAACAAATCTAGTTCATTTAGACGCATTTAGCTAAATGAATGATAGAATATTCTCTCCTCCGCTAGTTGGCACCAGAATTGGTAACACAAGTTATCAAATAACCAAGAAATGCTGGTCATACATTGTTTCTAGGCAACAACGCAGCCACCCTCTACTAGCCAGGGCTGTACACCAACCTCTTCAATCCCACATGACTCTACTACCTTGATGTAAACAAGCATCGATGACAGAGCTCACTTCATATCCAGGCTTGTTCAGCAGTTTTTTGTTCTAGAAAATTGTGATAAAGCTGTTGATAGCTGCGGTAACAATCGCTACAATCAACATATCCCCATGTACATGCTTGTTAACTAACTTATTTTGTTGCTAAGTTTTTTCATTTCTCAGGACTAATAGTCAGAATTTGACTTTTAGTCCATACCTATAGATGTTGCAACCATCCCATAAATTTGCACTAGAGGTACAAAACTTAAACAGTTTTGAGAAACGTGAAAGAATTTAATAACAATCTTATACTGGTGCACTAATTATTGAGCTAACACTAGCAGTTTGTTGGTTTTCCTAACAAAAACAGACTCGAGAAATAGCTAGCATGCTGGACAGGAAAGACTGATGTGAAAACTTACTTCTAAACAACAAGGTAGCTCAAATCTACATCTTAGGTGATGCTAAGCTAACTACCAATTAGCTGCTTCATGTCCAGCTGATGGATACGAAAGTTGCATCATCTCATCATACTCTGATAATGAAGCACTTCCAAAGTATCAACATATTCCTACTTGACTGACCACTTTTGAGCTAACATAGCTGTTTCATGGTTTGAAAATATTTTATTTGAAGAACTCAAATTAGCAAGCTAACTTTTAGCTAGTTATTTAAGGTACAAAATAAAGCTTACAGTGATTCCTAATGTCACTACAACTAGTGTCCCTATTCTGGTGGTGGAGGTGAGTCCATTTGGGAAGGAGGGAGTGGGTTATTTTATACTTTGGTGGCCATATTTTTTGTTAAATGTTTTAAACATATTCCGTAAACTTCTTCAAAACCCAATACACAATTATCTTTAAAAAAAAGTTGAGCTTACGGTTACATTAACTTGAAGTTGTATGGATGCCAACATTAGCAGCAACAACTGAACAAAAAGTGGCTGCAGGGTTATGCAAACTGATTCCTGTTTTAATAAAAAGCCTCATTAAGCCTCATTGAAAGTCTGCAGTTGTCCATAAAACAGCTCAAAAATCAAAGACATACTTGGTGAATGATAATGGGAAGTAGAATGTATACAGCACTTGGTAAATACTGCTGCATTAGCGACTAATTGAAGATTCAATATGATGATGTTTGATACTTTCTGTACATTTTGTTGATTTGTTGCTTCTCTGTCATTTCACTTATTCTGGGGTAAAAGTGAGAGTCCACTTCCACATAATCAGATTCAACTCAGTGAGAGTCTACTGCAGCTGCTCGAGAGCAAAGTGTCTGTTAGCTTCATTCAGCCGAGTGCCACAAATCCATCGGCTCTACCTTTCATTTGGACTCTTTTCTCTCAGGCTGACAGTCAGACTCGATGATGCAAGCCAAGCCAGGCAAGCTAAAGATCTCAGGCCAGAGACAGATCCAATAGAATCGTAATGAATAAACTCCTGACATTTGAGAGAGAGAGGTTTTCACCTGGAATAAGGTAGAAAAAGCAAGCCCGCTGTAGTCTTTTGACTGAGTCTTCTACATTGAATGCTGACATCTCTGTGCTTGGTATCACACTTTTCTATTTTTATTTTCTGCTTAGCTCTCACTCCACATTCCAGGCGGCAGCACTTTACCGATATACATCAAAGACAGCTATAGGTCCACCCAAGAGACGATTACACAACACCACTCTCCTCTGACAGTTGCCTCACCCTCTGCCATCTTAATCCCACATCCTGATGAGTGAGATGGGAAAAAGAGATGCTCCCTCACCTTTGCAACTCCTGATCATCTTGACAAAAGATGTAATCCTGTTCCACCTACTCACATAAACAAGCTTATTCTACTAATTCTATTCCCGGGCGAGATCCCAGGGAGGGATTTGAATGGAGAGTTTTCTGAATGGGTGCACAAGCAGGCAGAGTAGGGCAGGACACATCAAGGAGGCTTGACGCACGGTGGAAAAGAAAAGGGGGGAGTGAAATGAACAGTCTCTGCCACGGGGGTAAACACTGCTGTGGTCGGACGTGGGGTCCAGTTCTTGGCATTGTTCTGTCACATGTATGAGTGCTTGGACTGAATCTAGTACTTCATTCCTGTCCTGGGGTCCTATACCCTTTTTATATCTGGCCTAATATGTCCTAAAAGTGGCATTTAATTTCATTCAGACTGACAATAACACTGTGTGCCAGTGACCCAGAGGTTTGAGTGCCGCGTATACACAGCTGTCTTGCCAGATTTCCCAGGGATGACTTCTTCATTGCATGTGTATTTGTCTCTTTGTGGTCAACTGTCCATCTAAAACCCATTTTACAAATCAACGCGGCACAATTTTGAGACAATCAGATCCCAGAATTTCTCTTTGTAGGTATCCAGAATGGCACAAAGGATCAGAAGAACTCTCCTATAATGGTGACTGTTTCCAAGAAGTATCAGGGACAGACTTATCGATAAAAATCTCCATTTGGTAGCAGTTCTGTCCTGTGACGTGTTACAGAAATTACACAAGATAAGGGCTGAACGATTTTTTGTTTTCTGATCGAGATCACAATTTCAAACATCATGATCCTGTGATCACTAAAGCTGCGATTTTTCTTTTGCTCCTGACTGACCCAGGATCTGTTGTGTCAGCTGTTTCACACACAGGTGTCTTGATTGTAAGACTGGAAAATCCTTTTTTTTCCTTGGGATTGTTGAATTTTGGTTTTAATTGTTTTGTTTTTTATTTCATTTAACTTGACACAATTAAGACTATTTTGCACTAGATTATTTTTATAAGTCAAGAGTCAAAGACAGCTTATTTTTGTTCTTCAGTTTTTATAACTAAAATTACATTTTAAAAAGTCCAGTTTAGAAAAAAAAAATGGTGTTAGACTCAAGGTTTAGGAAAGTCAAAACTCAGCTATTTATCTAAAAATCTTTTTTTTAAATTGCCTATTATCCCATAATTTTGTATTTATTTTGTATAATTTTGACTTAAATCTTAGAGTTTTGACTTTTTATGTCAAAATTTCAACTTTTTATCTCAAACATTGTCTTTATTTCAAAACGTAGACTTTTTATTTTAGATTTTTGTCATCCTAAAATTCTGAACTTAAATGAGAAAGTTTTGACTTTTTCCACATGATGTTAAATTGATATCTTAAACTGTTGAAGTTATTTACTTTTTGTCTTAATTTCTCAAAATTTTCACTTTTCATATTAAAATATAGACCTTTTATCTCAAAGTCGGAAACAAGTCTTACCTTCACAAGTGGTAGCTTTTGATGTTTCAATGGTTTGATGTGATTTTCTGTCAAGTTTGTAAATGTTACTGTACATTGTGAAGTCTTCATTAAAGTTTGATTTGAAGAAAATCATGAATGGAATTGAAACCGCTATATCTGCCAGAAAAATCGCAATCAGATCTTTTTCTAAAACCGTTCAACCCTATACTAGATATTCGACAATCAGATATTCAAAAGACATGAATCATCCCTTGGTTGCACTCTACTAGTCATCCTAGACAATGGCCCTGTGATTTTCAGCTGCAGATTATCACTTTGGGTGCACAAATCAGCTCAGCAACACTTCACATGGACTTTGGATTGTTGGCAGGCGAGAAAAAAATCTGTTAATAGCTCAGATGAACGTGACCATTCAGATTTCTGTGCTCTTACTTGTGGCCTAACCACAGGTAGGGGAGGCCCAATGTCTCAACAAACCTTTTATGAATTAATGCTGTTTGCAAAGGGTGAAAAACAATTGTCGGGTCATGTTAGAAAGTTTATCAGATGCAAAAGCTGTACAATACTTAACACGCCTTTGAAGCAACTCTGGAAAGTTATCACAGCAGGAATAATTTGCACCCTCCTGTCCTGGCATTTTCAAAGCAAACAGAAGAATTACCATAATGCTACACTATTCATGCAGTCAGGTAATCTGCTTGCAGTGCGTTCCCACCGAGCGCTTTGACAGATGACTTTGGATTTTGCTGTGAAAGAAATTAAGCCGGGCTCAACTTTCCTTATGACCCTGCTGTGCAAATGAGGTGTTTCTCATTGAAATTGATTTAGAAGCTACTTTTCTTACCCATTACTTATGTCCTGTACTTTTGTTTGCACCCGTCAGAGTTAGTCAAACACCTTTGAAAGCCCCCTTGCCAAAAGCTCTGAGTAGTTTGTGTGAGAACATTTCAAAATTGTTCAAAGACACTGTGTAGACTAGCCATAGCTGACCAATCTACAGTCGTTCTTGTCCATAGACACCATAAAACCGCTTCCAAATCCAGAACGAAAATCCATCTCACTGCTGACATCACCTTTGGTTACCACCGCTGCTAAAATTGCTCCACATTTCCCCTTGAGCCTGGAGGTTATCTCATGATTTAGCACCCAACTTCATCATTTTTCAACCTCACTTTTGCCAACCACCCACCAGTTCTCTTCTGGTATCATCTGACCTTTAGTCACAACGTTTCAGGCTGAATATAAGATCAGTCATAACTTCATTTCTTTCTGTTTTTTATAAAGAAGCAGTAATCCAGACATGATTATGCTGTGTTGGGGACTCGAGGCAGAATGATCTAAAGATTTGTCATCGGGAGACTTCGTCAACTGCACTGAAGACAACCGCTGTTTCCAATTAGAACTACTACTGTGAGATAAATCTGTTGTTTTTTAAGCGGTAATACTTGGAAGTATTATCCAAGTGGGGTAATTACTTAGCTTAGTTAGTTGTGCATGTGACCAGTGTGGCCAGGAATGGGGATTTCTAGCCAAGCTGCTCAATACTCATTAGCGTCTATTCAGCAATTATCCTTGATGTGGGTTTGTCAAGATTTGATGACATCAAAACTTGTTGCTTGTTTTTTACAGCATTTTTTGTTCTGTTTTTTTTCTTTACTTGTTAATACCGTGAGAATTACGAACTTCTACGACAATGAGGAAATATTAGCTGCAACTATTCAATTTTCATAAACTGTTAAATATCCCAGCATTGAAAATATTTGACCCACCCCTACCATGTACTGAGACTAGAGCCCTGGTTATATTGAATGCAGGCTTGACTCCCAGTCTTCCTGCTATTTGGTGCTTATCCAACCCCTGTCCTATCCAATGCAGCCATCAGTCACAAGATAAAAGCCCAACCACACACCAATACTGAAATCCAATGACTGTTGCCTGAGGATAAAGTCTCTGGGAGCTCTAGCAGACTTTGAGAGCTTCCATTGTTGCTATCAGCAATAATGGACCTCTAGTTCAGACTTCTTTTTCCATGCAGTGTCTCTGTTTAGAGTCTGACAACAAACTTTTGACAAGGGAATGGAGTTGTTGTCCAAACAGAATCTGGGGAAGAGTTTAAACTGAAGATATGCTTTTACAGGGGCTGTGAGGTGAAGCAGGATAAAGACTCAATTTACCATGAGCACTTGCACCCATCATTGTGAGGATGTGGCTCTTAATGATACTTGCTTTGTGGCGTAGTTTAGTAGCTAGCTAAAAATATAGGTTACTTACAGCCCAGTGCTCTGAGATGCGTCTGTAACCTGTAATGTAAGTGAATCCTGTTTTTTTTCCTACCAGTGCTCATCTACCAACTCCAACCTCACCAAGCAGAGCAAATGTAACCTGGCTCTTCATTTTATTGATAGATTCTCAAGTTTACACAGACCACTGCAGTATACCACTGTTTTAGCAGTTAGCACATGCTCTATCACCCTCCTGTTTAGCCTACTTCTGCTTTTCTGTTCCTTTTCTGTTTGCCAGTTCAGCTCCAGCATCCACCATTACAACAAAATTAATCCAAGACATTGTTTCCAAGTTTTAAAATTTGCTTGCCGGGGTGGTGTCGTCATGGTAACGTCAATGTGCTGCAAATCAGCCCTGTTCGATCCAACCAAAAAGCTGAGAAATAGCTTTAAGAAATAGTCTATGCTGGTGCCGATTACGTTATTGGGACATAGATTATCATCAGGGATATATCTAGAGGTGAGACATGTTCAAGATCACTAAGAAAGCCCTCACAGGGACTTTAAAGAGATCAAAGGAAGTTAAATTGGTTATGTATGACCTCTATATTTCTTGTACGAGGACTGCATGTCAGTGGATTAAATTCTGCCCTTTTGCATTTTCTGCAGAGGGCTACAGCGAGTGCAACTATTATGACTACAAAACACCAAAAAACTCCTAACATCCTTGTTTTCAGGGAATCATGTCTTAGAAGAGAACTGTGTCAAGAAAGCCTCATCTTTACTGGCAAAAATAAGTATTCATGAACATTTTATTTTCAGGCTAGGCTTAAAAAGCCAGGATATGCATTAATTAATAACAAAGATGCAGTTTAAAGAGATTTTGTAGAATTTAAACCATCATGATTGAAGTAAAGCTTCACAGAATTAGAGCTTTGCGTCGACTTGCACTGAATTTTTCAAATCCTTCTGAGTGAAAGAGCCTTCCAAAATAAAGCTCTAATGCAGTCCGGCACACTCCAAAGTGCTACTTTCTCATAGAGCTTATTGTCTTCTCATGTGTCATAAATTCTTAAATACTTGACCCATATTCTGTGTCTCGGGGCGGTTGGTGGAGCAGTGGAACAGAAAAACAGTGACTCTGCAGGGTTTGTTGTGATTCCTCTCAAGAGTCACATCTGAGAAGAGGAGCGATGGAGCTGCAGTGAGCTCTGTCCGACCCGCAGGGACAGCTTTGCCTCTCGCACGGGGAAAATAAACAAAAGCAGTTTTAATTGGATTCAGGACTTTTTAGCTTACAGAGGCAAATTTAGAATGGTGATAATGTGTAGCATGAAAACCCATTATTGAGCATAATCTGAGAAGGGAGGTGATAAAAAAAAGCAACAAAGGGAGATGATACTTGAAAGGCACATGAGGATGTGACATAAACTGCTTGTGGCATTTCAGAACATTCAAATGATTTTAATACTTTTCACTTTACATCAGTTGATTCTCTTTCCTCTCTGAGGTACAGCATTATCCCAGTCTTCATGCAGAAACTGTTTCAAAGTGTATTGTGTTTCAGTCCCAGGCTCCATTGGATGTTTTTTCCTGCTCCTGCAAAATCCAATCTGACCTTGAATGTTGAGAGGAGCAGTTTTTTTGTAGTTTCTCTTCGTAATTCTGGCAGACACATTACTTATAGCAGCTTCAGCAGCCGAGGACGTGACTCATAACTCATGTCTCTCAGTGACACAAGTCAGTGAATCACAAGCGAGCGCACCGAGTCGTCTTATGGCTGCCTGAGCTGCTCAAATCACAAGTTATATATCATTGCTGAGTTTCTTTCGCAGCAGAGATTAAAAGAAAAAGATTTTAAGGCCACTGAGTTTTTGGCTGGTTATGAAACAGACTGGGGTTATAAATGATGCCTTTTCATGAGCAACAAATAAAAAAGAGATCATAAACATAAAGACTGACTGTTGCTGATAAGTTATTTATTATACCAAAAACCGACTGGCTGGGGTTGTTGTTTATCAAACTGATCAAATAAACAACATTTTTATTGCTTTATTAAAGACAAAACTCCCTGATGATTGATTTAAGTGTCAAAATAAATATTGTATTAAAAAACTACATGAACATACACATGACAAAATCAGCAAAAGGAACAGATTTGTCAACTAGGCCAAACTCAACACAAATTGAGAGTTACTCTCTGGAGCTTTAAGCTTCTGAATTTGCAGTATGATAGCAAGAAATTAACTGGGCTTATACTTAAAATTTTGCAAAATGAAGGCATTGCTTTTGTCAAGTCTAAGTAACATTATCACCATGTTTTAGTAAAAGTAGTGCAGAAAGTTTGATGTGTTAATTCTTGATGAAGAATGATGACTACATTTCCCATGAGCGCCATCACCTAGAAAAGATGTGGCTTTGGACAAAGCATGCATTTGTAGTTCAATAACTAAATGGAAAACTTTTTTTTTTTTTTTTTTAATTGATTAAGGCAACTTTTTAAGAGGTAATCTCTGAATTGGTGCTACATAACAATCACAAAACTTTGCTCATCCTGATTGTGTTGGTTACAAAAGACGACCAAATTTACAAGCTTTTCTATCTGGAACAATATTCAAGACTAACATCTTTTCCTAAACCTGCTCCAGCTCCAGCCATGAGTCCAAAACATTATGTCAAGCATAAATTATCAAAAGAAAAGACAACAACCTCTCCTAATTGCAAATTAATCAGGCAAGCCTTAAACATGACAGATCCAGACAAGTGTTGGATATCATCCTGAACTTAGGCATTAACACTTAAAAATATACTAATGCAGTTGCTGGTGATTTCAAATCATACTGTATGGATTATGACAAGGCATCACAAAGAAAAAAAAATCTCCAAACAGTGTTTTTCTGTCATATTATGTCATTCATAAATCTAATGGTTAGCTGCCCTGTGACTCATTAAGCTAATTAGCATTGTTGCTAACTATGGCAGCATTTACATCCAGGTTTTTATCCACTGTAATATCAATGACTTGCTCCATCATTGTTGAATTATCAAATTAATTTACATTTTATAGGATTAATAGTATGTACATCACACTTCCTTTGGTTTATAGTTCCAGGAGATGATAATGCCGTGAGATAGTTACACGATAAAAATGATGGAGTCTCATAATTAAGGATTTCAATGGTTCCAGAAAAGATAAAAACATATTCTGTAACCATTTTATCTAGCAATATGACACACTTTTACCATCCACCTGTTGTTTCTTTTACTTACTGCTGGGAAGGATGATGAAAGAAATGAAAAGAAAGAAACATTAAACTGAATAACGGAGAATCTGTTCAGAGCTGGAACAAAGTAAGCATCTCACGTCCTCCTCTAAATTCACTCCTTTTGTGAAGCAAATCTCAAGGGAAGCATGAATGGAAGTTAACAGGCAGATATGATGGGAGACTGGCGGCATAAGAGCTGCCGTTAAACTGTGTCATTTGCGAAAGCTTCCAGACAGCTGGCATCACATGTGTACACCTGTAGGTCAGCTGACAGCAACATAAAGAGGAAGAAACCCAGGGAACAACTTGTACAAGACAGTTCTTGAGCTCAGAAAAAGCACAAATAGAGCTGTTTTTTGTCAGAGTGAGGACTCGAGAGCTCCAGGGAAGCTCGAAAGACTTCCAATTTTTCTTATCTTTCTCTGCTGTGATTTATAGCCTGGTGAGAGAAGAATGAGTGCTGCATTTAAAGTGTTCAAGCCTCTCTCTTCTCCATTCAAATCCTGCACTGAAATCCGTAAGGGAGGAATTAATTTTTTTCCAAAACAAGAGACTGCTGCTTCACATGAGTCTATTTTTGGATTGTTAACATGGGAGAACATGGGAAGTCATGCTGCAGAACTGCAAAAACCGGCATGCAGCTCTTTCTTATGCCATCAATTCCAGAGCAGCTAATGACTTGCAAATTCAACATGCAGCCCCTGGCAATAAAAGTCCACTTCAATGAATCTCAGAAAAAGGAGCAAAGGGGGGGGTGTCACAGCGCAGGATCATGCAGATCACCTGTCCTGATATGGCTGCAAGAGATGCATAACCTGATCTCAGGTGAGGTATGCAGGAGTGCCACATCCTCATACTCGTCATACCTGCAGGGGCAAACACACTGAACTGGACTGAGAGAAAACTGGTGATTTGACACCCCCTTTTTTAAGTCCTTTAACATACCTCTCATTGGATTCTGGATCCACAAGATGCCTCCGATAAGGTGAGGAGACTGGCCGAGCATCCCGAGTCACTGCCTACCACTGTCACGTCCAGAGGGAGCTGCTTCCCTGAGTGTTTTATTGACAATCACGCGGTGACTTCTCTGTCCACATGCCACTCCACCTGCTGCCTAAAACCTGACCGGGCTTGTGGAACAGGATGAGCGCACACACACGGTGCACTGTTGCGCCACGAAAAACACAACAATACTGTGAAATATCTGCAAAACACTGCACATAAAATAGTCCCTTGTGTAAATCTAAGCACTTAAACACTGAAGTATATTCCAGAGGAGACAAAGTGCACGGTACACCAGGGATGATTATGCAAAAGAAGTCGCAGACCTGTTAACCAGTCTCGTCTCCACGCGCAAACTCACGACCAAGGCGCGCGCACCCCAACAACAAAACACACAGAAAGAGGCTTGCGCGTTAATACGAATCTTTATGGTTTGTGAGCATGTAGGCTACACAGGCAGGGGTGTCATTTCAATTGTCAAGTGTCATAAAAGGAGATGAGCAGGACTGTGTACCAATGTACCAGTTTACGTGATGCGGACAGACCAGAGGCTGGAACATCACCCAATCACAGGCTCCCACAGCTGACCCGGCTGTGTCTGGGTTGAGCCATGAAACAACAATCCTTACATCATGCAACTACATGCTCTGTTACCTACACCACGAGACATGCAGGGAAATGCCACAGCGAACAGGTTAAAGAGGAGAAAAGAGAAGCAGCTCACCTTCGACAGCCATCGTGCTACTCCGCAGATTTGGGCATCACTCGCTCAAGAGAGCCAGGGAAATGTGGAAAAAAAAAAAAAAAAAAAACTCAACGCGCTCTCATTGTACCTTGTTTGGCGTGTTATCATCACTTTGCTGCGGGCAAGCCGGAGCGCACAGCTGCTGCCTTGCCACAAAGGATCCTGGGAAGTGTAGGCTCAGCGCTTTCTGGTAAATGAAGGCAGACTGCAAGTTTCATGAATTGGCAAAAAAAGAGCAGCATCTCCTCATCTATCTCACACACTCTTTATCTCTATTTGTATGAAAACAGCTCAAAATAAAATAAAAATCTTTTTTCATTTCTTTCACATTTCTTCAGGAAAGAAACTACAAATCCACATTAGTCAACAAACTGAACTAATCTAGACCTGATGTGCTAATTGCAAGTTAAGGTTGCCTTTTCTCCAACCTATCCGACTCCAGGTAAGGTTGTAACCATAGCAACCACAAAAATTGACCCCATATGAGCTCTTGTACAATGTAGCCAAAAGATTCAGTGCTCCCTCTGCTGGTTGGCAGCAATATAGGTCATAAAACCCACTTTATGTAGTTCTTACCTTGCTGATTTATGTTTGTGTATTTTTTTTTTTTTTTTTGTCTTTAAATTCAATTTTTACCTTCAGAGCAAAGAAAATTAACCCTCTGATGCATGAATTATGAAAGTCAGTGTCAGGATTTTTCCCATAAGGGTTTTCATTTGTTTTAAGCCATGAAAAAAATTTTCCATTTTTATTTTCAAATATTTATAACCGAGCATTCAACATAAAACAGTGTGAACTTGATGTCAATATGATTTCTTTTTTTGTTCGACTTCTTTTCTTTCTTTTATTTATTTATTTATTTTTTAGTAATTTCATGACAAATCTTTTTTTAATGCTTTGCGAAACATTTTAACCCTCTGTCATCCATTTTAACACTGAATAATTTATAGTTTATACGCTTTTTCACCCTCAAATGTTTGTCTATAACTTTTTTAAAAATATATATATGTTTGGGAAAAAAATTGAAAAACTTTTTTTTCAGGTCCTAAGAAGAATAAGAATATCCTGACACAGGCTAATTTGAATTTCCACCTCATGAACCACTGAATTTAGGAGTAAATACCTTTTAAATAGGTGTCCACTGTAGAGACCACTATGCGCCACAGGGTCAAGGTCCAGTTTTTTTTTCTTATCATTATTCTGACTTCTTTCTATAAGAATTCTGACTTTTTCTTTCTCAGTATGGTAATGATAATGAAAAGTAGGTATTCAGGCCATTTTAGCTTTGCAAGACTGTTTCACTACTGAGCCCTGCACCAACTTGCTGTAAAATACTAACAGCAGGCAGGGCATCTGGTTTATGTCACTGGTTAAAGTAATTGCCCTGAATGGACAGAGGTAACAGCCCTCGGAGTAGAGGCCTCCTACCCTCAGCCCTTCACCACATCTTTCTCATATCCCTCTCCCCTATTTCTTACTTTATCCACTCTTTTTTCCCCTGGCATGGCAAGGCACAGGAAATTATCTTTATTACATTTTCAGTGACAAATCTGCTTGAAAGAGTCAAATGATGTAATAAAAGATGCATGAAAGAAGTGATTTTTATTCCTCTCTAAACTCCTGATGCTGATTACACACAGGATAAAACAGACTTGGTGAAATACACGACAAGCAGGGACAGAACTCTGAGCGAGAACCTCAATAAGTCTTAGAGGAGAATTGGGGTTTTTACGTGACATTAAAGACTTTTCCCTGTGATTGCTGCACTCACAGCAAAGGCAGTTTTTCCTGAATCAGTCCTGGCTCGGGTTTTCCGGGGCATCAACCAGTCACTGGAGCGTGTTTATTATGGGCTGTAGTGCCAGAGCAGCAAAGATGAGATAGAGGAAGGCAATTTTCCAATAAGAGTGCTGTAAATAAATAAGTACCAATGACTATAATGTCTGTTCAAATGAGAACTCCAACCAATACATAACACAGGAGTCAGTGTTTTTATCTGAAGTAATAAACCTCAGAGAAAATGATGGATTGACTCTTCAAAGTGTGGCATTATGTTTGTGTATGGCATCACAGCACAACAATACTTTGCCACATTCCAGGGCACATACAGCTTCCTAGCAAGAAACATTGCATTTTTCTTGTTTTCCTCAATATTTAAAACTATTGAAGCCTGTTTCCACCAGTTAAAAAAACAAAAAAAAGAAAAATTTGATTTTTGGAGATTTTTTTTGTGTCCATAAAAAGTCCAAATTTTGATTTAATAAGTGGAATTTGTTTAATGAAGCCCATCTCAGGGGAAAAACAAAGAGTGGATTCAGGCAGAACTAATGGAGCTGGAGCACAAAGAACTCGAGAGTTCCACTTTTTATCGAAAAATTTCGACTTCATTAACTCAAAATTTTTAATTTTATCTCAGAGTTTCAACTTATTAACTTGAAATTTTGCCTTTGTTATCTCAAAATTTCAACTTAACTCAAAATGTTGACTTTTTATCTCAAAAATTGACTTATTAACTCTAAATGTTGACTTTTTATCTCAAAAATGTGACTTTTAACTCCAAATTTTGAAGTTTTATCTCAAAATTTCGGCTTTTTAAACTCTAAATTTTGACTTTTTGTCTCAAAATTTCAACTATTTAACATGAAATTTTGACATAATCTTAAAATTTTGACTTTTTTTTCTCAAAACTTCAACTTATTAACTCGAAATTTTGACTTTTATCTCAAAATTTTGACTTTTTTAACTCTAAATTTGGACTTTAATCTAAAAATTTTGACTTATTTACACGAAATTCAACTTTATTATTTCAAAATTACAACTTTTTATCTCAAAATTTTGACTTATTTACTCGAAGTTTTGACTTTTTTTCTCAAACATTTTTACTTTTACAGGGGAAAAAAAACCCTCTGAAAATCAAATTTATCTTTGTTTTGTCACTCATTATTTGCTGATCAGACAGCCTGTAACACAGAACAGGAGAGTCTCATCTGCATAGAGAGGAGCTCAAAATTGGACACAGCACATGTATAAAAGTCAAACAAGACAGAATTGAAAAATTAACTAATGAATTACCAGGCAGCATTTCCATATCGTCTACTTCTAATCATGGCAGCCAACATATTGGAAATAGTGACCACGTGGAAGTAATTGACATGACATCACATGCCTGTTTCTGAAGCAAAGTTTTTGAATCATATCGTTGGCAGCTGCCATATTGGAAAAGTGAACTTAACAGTGGCAGCTGGTAAAAAGTATTCTTGATCGGGCTGTGCTGTGCCATATTTGGTTTTTAACAACCAACCCAGTACAATTTGATACAAACTGCAGGACACCAATAGGCCTACATTGTGAAAAAAGTGTCATTAAATCCAAAAATGAAAACAATGATAACAAAAATAAAATTTAAAAAAAGAAAATACTGCATACACACACACACATACATAATCTATGTGTGTGTGTATTTAAACACAGCCACAAACTGCTGAAAAGGTTATACTAGGGTGAGAGTAAGGGGGATGTGTGTGCATGTGTCTGTGTCATCTTATTTAAACAAGAACTTGCCCTTCTGTCTGTCCGGTTTCACCATCTTTTGCTCCGGCTGACTTTGACGTCTGACTGATCCTGAAAAGTTTCTTTAATCCATCATTTTTCACTTAAACTACTCCTCTGGAACAGGTTTTGGAGAAAAGAGCGTAAGAAGTTGTTTGCAGTGTCAGCATCCATCACTGTCAGTGACATCAAACAGGCCTTAGCTTCTGAGACCGACCAAATTTACCCTAAGGACAACTTCAGGAGCACCCTTCAAGGTTTATTTTCAACAAATCTGATTGGCTGAATTCACATTAAATTGCAAACGTCTTGCTCTATCAACAGTCCTTTGTTGGCTATTCATTGCTGCTCTATGGACACCTTTTCCAGGAGAGACAAGTGACCTAACTCTTATTTGTTTCTAACAAACATCGATAAATGTTTCTATATATTTTTATACATATGCAAAATATCTAAAAGTTATATCTTAAATGATTTGAAAATTAAATTAAAAACACACACTCCTGTAGGGAGGGTGGTGCCCTTGCTCCCTCTACTGGCCAGCTTCCACTGGGACTTAACCTTACTTTGATCCCACTTATTGAGCCGGGCCTTTAGCTTCTTTGCTTAAAGCTACAGTGTGCCTGACTTTTATTAAAATCAGCCATGAGCTCCATTAGGCAAAACTCTTACATTTAATATCTTTAAAAATAAGGACTTACATTTCATATTTCAAGATTGGGAGTTCCTACTTGGACCCATGAGCAAAAAAAATGTGGCGGGTCAGGATTTGTCTGTGATTTTTCATTATCTCCACCTGTGTCTAATTGCTGTTATGATGATTTAGTCCCCTGACTTTAACCCGTATCTTACAACTGCTTGTATTGACAGGCCTGATTTTGCTAGCCACCTTTTATTGACATTAACATGACCCCAAAATTTTTAATTCAAGCATTTTAAAGTATTTGCTTTATGACAATTAAAGCTAATTGCAGAAATTCCAACCTGTTTTTTCTTTGGTCTGCAGTACCACCAGTCAAGTTAGTTCTGTTACTGTCAAAGCTATCACAGGAAGCAGACCTACTGCTTATCATATATCTGACCATTTTCCCCTTTGATTGGTTAAATTCTATATGAGGACTAAGTGAAGGCATTTTGGCAGCAAGTTGAAGTCTGCTGCAAGCTAGGTGACTAAGCTTTGATGTCTTGCAAGTTAGTACTTAGTGACTGTTAAAACAAGCTGCTCACTCCTCACTGGGTTACTAATGGGGTGAAAACTATGCTCGCTTCTGCTTTGTTTTTGACCACAGGGCAAAAAAGTGAAGCTGCAAAGCCTGTCTGCTCCTCGGCTGTCAGCTTTATGCATGTTCAGTTTCTCTGCTCCCTATTGGTGCGAGCACAAAACAGACGCTCATTCTTCAAGTGTGTCTAAAAGCGCGTAACATAATTATCACCCCTCAAAGTGACAGTCACAGTAAAGTCTTGGAAATCCTTTTTTGGTATGCTAATAGAATACTGTCAACTTGTCACCCTCTACTAACTGGTAAAAGTGGAAACACTGTGATTACAGTGTTTCAATGTTCACTCAATGTGATATTAGAGCACCCAACTTTTCTTTCTGTGTGTGAGCCTGAGTCTAGTGAACCAAAGCCAAACCAAGGGATCTGTTGTGTATTTTCCTGGATTAAAATCCCTGACTGTCTCTTCTGGGCAGTGGTTCAGTTAAATCCAGCGGTTCAGTTTAAAGCCCCTCCAATCAGAGTCAGATCCTTTCAAAAATTGCACTAAGCGTTGACTCCCAAATGAAAAAAATGACAAAGTCAGAAAAGTTGCTGGAGTCCAGCAGGTTAAGTCCACAGATCACTTTATTGGCAAAGGAGTTCAGGTCTGCAGAGTCGAACTGAGGAAATGAGATTGTTCTGCAGTTTTTATACAATTTCATGTTGGAGTTTCTAATCACTTTAGACAACACCTTCAAATTATTTATTGGCTGTTTTTGGAGACAATTTTTTATATTCCCAGGCATTTGATTAGCTGTTTTAAAAAAATATCTTGAGATGTACAGTCCAGAGTCACTGTCCTCTGCAGGTGTGTGTATATATATATATATATATATATATATATATATATATATATATATATATATATGTGTGTGTGTGTGTGTGTGTGTGTGTGTGTGTGTGTGTGTGTGTACCTGCCAAGGCAGTGAACTCAGATCTGAGTGATTCACAGGCAGCTGTATTCATGTGTGTGTGTGTTCTGAGGAGATGAGGTCAGCTGTATGCGTGTGCATGTGAATGTGTGTTTGTGTGTGTGTGTGTGTGTGTGTGTGTGTGTGTGTGTCTTATTGGGAGTGCAGGTGCAGGTGTTGCAGGGAAGAACATCTCAGATGAACTTGAGTAAACCTGTTGAACCTTGATACAGTAAATAACTGTATTTAGATACCATAAATGTGAGTGGACATATTATGAACCAAATATATAAGAATATCAGGAAAATACACTCCTCCTCAGATCTCTAATCCTGGCTTCATTGCATCAAAACGAAAGAGACATGCTGCTGCGAAGCACCTACAAGGTGGATAAACGTGATAGCTTCAGGCAGCAAAAGACACTTGAGCATGCATGGAATTTAACTGCGGTTTTGTGGTTACCGAATGTATGAAACAGTAAGAGGAAACTCTGTGTTGTTTTTGACATACTTACTGCATGCACAACAACAATCTGGTCGCTCAGGCGTGGCTGTTGATATGAACCTCCAGGGTTTTCTCTGCCTTGTTCCTTGTTCTGTGGAGTATTTGAAGTTTCTTTTCTTTTCTTTTCTTTTTTGGCTTTGATTCCCGTAACTTGGTCGGAAGGAAATGTATAAATGTTTATGTGAAAACTTCTTTCATACTCATTCAGAGGGAAACGAAAAATGAATTAACCTGTAAAATAAGCATTATGGTGCGGCATGAAAGCCTAGAGTTATATAATATAGTTGTATATTACGCAACACAAGTACCTGTACCAACCTTAATCAACTCTTGAAATCTATTAAAACAACTACATAGAATTCATTAGAGACGTGGCTTTATAATTAAAGGTGCAGGGGAACCTCGTGCAAGTCAAGTTATGACTAAATACAATAACAATAGATTTAGTTAAACTCCTTTTTTTTTTTGGTTGTTGTGCCTTTATAGAGTAGGTAGCAGTATAGAATTTTTTTTTTTAGTTCACATTTTAAATTTTTAGTTATCATAAGAAACTGATTGTCCAGACAGGCCTTGTTGAAATAACATATATGGAAAACTATTTTAAAAAATGAAAACTGGACTCTTAACTTGACAGGAAATAATTAATGGTTTCAAAGAAGAAGTTTCTGTTGGAATTAAGTCATACTGTTGCTAGCACTTAGTCATAATGTTAAGGGAATTATGTTATGAGGTTGATATTAAAGTATTAATAGATTAAATTTTTAATCTTTAATGCTGTTGTGTTTAGATCTTCAGATTAAAATGCTCAATGCCTAAATCCTATTTGGCGCTACAGTAAGTGATGCATTGTTGTTGTCGAAGCTCTTTGTTATGAGCAGAATGGAGCTTTAAACCATCAACAAAGTTTTGTTAGTACACTTGTTTCTGATGCCATGGGATAGCCACAAGCAGTCAGTTGTCAGTATAGTTATGCAACGAAATTCTGAAGCTTCCTTTAAAGTGCAGCGACAAATATCAAGCTCTGATAGTCACCTTTCTGTCACTGTTTTACTTTCAGGGTCCCAGTACAAACACTCAGCTTGAGCAGTTTCATTCAGCAAATAAATTATTTATTGTATGATTATTCAAGTCACATGTTTCAAAGACTGATATGTTGATTTTTTGTTTGTGATAGTATTTTTTTCACCCCTTCATATAAGCCAAGATAGCAACACAGCCGAGTTATGCTTCTGCTTTCTCACAGGGTAAATCTTTAAACCATGACCTGTGCAACTTCACATTATTTCACAAACACATCTTCAATTTTAGTCTCACAGTTTTTAAAGTGTTCTGGTACAAAACAGGTATTTTCTTCCAACAACACTTACAGAAAATGATAATTTAACCAAGAGAAGATAGTTTAAGTAAACCAATTTTAAATCTGTATCTCCTACAGCAACTCTTAAGGGTGCTTGCTTGTCTTGACCACTTCGGTGCTGCTGGACTTGACAACACCCCAGTGAGCTTGGAGAGAGGTGATGCCCCCGTTGTAACGTCCGCTGATGAAGCGCAGCTCAGCCATTGGGTGGGCGGGATACATGTTGTAGGAATGCCCTAAGGGCTGACCTGCGTACAGTGAGCGGCCCTTGTTGGTGGTGAATATCACCGTCTGCAGGAAGTGGTTATACTTCCCAGAGATCTGGACGATGGCTTCATCTTCTCTCAGCTCCATCTCCTGGGGTTCACCTTTTTTGTTCCCAACAACCTCAGACCAGATGGGGCCATAGCGGAACTGGAAACTGAAGTAGGAGTGTGTCATGTCATTGTTCAATCGATAATGGNGTGTGTGTGTGTGTGTGTGTGTGTGTGTGTGTGTGTGTGTGTGTGTACCTGCCAAGGCAGTGAACTCAGATCTGAGTGATTCACAGGCAGCTGTATTCATGTGTGTGTGTGTTCTGAGGAGATGAGGTCAGCTGTATGCGTGTGCATGTGAATGTGTGTGTGTG
The DNA here is from genome assembly GCA_008086565.1 of Thalassoma bifasciatum. Lineage (NCBI taxonomy): Eukaryota > Metazoa > Chordata > Actinopteri > Labriformes > Labridae > Thalassoma > Thalassoma bifasciatum. The sequence continues at coordinate 211,379 of RPOG01000350.1, forward strand.
TGTGTGTGTGTGTGTGTGTGTGTGTGTGTGTGTGTGTGTCTTATTGGGAGTGCAGGTGCAGGTGTTGCAGGGAAGAACATCTCAGATGAACTTGAGTAAACCTGTTGAACCTTGATACAGTAAATAACTGTATTTAGATACCATAAATGTGAGTGGACATACTATGAACCAAATATATAAGAATATCAGGAAAATACACCCCTCCTCAGATCTCTAATCCTGGCTTCATTGCATCAAAATGAAAGAGACATGCTGCTGCGAGGCACCTACAAGGTGGATAAACGTGATAGCTTCAGGCAGCAAAAGACACTTGCGCATGCATGGAATTTAACTGCGGTTTTGTGGTTACCGAATGTATGAAACAGTAAGAGGAAACTCTGTGTTGTTTTTGACATACTTACTGCATGCACAACAACAATCTGGTCGCTCAGGAGTGGCTGTTGATATGAACCTCCAGGGTTTTCTCTGCCTTGTTCCTTGTTCTGTGGAGTATTTGAAGTTTCTTTTTTTTTCTTGTCTTTTTTGGCTTTGATTCCCGTAACTTGGTCGGAAGGAAATGTTTAAATGTTTATGTGAAAACTTCTCTCATACTCATTCAGAGGGAAACGATAAATGAATCAACCTGTAAAATAAGCATTATGGTGCGGCATGAAAGCCTAGAGTTATATAATATAGTTGTATATTACGCAACACAAGTACCTGTACCAACCTTAATCAACTCTTGAAATCTATCAAAGCAACTACATGGAATTCATTAGAGATGTGGCTTTATAATTAAAGGTGCAGGGGAACCTCGTGCAAGTCAAGTTATGACTAAATACAATAACAATAGATTTAGTTAAACTTTTTTTTTTTTTTAAGTTGTTGTGCCTTTATAGAGTAGGTAGCAGTATAGAATTTTTTTTTTTAGTTCACATTTTAAATTTTTAGTTATCATAAGAAACTGATTGTCCAGACAGGCCTTGTTGAAATAACATATATGGAAAACTATTTTAAAAAATGAAAACTGGACTCTTAACTTGACAGGAAATAATTAATGGTTTCAAAGAAGAAGTTTCTGTTGGAATTAAGTCATACTGTTGCTAGCACTTAGTCATAATGTTAAGGGAATTATGTTATGAGGTTGAGATTAAAGTATTAATAGATTAAATTGTTAATCTTTAATGCTGTTGTGTTTAGATCTTCAGATTAAAATGCTCAATGCCTAAATCCTATTTGGCGCTACAGTAAGTGATGCATTGTTGTTGTCGAAGCTCTTTGTTATGAGCAGAATGGAGCTTTAAACCATCAACAAAGTTTTGTTAGTACACTTGTTTCTGATGCCATGGGATAGCCACAAGCAGTCAGTTGTCAGTATAGTTATGCAACGAAATTCTGAAGCTTCCTTTAAAGTGCAGCGACAAATATCAAGCTCTGATAGTCACCTTTCTGTCACTGTTTTACTTTCAGGGTCCCAGTACAAACACTCAGCTTGAGCAGTTTCATTCAGCAAAAAAATTATTTATTGTATGATTATTCAAGTCACATGTTTCAAAGACTGATATGTTGATTTTTTGTTTGTGATAGTATTTTTTTCACCCCTTCATATAAGCCAAGATAGCAACACAGCCGAGTTATGCTTCTGCTTTCTTACAGGGTAAATCTTTAAACCATGACCTGTGCAACTTCACATTATTTCACAAACACAGCTTCAATTTTAGTCTCACAGTTTTTAAAGTGTTCTGGTACAAAACAGGTATTTTCTTCCAACAACACTTACAGAAAATGATAATTTAACCAAGAGAAGATAGTTTCAGTAAACCAATTTTAAATCTGATGTCGTTGAGAATTCCCACGAACGAACAGAACTGGTGAAGCCACGACGACCTGAACTGTTGTGGGGTCACTCGAACCTCTCTCCACTACGGGGGCAACATTGCAGGCGACTACTTCGCGTCGAGTCGGTAACCCACCCGCCCTATGTACAACATCCTTACGGGATTCCCGACTGGACGCATGTCACTCGCCGGGAACTTGGTGGTGAATATCACCGTCTGCAGGAAGTGGTTATACTTCCCAGAGATCTGGACGATGGCTTCATCTTCTCTCAGCTCCATCTCCTGGGGTTCACCTTTTTTGTTCCCAACAACCTCAGACCAGATGGGGCCATAGCGGAACTGGAAACTGAAGTAGGAGTGTGTCATGTCATTGTTCAATCGATAATGGACTTCTAAAGGAAATGAAGTTTTCAGTCCACCCTGTAAATGTGGACTGCGTCGATATTCAAGAAACCGATTAACTGTTTTTGCTTAAATAGACTGGAAAAATCAAAAATTGTCATTTGGAAAAGAACAAGGCCCACTGGAAACAATCACCCCAGATTAAAGGAGCTGAGAAACTTTCCTAATATACAGCTGTGCCTACAATTTTACACCCCCTCCAGCAGAATTTTCTGATTTTTTGGCCTTTTCTCAGAAAATATGAATGATAACACAGAAATCTTTCTGTCACTCATGGCTAGAGGTTGTGTGAAGACATTTATTAACAAACAACTGTGTTTACTCTTTTTAAATCATGATGACAACAGAAACTTCAAAAATGACCCTGTTCATTTTTTATACACACAAACTGATTACAAGCAGATAGATCACAGGTGAGGATGGTTACCTTTAGTAGACATTCAAACTCATTTGTGTTAACTTTTGTGCATTTATCAGGCCAAAACCACCAGAGTTGTGTAAACTTCTTAACAGGGTCATTTTTGAAGTTTCTGTTTTCATTATGATTTAAAAAGACTAAACAATGTTTTTTTCAGTAAATGTCTTCACACAACCTCTAACCATGAGCAACAGAAAGGATTTTGTGTTATCATTCATATTTTCTGAGAAAAGGCCAAAAAATCAGAAATTCTGCTGGGGGGTGTAAACTTTTAGGCATATCAATCTGCCAAAGAAAATGGTCCCAAACACCCTCAATGAGTTTAATTTGCCGGAAACTTTGAAATTCAAGTTTAAACATAAATAAAAAGATCTTTGTGTTGGTTTGAAAACTTCAGATCTGTTTGACACTTACGCATAGATGTAGTTGTTGTACGCCTCCCACACTCTAACAGCTGTGATTCTGCCTTCTCCCATCAGACCGTACGATAGGCCAGCTCCTGATCCCACAGCAGGGGAGAAGGAGTAGTGCTGCGGCTGAGCTGTGAACGCAAAAGATCACGCAGAAAGAAAAATCAAAGAATACATTTTTACACATGTACAGATTAACTTAGGTAAAACAGATTTTTGACTAATTTATACATCTGTAACAATGTATTTTCAGGATTGATGCCTCTCATTCCATCTGTTTAAAGTTTTTTTTTTTCTTTGATTTTTGGGGGTATTCTTGTAAAAATCACAATAAAATCTGAGAAAAAAAGGAACATTGATTAGCTTCTAGCTCAAATTTTACCATCAGCCAGCACACAGACAGAGAGCAGAGCGGCAAGGATGATGTAATGCATTCTGTGAAACATATAATAAAGAGGCACACTGATTAATTTCTTTCTTACCAAGCATTTAATTATCAATGCATGTCATGACAGGATGAAATCTCACCTGGTGCTTTGTCAGTTCTTTCACTATGACCCAAGAAATACCCTAGAAAAGTTTGACAAATGATTAATATGACAGATTATATTGAAAAACAGTTAACTTGTATTGCTATTGCAAATGTTGAGGGTTTTCCACACTTACTGCAATTTATTTTATATGATACGGCCCCTTAAAGACACTATGTTAAAAACCTTTTCTTGGGATACATATCAGGAATTTTGTTTTACAGTTATTTTCATTATTACTTATTATTATGCTGGATTCATCATTTATCTCAGGTTATTTGCCAAATCTCTATATTGTCTCTAAATGTAAACTGTTTAGCTTGAATACTCACAGATCAGGGTTCAAATCGTCCAAAAAGTCCTCAAGGTTTCAGTTTCTCTGTCAGCAGCTTGAATCTCTCTCTCTCTCTCACACCATCTCTGCAGCAGCATCAGGGTCTTAAATACTCGTGCGGTGCATACCTGGGTGCATTTTTCAGCGCCACACATGAGCAATACCTGTTTGTTGAGATTGATTCAGGAAACGGTGGAAATCCCACAAACGAGGTGCTTTCCTGGCACATCAGTGTGTTTTAATGGAAGGTATGTCGTCACCTGTCAACCCCACTGAAGTGACAAAAGAAGAGAGGAATGTGTTTCTTTTTACTTCTAAAGTGTTTTTAAAGAGGGGAAAAGGAAGCTGATTTTAAACACAAAGTAAGAATAAAGTATCATTTACAGGTTGAATTTAACCAGTTTTTAATTTGTGGCCCGAATGAAGCTTAACACCTGTTATCACTAACACGTTAATGCAACATGACAAAAATGTTGTCCTGTGTTTTATGTGTAATCAGAAGCAACAACTGATATGGGTAGGCAAACTAACATGATATTGCTGCTGATCTACCATGTATATGTATGTATGTATGTATGTATGTATGTTTGAAAAAATGTGCGTTTAATATGTGAAGTAAGATTTCTAAAACACAAACAGACAAACAGAGCAGTTTTGGTGAGTAAATAAATGATTTTTTATTTATATATTTGAGGTGATATATGATGCAAAAAAAGCATAAAACAATCATCCAAGGAAAATACCAACAAAAGGTGATGGAGCGAACAAGTGACGTCTTATAAAACAAATATGTTGATCATTTCTTCATTTGTAATAATACTTCTTTTGGATGTTAAAAGCTCCTTTAAAAAAGACAAGAGTGCAACAAGGTCTTGGTGTAGTAAAGCTTTGCTCCAGGATAACCCTCCAAATCATAAATCATGACTTTTGCTTCTTTATATGTTTTTTTTTAAAATACAGCTTAAATTTTGGTCTCACAGTTTTTAAAGCGTTCTGGTAAAATTAAAAAAATGTTAAGTTTTTTTTTTCAATAACCAATAATTAGAGTAAACAGTTATTAATCAAGAGAAGATGCAGTGATATTCATTTCAAATCAACAGACAGGAAAGTAAAGTGATGTCAAAGTGCTCTTAAGCAACTCTTGAGGCAAATGTGCTTTTCCTCCTCTTTCTCCTTAGGCCAAGACAGTGCCTAGGCCACAACCTCAGGAGGGCTATAAGCACCCCAGTGAGTTTGGATGGAGGTGAGGCCCCCGCTGCGACGTCCGCTGAGGGAGCGGAGCTCAGCCAATGGGTGGACGGGGTACATGTTGAAGGATCTACCTGATGGCTGACCTGCGAACAGTGAGCGGCCCTTGTTGGTGGTGAATACCAATGATGCCAAGAAGTGGGAATACTTCCCAGAGACCGCGATGATGGTTTCATCAGGCTGCAGCAAAATCTCCTGGGGTTTGCTGTATCCGTACCCAACAATCTGGGACCACTCTGTGCCATAGCGAAACTGGATTCTGAAGAGGGAGTGTGTCATGTTATTGTTCCATAAGTATTGCACCTTTTAAAGGAGATGAATCCTTAAGGACACTATTCACTGAAATATAAGTGACTTCTTGAGTGTTTTAACCCATCAACAGTTTTTGTCGCCTGTTAAGTGACCCTGTTAAGAAGTTTACCCAACTCTGATGGTTTTGTCCTGATAAATGCATAACAGTGAACACAAATGTGTTTGAATGTCTACTAAAGGTAACCATCCTCACCTGTGATCTATTTGCTTGTATCAATGTGTGTATTAAAAAAATGAACAGGGTCATTTTTGAAGTTTCTGTTGTCATTATGATTTAAAAAGAGTAAACACAGTTGTTTGTTAATAAATATCTTCACCCATCCTTTAACCATGGGTGACAAAAAGGTTTCCAGAGAAAAGGCCAAAAAATCAGAAAATTCTGCTGGAGGGGATGTAAACTTTTAGGCACAACTGTATGTCTTAGTTTGGGAACTTAATCTTCTAAGGCATCCACACATGAAATGTATGGTATTTATTTAAATGTAGCGTTTTATATTCAATGGAGGCCATAACCTCTTCCTAACTTTAACCAAGTGTTACCTGTTCCCACCCACATATTCCCTTCCTGAAGTACTTTCCTCACATAGAAAAAATAAAATTTGATTCCTTTCATATTCTAGTGGACTTGACTTGATTATTAAAGTGTATGAAAACCATTAGAATTAGGAAGATCTGTTTGGTACTTACCCACTGATGTAGTTGTGGTAGTTGTAGTAGTGGTAGTTGTAGTAGTGGTAGTTGTAGTAGTGGCTGCTGTATGTTTCCCAAACTTTGATACCTGTGATTCTGGAGTCTCCAGTCAGAGTGAACGGTACGCCATATCCTGTACCCGTTGGTTCAGAGAAAGAGTAGGTTTCCCCCTGGGCTGTGAATGGAGGAGATGAGGCATTACCAATCAGGCTTTTAAAAAAATGGAGTATGAATATTTAGAGTTGCTTTTCATCTGCTTGAAAATATCATCGATTTTTATTAATACATCTGTGCTAATATAAATTTTCTGAATACGTGCTTCTCAATCCATTTGTGTCCAAATACTCATGTTTTTGTATAGTCTTGTAAAATTCATGATACAATTCTAAACAAATTCAGCTTCAGCTTTAAACTCAAGTTTTACCTTCAGCCAGCACACAGGCTGGGAGCAGCAAAGCAAGGATGATGTAGTGCATTCTGTGGAAAGATAATAAAGAGACATGGTAATAATTAAATACTTGGTATGAAATAAAATCATCAATGCATTACCTGAGAATGAAATCTCACCTGGTGCCTTTATTTATTGAGCGATGACTCAAGAAATTTGGTCAAAGAGTTGCAGCGAAGAGTGCAGTTGTCCAGGCTTTACTTTGATAAGTAGCTTGAATCTCTCTGTCTCGCTGATTTTCTCTGTGCAGCATCAGGTCTTTTATACTTGCATGGCACATTTTTTTATTCCTGCATACCAACCATACAGCTTGGCCATTGGTCGAGATCAATTCAGGTAACTGTGCCAAACACAAGCAGGGTGTTTTCTTGGCACCTAACATTCTGATTTATTAATAGGTGCCAACAAACCCGTCAATCGTGCTGAAGTGACAGAAAGAATGGAGAAAGGATTTTTTTAGGTTTCAGTTTGCCAAGGGAAGGTTGGAACTAAATACCATGTACAGATTAGGTTTAATTAGTTTTTAACTCATGACCTAAATGACGCATCTGACCTATTTCTGCATGCAACACAACAAAAATGTGTCATACAAACAAAAAATAAGGAAAATCTGATTAATAAAGATCTTTCCAACAAGTAACAGAAAGCATGGCAAATGTTTAACGCATTAGAAGGCTTAAAAGTTGCAAATAGTCTAAGTAAAGTGAGAATAAGAAGAGTCTCATATTGTATCTGTTGTTTCTTGTGTGATCAAAAGCAGACTAGGGTTAAAATTTTATGCATATATGTAACATTTTTTAACCTGAGAACCCGCGGGGTCAAATTTGGCCACTGTTTTTTGCTGCTATCCAAAATAAACAAACATAGAAAAATTGTCAAATTTAACTTCAAAAGCCCAGAGTGCCACTTCTGGCCCCTGCATAGAGACACCTAGTGGATGAATACTGAACTGACATGAGCCAGAGTGAAAGTGATATGTTGGGTGACCACATGTTTTGTTGAGCTGGAAATCTACCCAAACAAAATCGTCTTCTCAGCAAACCATGGGTTGGTAATTCTGTTTATCTGTTTAGTATAAGCTAGAAGAATCCCTAGAAGTAATTTTTAGGTTCTTTTTTTTTTTTTTTGATAAATTAGCGACTCTGGGCTAGTTCAAAAAGCAATGGGCCAAAAATGACCCTTTGGTTCATTGAGTGACTTTTTAGATGGAGAATGGTGACAGTTCTATATGGCTAAAGCCTTGAAACTTTGTGTAATTACTCTTTTTCTTTGGAAAATTATGAACTATGCATTCAATGACTGCTATAAGTTCACTGAACACCAAAATATCTACTTTTTTCAATTTTAACCCTTCATTCTCTAATTTAGGATTTTGGCCAAAGTGTGTTTGTACATACGAAATCCAGTTCCAACATGCAACAAATAAGACAAAAACACTGTTAATTGTAGCTGTGTGTTGACTGATTATTTCCCTACATTTAAAATAGTTTGCATTAACAGTGTTTGTTATTGTGATTCTAAGCCTGAAGCCCAATGGGTCCAATTTGACCCAAATCCTAAATTAGAGGATAAAGGGTTAAAATTGAAAAAGTTGATATTTTGGTGTTCAGTGAACTTATAGCAGTCATTTAATGCATAGTTTATAATTTTCCAAAGAAGAAAAGGGTTCTTGGGTTCTCCAGGGTTAAGGGTGACATTTTTTGAAATGGTTTGGCTTTAAGATGCGATAGGTCAAGTTTAATGCGAAGTTTTCCGAAATACAGCCGGTTCATATTCAAGAAAACAAAATCCTCTGTGTTTGGTGATAACACCAGTCTGCTGGTGTAGGTTTTGAACAAGACGTCAGATATATTTGAAATCTAAAGATTGCATAAACTGTAATTCATTTTAAAATGTTGTATCAGACGTCTACCATTTAGGTCTCTTGATATCAATTTATTCTCCTGAGGCCTGAGCTTTTCACTGATTTTTAAAAAATGTCCTTGCTTGGGGGATAAGAAAGACCTTATACGTATAATAACTACACTAAGTCAAAATTGGAAGTTTTATTTTTAGTGTTGTTAGTTAGCTATAGTTTATAGCTATATAGTCATGGATGAAAAAATTTGCACCGTGGAATTTTTCCAGAAAATACATAATTTCTCCCAGAAATTGTTGCAATAACAAATGTTTTTGGTATGAATGTGTCTCCTTGAAAAAGAAAATGGAAGAAAAAGCTAAAATTGACACAATTTTATACAGAAGAAATCTTCTCCGTGCTTGGTATGACACACAAAGACACACAACACAAAGGTTGAGTCAACTTTCATACATCCTAACTAGCATCAGGAGTCATTTCTAAATACCAACACATGTTATTTGCCACAGCTGAGTTTAAAAAAGCATTACCTTCCTAAAATAAAATAAAATAATTTACCCACAATTCTAAAATTGTGCCAACAATTTTGTCCAGCCCCATTTTGGTATTATGTTTAAAATTGTGTCGGTTTTAGCTTTTTTCTTCATTTTTTTGTTTGTTTTTCCAATGCACATCAAGGAACTGTAACTCCTCTGTTTTTTTTTCCCCACACTGAAACGGGTGTAATGCTGTAATATCACCACAGGATGACATGAGCAGTGTGCCTCAGTGTGGCTGGTAAGTCAAAGTTTGAAACAAAAAAAATATATATATTATGGGTCTGAGAGAAAGAAATGTGATAGCCATGTATGTCGACACAAGATCTCAGGAGGTGATCCAGCTGCATAATATATGGACTTGCGGGGAATTATCTCTGTCTTTTTCTTTTTTTGTGGAACACCTAAACAGGTCTCCTTGCGACAAGCTTGGGTGCTAGAATAAATTTTAAAAAAGGCAACAAATAGATCAATAACTTATGAAACAGTCGGTTCTTAAAGCCCTTCTTCCTTCCTGTACAGGAACCTTCACAAAATTGAAGGAGAAATCAGCATCCAGGGGTTTAAAGTTCACTGGTTGGTTTTAACACGTGAGCATTAACAACAAGTAAATCTAGAGTTATATTTCTAAAATGTGATCTGATGCTATTATAACGCATTAACAAGCTAACCAGAGGAGTGATGAAAAAACACAAACTGTTGACAACTAGTTGAGTATTGACAAGATTTTATTGATAACAATACCTTTATCAGTTCTGTTTATTGATTTAATTCTTTATCCACTAACTTATCAGTTCCTTCGGGGAATTTTCTGTGTGCATAAAGTAGGGTTTATGGGGTTTCTGTCATCAACATTTTATTGAGTTTATAAATAAATAAACATGAATTGGTCTCTGGATCTGGATATCTCTGCATGTAAATAAGGAAAAATAAGTATTTATCACAAGTGACATGAAGTCAGCAAATTGTCTGGCCTCTTTGGGCTTATGTCAAGAATCAACGAGGGAATCATCAATACTCATTCCAATAGATTTGTATTTCAGTCATCTTTGTCCCACACGTGAATAAGACTTGAATTCATTTTTCCTTGTAAATTCAGTTTTATTGTACATTCTTTAGCCTGTTGTACATTTTACCATCACCATTTCTCCCTTATAACAACTTTATCTGGTGCAGCTGCTCGTCGTACCATCACACCTTTGCCCATTTGTTGGTTTTAACTGCAGAGAGTGACACATATTCATTGCATTCTGGGGCACCAGCTTCATTATCATACTTCTTGCTTACCTCAGCCCTGAATGCCATTGTTAGGACTCTTCCACCACTTCACCAAAAAGAATTCAAAACTGGTTGAACTTCATCATTAAAAGCCACCCTCTAATCCTTTGCGGTAACATTAGATAATTGCAAGGAGGAAAAAAATTTCAAAGGAAAGGTTCTCAAGTTCAGTGTTCCCGTCAAGAACAAGAACACAAGGAAGAACAAAGAAAAATAGGTCGCTTGGCAGGTCAAAGAAATGCAGTAAATGTGAACCTAACAACAACGTGACTGCTTGTCGGTAAAAGCTAGGTGGTTCAGTTTCACCAGTTTGACTGCTGTTGTGAGAAAGTCCAACTATGTGTCACCTGAAAGGGTGGAGCACTTTCTGATGCCGCAGGGAGGGATTTTGACAAAACTTCTGAAGCAAACTTTTGTTGCTTTTTAATCTTGATTTATCATTTCTGTGGCTTTAAATATTTATCTAACACAGATTGTGCTTTATTTTATTCATGAGCCTTCAGATTGAGTTTGTTATAGAAATTCCTTTGCGTTAGAAAAACTAAGTTGCAAAAATAAAGCACAAAGATCAAACGTTATTGGAGCTCTATTTCTCTCACTACAATTCATTATGACTATTAACATGTTTCATAATGTGATGTGCTTTCATTTTTTTGTACAAAGTGATTCTCTCCCATTCAATTCTGCAATCATCAGTCAGTTCACACTATGATACAATTTCATTGGGACTACAAACGTTAGAGAACAAGAAACAAAAAAAAAGTTCAGCAACCAATAACTTTGCTTAGCTGGTCATGCTATGCTACTGTACCTTTTATCCGTAGATGAGATTGGATGAAAGAACAGTGTCTGCACAAAATGAGTGTCTTTTTTTATCGGTCTACTTGCCAAAAGCTAAAAATAGCTGCTAAATTTGTGCTGCATGACCAAAATAAAAAAACAACATGGGAATAAAGGGGGTGAGAATGAAAGTTCTCTTTTTCCCCAGATGGTCATTCGAACTCTTTACATTAATCATAAAAGGCCAAACAGGCCTGGAGAGCTGAAAGTGCTGTAGTCTGCTCTGCTCCTCTGCTTTGTGCTGCGAACAGTATAATGAGTGCTGAGCTGCAGGTATTCAGGTGATGAAATCCAATCCTTGTTTGAGTTGCTGTGCTTTACTTCAGCTCTGGGAAGCATTAACACCAAAGATTCCAAAGAAAGTGCAAAAAGACATTGAGATATTTGTGAAACTCAGTGTGTGATAAATTAAAACTTTGGCACAGTTTTTGAACATGTATGTTGCTTGTAGGGGCTGCATGGTGGTGCAGTGGTTCGCACTGTTGCCTCACAGTGAGAGAGTCATTAGTTTGAATCCAAGTTTGGGGAAAGTGGGCCTTTCTGTATGGAGTTTGCTTTTTCTCCCTGTGCATATGTGGGTTCTCTCTGGATACTCTGGCTTCCTCCCTGGCTTTAGTTTTATTCAACTAATCCCAATAAGGTTTAAAGTGTTGCTGTACAAACCACAGGAAATGCCAGAACTGCCCTTTAAATCCCACCAGCTGTATTGAAGGACCCCTGATGGTGTGACAGTTTAAGAAAAAGTAATGTTCCTTCATTAGTTTGTGATGCAAGTGTCCTCAGCAGGCTTCCATACTCAGCAGTGTTATTTATCCTTCAGCTTCTTATCTGCTTGGCTTGTTGAATTCTCATCTGTGATGTCAGAGATGAAAACTAGAAATAGCTTAGTTGGCTGTTTCTATGTAGATAAATCTGAAAAGGTTCAAAGACAGTGAAGACAGCTGGTATTGGCTCCAGCAACCCACGACCCTGAACAGGTTAAGTGGTAAAAATTTGACGACTTATACATCTTTGAATCCTATAAAAAATCACCTCATATTCTCACAATGACTGTCACAAAATCTAACTTACACTTTTTTTGAGTTGTGCCATACAATTCTATGTCTAATACAAATCACCTTTTGTTTGCTGAGCATGATTTACAAGTCACAAATTCCTTGAGACTGTAGCATAACCACCTACTACAAGCCAAAGCACTTGTGATTGACAATTGCCATAAAACTATGCTGCCCTACCGCGTTGAAGAAAAACAAACACGGATGAAAGATGATATGCTCGAGTGGTTTTGGCAGTCTCTTGACCCAAACAATGCAATTAATCTTGTGACCTAGTTAAACTGGCACATTAACGTGAACAGAGCAAAGCTTCTGTACAAGAACGAAGAATGGTGGTGCTAGCTCTGCTAGTGGTCATCACACTTCACACACTAAATTGACAATGTTTACTCTCAGACTCTAAAACTCTAGATTTTGTCTCAGTAAAGAACACACATATCCTTGGACTAGTTTGCTCAAAATATTTGAAACTTCTTCATAAACTGCCAGGGCACCTCCCTAATTGTCTGACTTCCTGGTTTGACAAGGAAGTGTTCTCATTTAATCAGAAAGAAAAGTAATACCTACTTATGTGAACAGACTGTACGTCAAGACATAATTGGAATATTTGCACTCCCTTTAACCAACCATTTACCTTTTGTTTCTTGGCATTTGTTATTGTTGTTTGTCACACAATTATCATTGGAGTCACAGGAGCATCTCTGTCCATTATTGAGTTCATGCATAGCTTTTAAACTCTCTGGGTTACTTTTTGCTTCCAGTCTGAGAGTGAGCCTGACCTAGGTAAGCTGTAAAAAACAAGTGATCCTAGGGCATGGATAAAGTTCTTAAACTTGATTTGAACAGGAAAGATAAATATCAGATTCATCAGTGTTGTTAAAATCCTGAAAGTCAATATTTTCGATTGGATCCAATTTTGATCAAGGTTTTAGAATGATCAGATGTTTTTGTTCTTTCTTTTATCTGGTTTTAAATAGTTCTTAGTTATTCATTCTCTTTTTTATTGGTATATTTGTATATATTTATTTATTCTCATTTCTTACTATTGGGCTTGCTCCGGGACCAGGGTAACCAAATTTCATTCCATCCATGTTTAACATGTGTTGAATGACAATAAAACTCCTTGAATCCTTCTTGTAGAGTGCATTATCAGGCCGCCATTATGGCCACGTGACAACTACAATGTACCCTTTTGGGATAATCTCAAGCTGGCATCCAAGTTCTGTCCGTTTTTTTTTTTTTTTTTACTCTCTTCCCTTCGGTATTGTTTGTGAGCTGACCTCTAAAAAGGCCCAGGTCAATCCAATTTTAAATCCTCATCTTAGCCCGGCTTTGTAATGGCTGAGGTTACATCTCAAGTTCCATTGTACCATCAAAGTAGCTGTAAGAGGATTTCCTGTGCACCTGTGACCCAGATGTTCAGTTCAAACCAGCAGAGTAATGATCACCCCGTCATCCTGCCCCTGCCAAAGCATCTCTCCTTCAAACGCCACCTTCCCATGTTTCCTCGCTCTCATCAGGATCCCCACCACCTTATCAGAGATCCTCACGTATCTGTCAAACAGCTGCCCAAACGTGACGCGGGTCTTTCCGTCCGGGTCCGGATCTTCCATCGTTCTGATCACGTAACACATGTCGTCTATCTCACGGTGAATGTGCTGCTCGGCCCGTTTCGCTCTCTCTGCCGTCTGGGTTCCCTCTTTGGGGCGTCCGTACCCTTCTTGGCCCTTCTGGAGGCGGAGTGACATGGAGTAGTCATAGTCAAAGTATTCACTGAAAGGGTTGAGTTTCTGGTTGATAGTGTGCTCTGAGGCCCAGCTCTGCCAGCGGCTCTTGAGATTCCCGACAGCGCTGTGTTTTTTAGAGAGGGCATTGATCTTGTTGGCGTCCTCTGCTTCTTTCTTGTACCTGGAGCACACGCATAATAATATCAAAGACTGATAGAAAAAATACAAGAGAGTTGAAAAAGACTCAGGATGTTGGTATATTTGGCTGGGTTTAAGAAAAGGTTATGGTCTGGGTAAAAGCGAAACAGATGAAATGTTGAATTTCAGAGGCTTTATATGGTAATCATATTTACACCCTAAGAGGGATGGGTATTGATAAGATTTTGATACCAGTGCCCTTATCAATTCTACTTATCAATCCAATTTTTTAACAATTCCCAACTGTGAGTTTTCTGTGTAAACAAAAGTAGCTTTATCGGTTTTCTGTGTCAATACCATCTTCTTGAGTTTATAAGTAAGTAAATGTGTAATTGGTCAATGGATTTAGATATTTCTAGATGTCATAAAATAAAACAATAAGTCAAAGTTGTACATCAGTTGGTGTTGCTGCACTGCAAAAACTGAAATCTAAGCAAGTCATTATGTCTTATTTTTAGTAAAATTTGTCTTACTATTCTTGATTTGAGCCACATTTACTAGACAAGGTCATAAAAATGTCTCATTTCAGGTTTTTTAAAGAGAAAAATGAGGCATCAAATGCTTGTAACAAGTAAAAAAAAATCTGCCAATGGGATAAGATAAAAGATCCTTGTTTTAAGACATCTTTCTAATTTCAAGAAACTTCCTGGGCGAATTCGTCTTATCCCATTGGCAGATTTTTTTGACTTGTTACAAGCAATTTACACCTCATTTTTGTCTTTAAAAAACTTGAAATAAGACATTTTTATGACATGGTCTGGTGAATGTGGCTCAAATTAAGAACAATAAGACAATTTGTACTACAAATAAGACATAATGACTTGCTTAGATTTCCGTTTTTGCAGTGTGTATTGTTTTATTGTATGTTAATGACTATTGAAATAATCCACTAAGCAAAGCTTTGAGTTGTTTGGAACCTTGAGCTTGCCGTAGCTTTGCTGAAGTTAGCCATGAACTTGCACTTCTGTTTGGATAACATTTACATGTCACTATTTTGACTTTTTGAGTTTGAAGTATCGTTCACAAAAACTAATTGTAATATACTTTTGTTATAAAAGTTGGAATTCTATTTTAAAACTGAAGTTATAACAATGTAGTACATCCGCTAGTTAACGGCTCTAACCGCTCTGAAACTCTGAATGGTGGACATACACCCTGTAACTGTGCTTCTAAAATCCTTTGATTTTGGTCTGAAGCCATAGGGATGTAGGACTTCATATCCCAGTGATAAATGAGACCACAGTTAGTTTAAAAAAAAAAAAAAAAATCCAAATTTCAAAAATTGGAGCCTCCATGAATGAAATGCCACCAGCATGGTTTTTAATATGTTCCTTGAGTGTGATGCAAAATGTGTTGTATACATTAATTTAATATTTTTTCAACCCTTAAATGCATAATAGAAGAAAAATACATTTCTGTTTTTATCAATTTCTAATGAGTTACAGATCTTAAACTTTGTTACACTGCATGAAGACATAGGTTACATCAGTCTAAATTTGTCAGGTATATTATGCACAGTTAGCTAGTGATGCTAGAGAACATGATAAAAGTCAGGAAGACTGATTGACATTTTCTACCAGGAATGAATCTGAATCCGATTTTGTTTTGGGGTCAGATTCTGGATCATATGTGTAGTTAAGTAGCGCAGATCCTCACTCGCCATGCTTTTTGTTTTGTTTGATTTTTGGGCCAAAGTATGGCTGCATTTCAGACAACAGATTTCAGATGTGTTTTCCACCTCTTGTTTGCATCCTTGAGATCAGTTGATGGAAGAATTTATCAACACATAATCTGGTTCTTTGGTCATACTTACACTGGAGCTGAAGGTCTTTTAATTTTAACAGCAACATCAGACTCTTCTTCTGTGTCCTCTTTTGACGTGATGGTCCCGAGTGTTTCAGCTTCTTCTACAGCTACTGTCTCTTTATCTACATTTTTGTCTGCCACTCCACCTTCCTGCCCTTTCTCTACCTGCTTCCAGCTTTTGGTCAGAGATGACACCATGTTGGAGCATTTTCTGCGACGCGTGGGGGATCTCTTCTTCTTCAGAATCTTGTCGATGTCCTCGTTTGAGGGCAGGGACTCCTTCGCGATCTTCTCAGTGAGAAGCCCGATTCCTGCGCTTTTCTCCTGAACTCCGCTGGTCACGGTTTTCACCACTTGTTTGACCTTAATGCGAGGTGCCACAGCTGGCTCCGATGATTCCTTAATCTCCTCCTTAACTGTCTTGGGTACCTCTTGGGTCTTGGGAGTAAGTGTTTCTTGAGCCTCTTCAGTGACAACACTGTTTTGAGATGTTTCTGTTGGCTTGGTCTGAGTCGAGGGGGGTTTCTTCGGGACCCACGTCCTCTTTGGTTCCTCTGTTGGTCCTCCAAGCGTAGACGGAGACCAGCCGCTTGGCTCGCTGGCCTGCTTTGTCTCATTCTCAGTCACCCACTTCTGCCAGCTGCTCGCCAGGCCGCACACCATGCTAATGGTGCGGAGCTTCTTGATGTTCTTGTTGGTGGATGCTTTCCTTTGGGAGGCTTGGCCAGACTGTTTGTCAGACATAATCGCTACTATTAACGTCCCAGTATAGGCTCAATCAATCCCTCTAAGTGATCTTCCTTGACAGCTGTCAGATTAGCCTCAACATATTTAGCCTCTCTCAACTCAAATCTGTATTTCCAGTAGTTTTTGCCCCTTCGGCTGCGTCCTGCCTCAGCGCTCGCAGCTCTAAATTAGGGAGAGTGAACCCCAACATGACCGTGGAAAGTATTTGAGTCATCCCAGGCTACTAACCTGATCGTCTTTCCCTGACACTGGTCACCCCTCTGGACTCATGTTTCATCACAGAGCTTGTAACTGGAGGTAAACAGGGCAGTGGAGCAGCGGGTGATAAGCTTAATTAGAGAGTGTGGAGATATAGAGAGCTTCAAAGGCATTTCAAGTGAGGCACAATATCCCTTACTAATTTTAAAGCATCGACAAATCATAAAAGCATATGTAGAGTTCAAAACACAGCCCTTTGATCCTCCTACTCAGTTGTTTTTACCAAAACAGAACAGAAAAAAAAAAAACTCAGAAATGTTCTTGTAAATTTTGCCTATGTTGGCTGACTTGCAACAAATGCTTATTTAAGCTTGTTAGAAATAACACCATATACGAGTTAATGGAAGAATGAGCTGTTTGGCATTGGCAGAGAAGATTTGGCAGATTCTTCCTGTGTGCAACCCATATAATCAGCTCTGCTGCTCATCCCACAAATGCATGTTCCTGACAAATGTAGCACCATTTAAAAGAGAAATAAACAGGCTTTCAAATGGTATAAGACTTACTTCCCAGTAGCTATTTGTGTTAAAGTTGAGCTCTGACAATGGTTATTTTGAAAACTCTGAGGCCCGTTAGAGCCCAATATGTAACAATGACCTACAATATAGTTTAAAAAAAATATGCTGTAAAACTTGAAATGTAATACCTGACCAAAAATGTAACTGAAAGATTCAGAACATGTTAGGCTCAGATTCTGTCACATAAGCAACTAGTTATTACATTTTGGGTTTTATTACTTTTTTTAAAATTACATTTTAGGTCATGGATGCTTTTTAGGTCATTGTTACAAATCAGACTCCAACAAGGCCCAACCCAAACACACACTAACCACCTCTGCTCGTAAGTTGCCTTTAATTGAGGAGTCTTTTCTGCCAAACCAGCTCGATACAAAGTTCATTCACTAATCTGTAATGTTTTCTTTAGCTATATGGTTATGACCTTTAATGGGGGAGGGGGCATGTTAGGTTAGTTTGTGTGGCCGGATATCTGAAAACACTTTGTTTTTTAATGGGAAGCTTTGAATCATCAAGCACTTACCTCCAATTATAACCCATGAAGCGAATGCAGATCTGCTGAAAACTCTTAAAATTGCAGATCTATGAGCCTGATTATTTTGTTTGTGTGATCTGTATATAAGCATCACATTTTAAAAGTTCATACTTTTGGTATCTTTTTCAAAACCGTACAGATTTATCTGGAAAGTTTTACTGGGAGTAGGAAGTTAAATGATGACAACTTTGCCTCTGAGAAGGAAACTGAGATGTGCTGAAAAATCAAAGGAAGATTTCTCTGACACTTGCGGCAATAGAACTTTTTTTTTCTCCCCATAAATCTTTTCCAGAGGCTTTTAACACTAACTACACAGAAACTGCACACTCTACACTAAAGCGAGAAGTAGACTTCTTATATCCGACAGCTTTTCTCAGTCCAAATGATTGTGGGCAGCTCGAAGAGAGAGTCACAGATAGAAGGAGACACTCAATCTGAGGTGAGAAAAGACGCAGAGCGCTCCTGACCAGGAAGGAATGTGATACCTGTAGGAGACCTGGCTCTCCTGCTTACGCATGAAGAGGTTTAATCTTGCAGTAAAGTGAGATCACAGTCACAATCTCACCCAGGACTGTGCACCCCGCTGATAAAACCAAGGCCTCTGACCTCGGATTGAGGTGTTTACTGCTCCTTCAGCAGCTGTTTATATGTGAATCCACATCATTCGGTTTTATGTGTGTTGATTTTTCAATGTGTGCGTTCGCAGAGGAGGGTTGTTTATAAATAGAACTTGGCGCACACACGTGAAGTTGCAGCTGTTGGCTGCCAGTCAGGGAGGGAGGAAGTGACTCATCAGCGCAGGACGCCTTTTCAGATGCAGTGGATTCAGACTCGCACGCTGGCCTGTGAGAACGGCTCCACCACAAGGAAAAACAGGGTCACTGCAGGACTCTTTCTTTACTGCATTTGATGTGGTTGAGTTTTTCATTTCTCAATTTTAATGTGTACTTTGATCATGTTTTCTCTTTCATCTCCACCCACTGCTCTGTTTATGCTGTCAGCAATGAAAGGGTTGATAAAGGTTTTTATCTACTGAATTTGGTTGTTGACTTTAGATACATTTGTGAGTTAGTTTGACTTTTCAGATCACACATCACTCACTGTCACAGCAGCCTGGACTTTTCTGAAACTTCCCATTAATGGAGCTGATACACTGATGGCACAGGCTGCTATGTAAAGCACAATTAATGTTCACCAAACCCATTTACACATGGATGACACAGTACTTGAAGTTTTTTTTGGGTAGTTATGTTCGATATCACTGATTTCCTTACTGATCCAACACTGTGTGAAATCCAAGCATGTGTCAGTGAAACCAATCAAACACCAATACTGATTGTAACACTTAGACAGGTTGTAAATTATAACAGATACATGGTAAAGATTTAATTTTTCTAATATCTTTCCCAGGATATATTTCTCTAAGTTAACTATGGCTGTTATATTGCAATACTCTGTATAACCTAACAATATCTATTTTATGTAGTCCCCTTTAAATGACCAATTCTTCTTTAGGAACCCCACCTGAATAAACCCAGAAGCTGAAATAGCTCCAGAAATGACTGTTTACACTCTGCTACTGTGTTTTCAGACTGAGAGACTAACTAAGCAGTGTGTCACTGCGATTATGCATCATGAACTTACCTGGGAAAAAGTAGTTTCCACCATTCATTCCTGTCTGAATTCCACATTCAATTAATTTCATACTTCTTTGTCTAGTTTCTCATAAACCCACGTTGCCCCAAATTGCTGGGGGTGTCAAAACCATAAGGGGTGAGTGTAAGCTTGGGACTCTACCACTAGAGGGTGCTCTGATTTCATTATTGGGGTCTTTAAATGCTCTTCAGTGATAATCCTTCTGGTTTGGCTTGGTATGCTCACTTTATATCAGAGAAATTTACCAATAAACACCCATTGATTTTTTTCAAATATCATCAGGAAGTGTGATAAACAAGTGGGTTATAAGCTCAAACAGGCATTTTACTTCATAGAGAATAAGGTTTAGGACAAGATGAGAACAAAATCCCATATACTTGTCAGAAATAAGCAATAAAGTGATAGTTAAGTCAATAAAGATACAATTCACCATCTGCTGATTTCTATTTTCACAGCAAATGTCACTTCAGTGGCACATTTTCCATTTGTTTCTTATTTCATTCTGTCCCAGTCTCTAAAAAAGTACATACTCTTCAGGTGAGGCTCATTGGATTTCCTGAATGTAAGGTTACCAAGGTGACCCGGGGCCTTATAGAGCGAGCGATCTGCCCCACTTATAGCGGAGGAGGGTCCAGATCTGGAGAGAATGCACCTGTGTGTCCTGCTCCTTATCAACATCTGCACAGTTCCTGCTGCTTTGTTTACCTTCCACTGCTTGCTCTGTGACTGTTTTATTTGGCTGCTTGTATTATTGCACATTAATTGTCCAGGAATGCATCTCTCCAGCTGTTTCCCTTGACCTCTATGTATGCCACGCTGACTCTGTTTTACGCTGGGGGGTGAGTTTGCACATAATTGAAATTCTATTGTTGGGATAATCAGATCAAGACCCCAGCATGTGAGAGATGTTCAGATCTGACATCTCGACCGCAGCGGTAGCTTTAATTCGGTCAGAGTTTATTTGCAGGACAATAAAAAAGAGATTAAATGAAACATCTGTTGTTGGGATTCGGAGGATGTTTTTCACTTCTTGTCTCTTGAGTTTGATGGATTTCGTGTCCCTTCATTTCCACACTAATTTACAAAAACATCAGTATCTGCCAAACATATGGCTCTGAACAAATCATCGAAAATAATCACAATAAATCAAAGTTTTGATCCAGTTTCTTTTATGTACAATGCTGACCTTAGCAAAAAGACAAAAAAAAAAAAGCAGCACAAATTTGTCCCAGAGCTGGAAGAGTAAACCCGATGTAATCCACTAATACTTCCTTCCGAGGACACTGTATGTTATTGTTTGGCTGTGCCACTTGGCCCTGATAAATAAAGATGGGAAAGCGAGTAAATAAAAGCTACAGCTCAATACAGGGGTCAGGGAAGGCCAGGGAGGAACCGACAGGATGACAGAGAGCGCTGCAGGGGCCCAGACAGACTCATTACGGGCTCAAAGGAGAACTGAAGGTCCCTGCTTTGGATTTATGTGACAGGCTTCATGACAGTGTTTTACATGATGAAGAGGATGGAAGCAGAAGAGGAAGGGATATGATAACAGTGAAAGCAGGAGGTCTTCAGGGTGAGGAGTGCTGTAAAAGCTCGACTGTTTCATGTTACAGATGTCTTTTTGTCTGTCAGTGATAGCTGCTTATGGCTTTAAATATAAGTCTAAAGATGAAGCTGTACTTAGAAACAACAGTCCTATGAGCCATCTGCAAACATATAATGCTAAAATGCGAACATGCTTATCGCAAGGCAGCATAATGTGAACGAATGGTAACACGAAGGAAGAAGACCTATTTCATCAAAGGGCACTCCATGAAACACTAAATATAAAATGATGCAGAAAATCAAAGACAATTAACACACAAAAAAAAACCTTAACAGGAAATCTTAACAAGTCAGTCACAATTCAGCAAACTGTGTGTTTATGTATAAATATGTTTACCTAAACACCTGCCCTCACTATTAATGCTTATTACAATAATTATGAAAAAGGCATTGATGACGGTAGAACTAATAAATATAATAACGCTGATAATTATAATGGTGAAAATGATGATTGTTTTGATGATGGTTTTAATTCTACATATGATTTTGATGACATCTTTAGTGATAATGACAACCATGATGATAATGTAAACATGCATGTATGTGTGTGTGTGTGTGTGTGGGAGGGGTGGAGGTGAGAGGGTGGAGGGCATGTGGGATTATTTTTAACTGGTTGTAAAGCACTTTGTGATACTTTATTCCATGAAAGGCGCTCCATAAATAGTTTTGATTCATTCATTCATTCATTCATAATAGCGGTGACATTATAGTGCCAATAACGTTGCTAATAATGATGAAATGATGATGATTATGAGAATGATAATAAATAGGTTGAAGATGTAGATAATGCTGATATGGAGGATCAATATGATGATAATATTGATTATTATGATAGGATGATAATGATGTTAACAGGGATGATGCTAACAATGGTGAAAATAAAGCTAATGATTGTTTAAATAATGCTAATGAAAAACTATGACGACTGTGATGATGATGTCCGTGATAAAGATGATCGGATACATCAGTGATTCCCAAACAGGGGTACATCTACCCCCATGGTTATGGGGGACGTTGCAGGGGGTAAATGCGCTTTTACTCGGACTCAATAACCTGTAGCACAGACACGCCACTCTCCGGGAGAGTTCACAGGAGTATGCCGAGAAATGCGAGAAAGAGGTTGAACCTTTTATAACAGTTTAAATGCTAGTTTAAAGTGAAATTTATTCAACGGAGCTCCATTTTTTTGTAGCCCATGTTATGAGAGTTCTACATAAGGGACATTACTACTAATAATAGCGTTTTCTAAACTTTTCTAGCTCTTGAGGAAACTTTTTTTTTTCCTCTTGCTGTGTTGTCTGTTCCTAGCAAAAACTAGCATGGCTAATTTTGCTAAATTGTCTGCTGATCAGAATGTTCTGTCAGAATTCTTTTTGACTGTATCAGATTTAAAATTAATGAGTTTTCTAAGCTTAACCTGTTTGTGGTCGTGCTAGGAACATCGAATTGCTTCCGATGGGAATTTCGAGACTATTTTTGGAGAAGGAAACAGTTTTCTTACATAGGCGCAAGGGAGATGGTGGAAAGAGGCCCCAAGTTGGAATCAATCCTGGGTCACGTAATCGCCCTTGTACACAGTGGACCGACTTAACTACTTGTGTCCTCCCATCTATCATCAATCAAATATTTTGTCATTTGATGAATTTTTCCCAGCGTTAGCCCAAATTACTTAAACATCTCCTTGGGGACCGTGACTAAAAAGTTGTTAAAAAAGCACCAAAAAAATAAAACGGCATCAACACGAGACAAGACTGGATACCACAAAGCAGAACATCGGAAGCACACATACAACAAGTGGTTAGACTTGTGTATCTTTTAGTTGATTCTCCAATATGACCTTGAAGCCACTTCACTAAATTACAGTTAGTAACATCAATTGGCGAGGCATTTGTGGAGTCGGCTGACTACCCAAAGGCGTGTGGTGAAAAGGGACAGAACATTTTCCCAAAAAAAGTTATCACGTTGATGATAACTTTGGGTTGGGTTACTCTTTTTAACAGGCTGGATAGGGGTCCTCTTTTTGGGTTTTCAGAATATGATCACCCATACCTAACCTAACCTAGCCTAACCTAACCTAACATAATCTAACCCAATTTTTACTATACAGACAAAGGTAAATGAGGCTTTTAAGAGTATCCACCAGGATTGAAAAGCTTGATCTTTTGTGCTGTACTGATATTGAGACACATGCAATGTTTGTTTTGAGACATGATCTTGTTACCAGAGATCTTATAAAAACATGTTGCTTTTGGCCTGTACCGCGTCAGTCAGAAATCACACTTCATTACTCCTGACCGCTGCACAGCCTCTGGAGCAATAATTGGCCACACACTTCTCACTTGTTACATCAACTTTTATACTATAACAGACACAAAGCTATGAAACAAAACAGCCTAAAAAGGACCTGGACATTTATTCTTCCATTCTTACTTTTATCCAGCCGATTCTGACATTCATACTGATTTCCCGTGTGCTTTTGCTAATTTTCCGATACAAAAATAGTCACTGGAATGGACGAAGGAAATAACACTCCATTGAAAGTTTTAAGCAAATAAAGGCCCACTTGCTTTCACTTCCCAGGATGTCTGAGCATAATTTAAAGTCTCTCTGGGATCCGTATTAGCAAATTTTTGGACATCTAAAGGAGATTTACAGCCGACACTTTAAAAACCTTTTCATCCAAATAAGAAGCCTTCGTGTTATTATCAGTTTTCTCTCACCGGGGCCTGCAGACCGTTCTTTGCTTCACACCCTCTGTGTACACTGAGTGTCATTTTAACTCCCACAGACCATCAATCACATCCAGCTCCCCTTCTTTTTTTTTTTGGACATGAGGGATTCCCCCACCTTAAGTAACGTTTACATTCTCATACGACTTCATTTATTTTTCTAAACCACACGCCAGCCTGCTCAAACCTTCATGACACGATCCAGAATTGCTTTTTAATTACAAACCCAATAATCAAAATGTTATTCTCTCAACACATGGATCAAATATTAATTTCTTTGATAACTTATACATCAACAGAAACATTTTTAACCCAAATGTCAAGAACAGTAAAACAAGACATATTTCAGTTGTCTTGAGAAAGTAGGGATTGGATTCATCTTTGCTCCAGATTCAAAAATTTTAACGTGAAATAGATATTGTCTCAGTAAGCTTTTTCAGGCAAAATGATGAATGATGCATCAACGATTCTGCAGGGGCCACACAGTTGGTTTGGGATTGTAAAACAGCATAAAATAATGACTTGGACTTTTTGCATGAACTGATGTCAGAACTATCTGTTACGATTTCAGTTTAAGTTTCATCCCACAAATTTATGGGCTAATTCCCTAGCGTCCTTTTAGCACCATTTCTCTGTTCTTGTGGCTTTTAGAAAAGGTTTGCTATGACAATGCTCGATTCTGTGCCAGTGCTGATTTCTTAAGAACCAAATTTTGGTAACTCTCCCCTATAGTTTGAAAATTTCTTAGACAGAGTCATCAATTTCAGCGACAGAAAGCCAAAACTCTGTTTTTGTCTCCCTTACAATACTAGAAGCTAGCTTAAAGCACCAGATGGCTTGGACTTAAGAACTGGAAGCAACTGAGTAACTGAAAACATAATCAGTGAATTACAATGATTGAGTCAATAATAGAAGGTCCAGTTAAAAAAGGAAGCTAAACCAACCATTAAAAAAGGTAGTAAATCAAATGTTACTTCTACTTAAACTATTTCTTTCAATAAATAAATAAAAATATAAGCATAATATTGAAAATGCTGTCAGTAAGAGAAAATAAAATGTTTCTACTTTGAACACATTACTTCAAGACAGTCAGCTAAGCTTGAAAACACACCATTGTTTACAACTTTGTGCACTTAAAGTGATGGAGGTAGTAAGCTAAGGCTAAAAAATAGCAGGTCATTAGTGCAAGTCATCTTTTTCACATGGAGTCCAAAAGAGTGAAAGTGTCATGGCGGGGACAGGTGGACACAAATGCAGACCAAAAACAGGGTTCTGAAAGTTACCACAGGGGGTAACCACTAAAACCAGTTTACACGAGTAACATTTTTGGGTGAAACGCAAAAGTTTTGTTGCGCTTTGGCCTCCCGTTTGCACGGAGACAGCGTATTCGCCGACTGAAAATGTAAACTTTTGAAAACGCAATCCAGAGTGGAACTTTTCCAAAACCTCGTTTTCATCGTCTTCATGTCAACACTACGCCGGGTAACTCTTGGATACTCTGACGTCATGTTCAGCTCTGCGCTTGCGCAATAAGCCTCAGCTGTGCGAGGCACAAACCAAACAACAACAGCGACCTACAGTTTTGTTCTTCTGCTGCTGAATCTACTGCCTGCCCTCTACCAAAACATGCATTTATTGCACTATTCCTGCTATAAATGAAGAAGTTTTTAATATAAACTCCAGATGAACGGCTCACTACTTCTTTGGCCTCTATATGTTGTCATGTATATAGCTTCTACAGATATATCGCCATCTACAGGCCTGACATGCTTACTAAATCATTTTCAGTCCTTCAGCGTATCCGTGTGGAAGCAGATTTTTTTCATTGCGTTTTCATGCGTATCAGGGTGAAACGCTGTGAAACGTTGTTGTGTAAACGGAGCCTAAGATCACTAGTGATCACAGGGAAGTTCTGAGAAATGGGAACCAAACCATCACTGCCGAGCAGCTGATCTGAAAGGAACCCAGAGAACCTCCTGATAAGGAGAACGCAAAGGTCGGCCAGGTGATTCAAAGTCAGAGAGCTGGGTTTCAAACACCCAGAGATCTCAACTACTGGTATGTAATGGGTGCTTGAGGACACACTGAGGAGAAACTAAGACACACAGAGAAACTCAGGAGTTCACAGACAACCGCTCACTGCTTCTGATGGAGAAACAATGAGCCAGTGACCAGGACTGGAGTCAACGCACCTTTAAAACCTCTCCACAGCTGCTCTGTATGAGAAGCAATCATGCACACACACACACACACACACACACACCTGAATCTGCTCAGGGATGATCATCTCCCCAACGAAGAAAGGCTAAACTGCAAACCACTCACAGAAAGAAAGCGATTACTAAGCTAAATGTTTTCCTAAAAAAGCTAGCAGCAAAGCTAACTTGGTTATCTTGATACTTGGCAGTGTTAAACTAGAAATTGAACTCACAAAAACAGCAAAAGAGCACTTACAGTTTGTCCTGAAACAAGGAAGAGGTTCTCTGTGAGATGATGCAATCTTACACATCAGTGTTAGCTTTGCCTTTAGCTTTACGGCTAAACCTGAACTGAAAAGGCTACTATTAGCAACACTTTAGCACGACCAGTCAAAAACAAGACTGGAGGCGAAGTGCACTCAAGAACTCAAATCTAACAAGTGTTTATTTCTAGTTTTTGTTGAAAAAAACAAACAGACATAAAACTTCCTTGATTTAGCATTTGTCACACACACCTGTTAAGTCCATAAAAACGTCTTGTTACATGGTATTGAAAGACAAAAGTGATGCCTGAATTGCTTGTAGAGGGTAAAAGAAATCAGTTTATGGGGTATGAAAATTCAGCTGTTAAGTTTCTAGAAGTAAGAATAATGTCCTAATAAAGAACTTAAATGATTGTATTTGTTTAATTAATAACCTAACTGTTTTCAAAAGCGTCATATTTTGTTTTTTTGGTGAAATTTATCGCTGTTGACTACAAATTACTTTGACAAATTTTAGTCATGTGACCAGTGCTGAGACCTCCAATGATGGCCTTGATACAGAGCAACACAAGCTAATTAATTGGGAGTCTTGTCAAATAGTTTATTCAACTTAAACGCCCCCTCTGACAGAGCACATACCCAAGGATTGTGGTGTAGCCAATTAGATTTCAGTGAGGGAATTGCCACAGCTGTTGGACATGTCCCTTTTTGTGTAACATCTAGGTAAATAATCTGCAATATTGTGAATGAATAAAAGCAGATTTGTTAGTCACAAGAATCTCATTGTTGGTGGTTGCTCTTGACAGAAGTTTACACTGGAGAGTTGAAGATCCAGATTTTTAGGCTTTGATTCATCATAAGGGTATCAAATTTTCTTCCTCTGTCGTTTGTGACCTCTTTTCTTTCTTCCTTGATCTTCCAGTTTTCATGTCTGTATAAAGGTTTGCGTTGATTAAGAATATCTTAACGGCAATACTGGGATCCAGTGAACATTTTACAGCCTTAAAAGGGCTTTACACAAATCAGGAGCACACTTGTCAAGAGAAAGCTGCCCTGTATTTACCCTCACTTCCTCTCTCTGTGTTTTTATTCATTCAACATGAGCAAGCGGCCTCTTCAGAGGTTTCAAAAGCCCTGAGCATTCATACTGCAGGCTCTGTCCTCTAATATCTGATCTGGTTAGGGTCCAATGCTGTCTGTCTGCGTGCAGCTCAGACCTCAACGTCCCCTGTGGGTGTCATGGTCCTACTCTCTCTCAGCTCTTCCTCATCCAACAGGAAAGGATCTGTTTTCAGCTGAGCAACCTGGCTGTAGGAGTGAGGACTTTGGTGGCATGTGTGATAAGTGAAAAACTAGTTTGCTCGCAGAGATGAAAGTTTTACCCCAAGTTTCGAAGTGGTTTCTGGCACATCCTGTCCTCACGCCAACAAAGGACAGCTCTTAAGACCCACATAGGTGTACACCGGCTTGTGCGGACCCTCTTCACAGTCCAGACTCTCTAAAGAACACATTCCAGGCAGGGTGTCGGGTCAGTGCGGGCGCTGAAGGACGCGCAGCAGTTTGCTGGCTGGAGTAATTTGTTTAACCTCTGATTAGGCCCAGGAATGTCAACTATGGAGAGACACTACGGGTCCCAACAGCAACGTTTGACACTTTGGCAATCTGTCATTGCCAAGCAAGTGATCCACACTCCAGACAAAACCTTAAACACTGCCTCGGAGCAGAAGAGTTTTTACATTTGCAGGCATAAGAAAGAATGCTTTTTTATCTGCGAGTTTTATCTCTTTTTTTTGTGCATGACATACAGCACAAAAACGTTGTAGATAATATCACAAAAGGAAGCTTTTAGTAGTAAAAGCATATTGCATCATAGGAATATGTATAAAAGACCAACCTTTGGAAGCCTGACCTTAAAACCTGCATCTTTCATCGCATCAATTTGGCACAAAAAGGTACAGCCTGAATGCAGATTGAAAACATTAGTGCATCACATGCTCCTTTATTTAATCTAGCAACACAACACTTACCACATGTTACAAAAAGATGTTTAAATAAATCTGCAAATCTGGAATTTAATGAGGTAAAAGCACAGTTATCAAAGGCACATTTCTCCAGGGTTATTATCTTAACTTGCATGTTTTGTACTCAACTTCAAAACAACGTTGTACTCCTGGCAGAGTAAAATACAGAAAAGAGAGGAGCTTTCCTCAGGAAAGCTGCTCTGCATACACACACTTTAAATTATACAATTTTTACTATGCTAATAAACATGTCAATTGGAGTTTTACAGGTTCCAGATATACTTTATCTTCCCACCACATGTACCTTTTGTAAATACTCCACTGTAGAGTCTGTTGTTGTAAGCTGGAAGTTATGAAATATGTGTTCACACGGATCACTTGGTGGAATCATTAATTTCATGCTTCACATCAAATCCCAGCGCTTTTTTCTTTCTTTTTTTTTTTTCCACAAAGCTGCGTTGATGGGAAACAGAAACTGGCTGTATTTAAAAGCTGTGTCATGTTGATCCGCGCGAAAAACAGTTTAGATGTTATTTGTGTTAATGGTCTGCTCTTTCTATGAAGGTAAGAGGTCAGAATGTGATGAAATCTAGGAAAATAATTCGTAAACTCCTTAATAGGTAGAAGTCAGCTTTATCAAGGGACCCCATCTGATGTTTTACGTAACAATTTACAACATGTTCCAATCTTCTTTTTAGCAATATTTTCAACCTTCCTCATAGATATAGGAATATAATGGTGCTATGATCTTGAGACTGTCACAGACAAATGTAGAGGTGGAAAAACACCAAACATGGCGAACTCTCTGGCCATATGTGTTTGACTATTGGCGAAAAGCCACAACAGCTTGGGAGGAATGGGAGTGTTTGTTTTTTTTTTAAGCATGCTTATGCAAATGACTCCCGTTGTTACATCATCACAGGAGCCAATTTAATTCAGACTGCAGAGGCAATATTTTTTCAAGCTATGTGTTAAAAGTGGACTAGAACCCAGAGGTTTTGTTTGGTTAGGCTGGAGGGTGGTAAAGGTACATTGGTTAAGGCAGTAAAAATGACTTCTTCATTGTATGGGACCTTTAACACAACACTTTTTCCCTAGGTTTTTACATTTGCCCAAAAGGGTAAACCTGATTCAACTGCTGAAAAAGATAAATGAGCTGCAAGTTCAGAACAATGCTCATTCAAAAATGCATACAAAATCCTGCCAGGAAGTATAAAAATTCAATCATGCAGCAAATGAAAGAATTTGGTGCAAAAGGAAAATATTCATGGAATGAAATCACACTGCAAAAAGTTATATACTTATATTGCAAAGCAGAAATACAAAACCCAGAAGAAATGCAACAGAAAATTGCTGCAAGTCGTACTCCAGGCCTTTAGGTGGTGCATGTGTGGGAATTTTGAATTATTTTTGAATTTGCAAACATCTTCAACTTGCAACCTGTTTTTTGACCCAGGTACTTTGGTAAAAGTTGGACACCAGCTTAATATAAGCATCTAAATTTTTATGAAAATGGAGAAATAATGATGGAGTACATTAACACTACAATCAGGATTAAGCCAAGTGTGTTTCTAATTTAGTTCTACTTATTTTAGGTAGATTTTCCAAGAAACTGTAACTGTTTGGAGTCACTAATTGCTGCTCTGTATTAATATCTTTGTTTTTCATATTCAGCAGAAGTAAAGTGATCACTCAAAGTTCAAACCTTGGCAGGTATTTGCTGCTTCTCAGCCAACACGAAAGGCAAAAAAAGACTTCAGTCCAGAATCTAATCCAATAACAACCTCACATCCCGAGCTCTAAAAATAATCACACTGTCATGACAGCTTATGTGTAGTTGCCAGCAAATACTGCGGGTGACCCTTGAACTATTAGAATCACTTCAAATACAAGGTCACTTTTTGACAAAGAGTACATTTGCAACGGATGAATCAGTACACGCTGTACAGTACAAAAAGACAATGGTAGATATACAGTTAGCATCACAAGAAAGATAGTAGAGACAAAAAATTTAATACAATCAGAATATTTATAGGCAGCGTTCTGGGAGCAACATTTCAGTAAAAAAAAAAGCAGTCTCCGGTTCCAGAGAAGTTCTGTCCTGCAGCTGAAGAGTCAGTGCTACTCTGTGAAAGCTGCTGAGAGCTCAACGTTGCCATTTTTTCACAGCCCCAGAAAACCAGAAAACCGGATACTGGGGTTTCGAGCCAGCATAACACGAGATTAAAAATCCAGGTGTGCGAAAATGCACCAACAAGTTCAAGTTTGTGAATCTGCTTGGGGACAGAAATCGGTTCATGTGAATCATGTCATTGCTCCATCTCCCTCCCCCCCTTTGCGTGAGTGCTTTTCAGTCTATCGAGGGGAAAGGTTATAATGCAGCAGCAGCAGCAGCAGCACAGTTGCTCATGAGAAGAAGCACGTTGGACAAAATGATTTGCAGGTCGACCCCCATGGCCAGCGAGTTGAGATGAAACACGAGGATAAAATGGGAAGCGTCCCTCTAATGTGCTACATACATAGCAGTTTAGATGCTAAGAGGGTCACAAGTTCAAAGCACTAGGAGAAGTCCAAGGGGCGGATCATCATGACGGTGGCTCGTAGCGAGTAGCTGGGACCCTTGAAGTAGTGCCACTTGATACCGTTCAACTTCCCTACGTGTTGTCCT
Source organism: Thalassoma bifasciatum (assembly GCA_008086565.1). Classification (NCBI taxonomy): domain Eukaryota; kingdom Metazoa; phylum Chordata; class Actinopteri; order Labriformes; family Labridae; genus Thalassoma; species Thalassoma bifasciatum. The sequence continues at coordinate 242,481 of RPOG01000350.1, forward strand.
TGGGTGAAGTACATGCCGTTGAGGTTGGATGGGCCACAGGCATCAAACCACCAACCTGATGAAGGAATAAGGACAGAAAAACATCCAGATTAATACACTGTGAAAAAAAAGAACTCAATTTGTGTTCTCTAAAGAAGACATTCTGAATACATTTCCTGTTCTTGGTAAAGGCTAAAAGTTTCCCATAGCCTCTCCAATAGGGCCATGGCTCTGGTTCAGACACCATTTCACTGCTATCTCCTCAATGTGTCACTGTCAGTGGGTTCATTGGCATGCCTGTACCTGTTGCTGAACACTTTCGATACCTCCTTCTATTTAAAGCAGAGACTGCGAAGAGTACTATAGCAGCTCCAGTGTGGTGCCAGAACGGTGAACAGCATGGGAAACTTTATTCCAAGGTGACACATTGCATAATTCCTCCGAGTTGGACGTGGTATTTAGGGAAAAGGTAGATATGCTTGGATGTGGGGAAATTATATTTTACAATTCCAAGCAAACAGTGTCTGTTCTTTTTATAGATGATTTTAAAATTGTATGGCTTGGTATCAAAAAAACTTTAGGACCTCTATACTTAGCTTCGTTCACTATATTTGTGCCAATGTATCAGCCAGCACTGGAAAACAGTCGACACGAAACGTTGATAAATACTCTCCTCCATTTCGTGTATAAGTAAAATCTAACTAAGGTTATTCATAACCAATGCTTGTGCTGTGTACTTAAGATTTCCAGAAGATAACATCTGCTACATCCCATTTATGTCTCAACATACTCTTAGCGATACACTCCCTGATAGAACATATGCTTGGCATGGCACGTGTCAATTTCCCAGCGACAAGTGGCCTCGACCCTCCATCAGAATACCACCTCCACTCCCCTGGATGACATTTCATGAGACCTGTAATCAGGGGCGATGTTCTCTTCCGTTAGCTGGCACGGATCACACATATGAATTTCACATTGATAGCTGCATCACCGTGAAACTCATACATAGCATAGCATGGAAACTGATCTTTGTGTTTCCATGACTGCATAATGTAATTTCAAGATGTTGATGCCAGCGGGAGTCCAGCTTGTGATTTCACTTGGTTTACTTTTCCGAGGGTGTGAAATTCAACTAAAGTTACCACAAAAAGGCAACCAGGGTTTGGTGGATTATTTCTTTGCTATAACAATGCTTTTGGGCAATAAATATTATACTGTTGGAAAGCCTGGTCATCCACTAAGAAAGACAACAAGTCAACAGCAGGATAAGCTGTTAGGCATTGGCAGAAAAGATGGGGCAGAAAAAAAATCAGCAAATCAATGTATAGTTTCTATTCTAAGTTCTATTTGAACCTTTAAGCACATTTCAGCTCATTGTTTTGGTTTGCTAGCCCTTAAAGTACTTTTTCAGGTCACTATCCTCATCCTGCTCACACGTTTTCAGTCACCACATGTGGCTATTTCTGTTTATTAGCAAGTTAGTGATAAAATTAACTGATCTAATTCCAGATTTTCTCACAAAACACTGATTCTGTTCTGTATCCTTGGATATTTACCAAAATCAAACATTCAAATGCCAGCTCAACAAAGACAGACATTGAGAATGGTGTTGGTTCAGGGAGGCTGTAAGCTGAAACTCGGCAAACAGATTATCAGCTGACCTGTATCAGCTGACAACTCAGCTGATTAAATCTTCATTTCCTGTTTAAACTGCTCAAACCTGTCTACACTGGCTGATTCCCTCACCAACATCTCTGCAACTTATTTCCACCTCAGATCCTCCTTATGTGCTGTGTTTGATTTAATTAGTGTCACATTGAGGTGTTTGCTGCTGTTCTCCCAGCCTTGGCTTTTCATGTATGCATATTAAAATGAGGGATGTGTGCTCTATTCAGGCTTTAACATCATATAAAGGCTTGTGGAAGGGCAGGGAGCTCCCTGAACACCTTTACTGCCAAATTAAACTCAATGCATGCAAATAATTAATTCTAGTTGATATTCTTTTCTCATGTCCTTTTTGCTGCCCCTAATTTGTACTTAACAGTAATAACCTCTTGTGGCCTGATTTCTAAAAAACAGTTGCTAAAGTGCCTTCTTTGAAGACAAAACATGTGCTAAAGTGTCCTCTTGTGAGCCAAAATACAGTCAAGTGCCCTTACAGTAACCAAAACGCACCATAAAGTGCCCTTTTGGGAGCCAAAATACAGTTAAGTGCCCTCTTGGGAGCCAAAATGCATGCTAGAGTTCCCTCTAAGGTACCAAAACGTGCTTATATGCACTATTGGTAGACAAAATACACTCTAAAGTGTCCTCTTGGGAGTCAAATGTGTACCAAACTGCCCTCCTTGAACCCAAACTTGCACCAAAGTGACTTCTCAAGAGCTAAAACAAATGCTGAATTTCCCCCCCTGGTTGGTTAAGCACACTTATTTGCCCATTTGACTGGTTAAAGCAGGATAAACTGCTCCCGAGGGGGGCCAAAACACATGTTTAAGTTCCCTCATCTTGGTATCCAAAATATGCAAAAAGTATACTCTCGCCAGTCAAAACACAAGCTAAAATTCCCTTTTTGGGAACCAAAACACATGCTGTATATACCCTTTATTGTTTTTCGCCTATGCCCTTCAAAATATCTGTGCATGACACTAAAAACAAAAACCCACTCACCATTCTTTGGCCCAACCAAACCAAAGTGAGTAAACTTGTTGACATATTGTTGAGCTAGCTTTCCACTGGATAACCAAATACTACCAAAAATAAAAACAGAAGTTGGATGAGAGTGGTAAGAGAGTAAGGTGGTCATCCCCTTGAGATGAAAGTACATGTAATGACAGTTTCCCATGTTGACTCTAGTTTGTGCTGCCCCCTACTGGCCCAAAAGACATGTGTGCAACTTTAACTGTGAAAAATATAACTACATGCCACTTGATAAGCAAAACAAAGGCTTTCCAGTTGGGGAAATAGTTGGCATCACTTGCTGGTTGTAAAATCCTGTTGTTGATAGCATTATGAGGTACTGCATGCTAATTACCCAACTTCACTGTGACAGTGCTTTTCTACAACCACAAAGCAGAGTACAGCATGTTTCTAAGTAGCTAACCCTCTCTTGATGAACCACAGACCACACAACCGCTGAAGCACATAAACATGCAGCTCACACAGCAGCTATCTTTATGGATTTACGATCAGTATACTCGCTATTTCCACGCCAGGGATTTTACTCAACTTGTAAAAACACCAGAGATGTCTTCCTATGAGGGCAGTTTGTTCTCATGATTAAGGAATCCCCCCCTTCCTCTTCCAGTCAGTGTCTTATCCTTGCTGTATGTCCTGTTGCTGAGTAAATGTATACATTACAGGATGTGCGTGTCCTCCTCTTTATCCTTAACGCAGCATGATGAAGTTTTCCTAATAAATGTGGCAGAGAAGTATTCTGCTTTTGCATATTTCAGACGCTTACATCATTTGACTTCAGCCATGCTCTTACAAATTCAAGGCATAAATCAAATGATATACTGTATATACTATCACAGAGCTGGGTTCGGACCAGCTTGACTCAGGCTTCATGTTGTCATGCCTTCTTTTTAGTGGCTGGCTGCAGGCAGGACATGAATCAAGCCAAGCAGGGGGTGTTGACCAATGATCCGATGCCAGTTCCCTTCAACCCCAAATGCATCCACGGTGACATAAGAGGCAATTCTGATTTTAAATCTGCACTTAGAAATGCTTGATTAGTAACAGGTCAGCAATCGAGCTGCCATGAGGTGACAGTGAGGGTCACTGGGCTCCACTTACCCAGGAGGAGAAGTGGAGTCATTTTAAACATCTCTGACACTTGGTGCTGCGCCCAGGGACTTTTACAATGCACTCATTCCCAACCACAGAGCAACTGGGAGGGGATACCGAATATGGCCTAATAGGTGAAGATAGATGTTTAAGTGGCTGCTTTAGTCCAATGCACGTCTTGCAAGATCATAATGACCTGAACTAATGACTGGGCAACGAACACGAAGAGTTTGGACATTAAGCCAATCAGAGAGAATTCATGTTCGAGTGGTTACATCATGTGAACGTGTTCTCATAAAAGTTTTTATTGCACTTTATTTTGTTGTTCAGCGTTGCCATATAGACATAAATGCTAAAACGGTCGGTCTGTTTAATAGAAATCGAGCTTTTTCGGGTACTTCACCGAAGTTTCAACTAAGTGTATTAGCATGGTACACCCTGAAGTTAATCTGAGCAATAATGCACTGCTGGAACGAAATTTGGCACCAATTTTCATGTTTCATTACCAGTTAGAAACTCCTCACAGGAGCTTCACAGCACATATAAAACTTTAGTTTACATTCAAGTTGCCATATTTTAAAAGGAACCCTCCAACATTTTCCTCCCATGAAAAGACATGTTAATTCTATGGACTTCTTTTAAGATCTTTCAGACATTTTAATACTTTGGTTATCAGTTTCTACTCAAACTTTTCCTGATCTCAAAAAACATTGACCTGAAAATAGAAACTTTATTAAGAAGATTAAAACCATAGGCAAACATTTGGTAAGCTGGTGAAAAAAGCAGTGGCGTATTTAGCAGCTATAAAGGAGGAGACCAAAAACAGAGCCCTGAGGTTCACCAGCTGGTCAGAATCTCAACTGTTAACAAAAGTTACGTTAATATGTGATTGTTTATGTTGACTGTGTTTTTGTTTCACCACTTCAATGTTGTAAAGTTTATCTGCCGCCAATTTACAGCTCATTACACTGTGGTAACAAAACATAAAAAGCTGCGTTGACTGTTATATAGCTGGTAACTGTTCATTGCTCAGTGTCTTCATTTGATTCTTTCTCCTTTTTTTCATCATAAGTCCTGTCCAAATGTTCAAATTGTTTCTGACCAAGGACCACTTACCTGCTTCTGCAAAAAACTCACGGACCACCAAGCTAAATAGCCCCAGAGCAACAACTCGGATGGCAAACTGATGTATTATAAAGTCCCATCATAAACACTAGCACTGGTACAACCACAACTGGCTCTAATGTTAGCTTCCACGGTGTCGACAGTGTTTATTGCAGCTTATTCAGCTCGCTGTTGCATTTCCCCCTGGCCAGCATCAGAGGTTTCCTCTCCTTCGTTTAATTTTGTTTCGACTGTCCCTGTCTTAAGCCACCGATACATGACGAAGCCTGGAGGCTGGTTAGTGGGGTAAAAGTTAGCTTGACCATTTTTCTCTGATATGGGGGGAGTTAAAAGAAACTTTTGTGAGTCCAGGAAAACTTTCATTTTTCTTTTTTAAATGCTCTATAAAACCTCCCACACATTTAATCACAGTCATGGCCGACCACTTGTGGCTCACAATTTGAGAAACACTGTTTCAGTCTGATACTGTTCAGGTAATGCATCTAGCTTGTCCACCTTTAGGCGAATTATTCATGTATTTAAACCTGTTAAGCTTCACTGAAGAATTCTTGTGCCCTTTTTTGATTACAGCAAGGAACTTTGTGGAAAGCTGAAATTGAATTCTCAGCTCCTAGCTTAGCATAAGAATATTCCTTAATCCAAGAGTTAAAGTGGTTTTGGTCTCTTGTTTCTGCACTGAGTGACTGTCCTCACTGTGAGTCACCACTTGCCGTCACTTACCGCCAGTTAGCATGAGAGCACATTTGCACATGCAGTTGTCATTGTCCATGTCCTTGGTGCTGAAATCCGCCCCGTGGATTACCAGACTGCTCTGCCTGCCTGCGGTCCCACTGTGGCTTTTCAGAAACAGCCTGAAAGACATCAGAAAGAGGAAAAAAAGGGGGGAGTCAGGACATGGAAACACTTCAGGAGGAGGAAACAGGGAGAGGAGTGCGGTGGAGTGAGCAGTGTAAGCAATAAAGACGGCAAGGAGACATAACACGCCGCACGAAATGTCTCAGGGGAGATATTTATTTTTGTTGTGATTGAGTACATGAAGAACACCTGGAATAACACGAGGAGGGTATAAAAAACATTAAAGAAAGAAAGAGAAAGAGGAAGAGAAAGCATATGAGGGGATTAAAGACGGTAAGCGGTAGAATGAGGAGGAAGCTTGCAGAGTAAAGAATGTCAGCGAATCACATTTCCATCTGCAGAAGCACAGTGCAATATTTTACGCAACATCAACAGACTAAATCATTACACACAAACCCTGCTACAGTTATCTACAGTAGAATAGAAACCTGTTTAAACTATCATCCATTCATAGGCGAGGAGGAAGAGAAATCTGAAGTATGTTATTCAAGCACAGTATGTAACATTACTCATATCTTTGTGTGTTTAAGTCAGGCTTCCTGCTGTTTTGTCTCACTTCCTGATGTAACATTCCTTTAATGAAACCACACATGCTACTACTTTCTCTTTTTTTTCCTCCACGAGTTCATGGACACGTGATGAAAATCTGGAGACAAGTTGAAAAACTGCACACGCTCACATTTTGCAGGGTTGGTGTAATTTTTTGGGTGTACCAATTAACTTTTTTGTTCCATAACCCTCAAGATCTTTGAAGAAATTCAAAAGTCTTACTGAAGAGTTGGGTTGTGGGAGGCCGACCACATTCAAAGAAACAAAGCTTTTCTTGCCTTTGCCATCAGGAGGTCATGACCATGGACTGTGTAATCAGTGGACATAATGACGGTCGGCTACAACTGAAGTTTCCAGCAGATGCCCCGCCCCCTGGTGTCTGGCTGCAGTATAGGTCATAAGCCCCGCCTCCCCATGCATTCAGGATATGAGTCAGGAAAACTTAAAAAAATTATGACACCTGGTAGAAACGTGTCCGTCATCCTTACACTAAGGTGGTATGACGGTGTAATTTGGCTGCATTGTCTTCAAGTCTTTTACTTTTTTACTTTGTTTTTCATTAGTTATTGGACGTTAAAAACCGAGTCATAAGTTTCATTTCACGATCGTAGACAGCTGCCGTTCATGAGTGGTTTTTATCAGGGATATAAGAAACTTCGGGACAGAGAGCCAGAAGGAGACAAAACTTTCTAAAGAAGAGGAAAGAAATATTTTTATTTCTCTTTTTTACTGCTCCACCGGAAATTCTCTACTGCGCAGACTCTGGCTGCACAATGGCGGCTCGAGTAGCGGGGTTTTTTGGCTTCAAAATCGTAGAACATTGACAGGCGGTGCCATGCTGTCCATTCAATATACAGTCTATGGTCATGACAGTGTGTATATCTGACAGATAATGGTGTTAAATACACGTTGTTGTGCGAATTAAGTCTTTTAAAGGCTGTGGTCCTAAACTTTTGATGAGCTGATGAACAGACCATTTCACTTTAATTGTTGTTTTTAATAATTTGTTTACCAAATTATTTCCTCTCTCTTTCCCATTTTTTCTTTTTGCATTTTGAAACCCTCCAGAGAGGCATCTTAAGAGCCAACAGTGCAAAATGTAAATTAGTGGAATTTTCCGAATTTGATCGAAAGTGTATGTGTTTTATGCTTGATCCAATGTCCGGTTTCAAAGTCAGGAAGCTAAGGTTAGTAAAACTTAAGATGGGTACATGCCGTACAAAATCTTCAATTTCTAAGTCTGGAGGTCAAATTTGCTTCAAGGAAATTCAGTATAACTATCATTAACTAAACCACTTCCAAGAATCATCTAACTATGTCCCACCAATGCCTGAGTTAGTATTTGGCTTTCTTGCCCTATTTTTCATCTAAGTTCATCTATGGTGCTGGAAAACTATCACTCCCAAGCTGAATTCCTTCCCACACTTAACATACAATTGAAAAACTAATAAGTTTCTTGGAAGCAGATTGTCTCCTGGGAGATTTATGCACTGAGCATATTTGTGGTGTGATCAGGGATTTCTTTGACAGTTCCTTCATTTGCCTGACACTTCTGCAACAATAAAACTGACCACACCTTCCCTTGATGTGCCACATCACATGCTTTTTATTGTCTTTAATTCTTTTAATCTTGTTGCTCTCTCACACTCCCTCATTTTCACTTCCTCCCCACAGAAGAGATTGCATATTCTGATAGCGGGACGACGCTGCGAAGCCAATCAGGTCTCTTTTGTTAAATATGGGTCTCTCAGTGGAAATCATTTCCTGACTGTATTTCTCTACAACAGGGGACCATGGGCGTGTAGTGAACCCTGCACCCAGTTAGAGTTTTTCCGATGAGAAAGTGACAAATGCAAAAACAATACTTCAGCTTTTCATGATATGCTACGCACCTCCAGCCTTGCAGAGCTCAAGCTGAGAGGCATCAGGTTGAACATCTCAAACAAGAGACATGGACTCCCCAGGAAAGAAAGTCATGTAACGTGACAGACTTCTGTATTTGGACAGCTGTGTAAATGAAGAGCAGGTCACAGCGGGGAATTAATGGTGCCACTAAACCAATATGTGTAATCCTGCAATGCAAAGGTGAGTCATGTGTCTAATCAGAGGTACCAAATGTCCAGTGGACATGGCAAGTTTGGATAAGATCCTCTGAGTATATCACGAGCTCTTGCATGTGAGTATACATGACTCAGTTCTTATGAGTGGTTCGAGACTAGTGAACACCGTCTCTGGTTGATTTCAATGTTGGTTTCTGTTTTAAAAGAGGGATCAGTCTTAATGCCCAAGACCTGTCTGACAACTTCCCCTTCTATTCAAGCAAAACCAGAAGTCATGTTACAATGAATGCGGTCATGAGCATGAGGAACCAGTGGGTGGCTACAACTTTCAAGACAATGTTTTATGTTTTTCTATTGTTTAGAGATGAAAATAAAGTTACAATGAAATGCAAGTTTTAAGCCACCACCTATTCTTTCATTGTAGAAATCCCAAAACCTATCTATCTAACTTGCTCAAAACAGTGTATCCCAAAATTCGCATAAGATCATGATGTCTTCATGAAATTTTCCGGAATAGATGAGGTCATTGCATAAGGATGCCTTACTTGGTATATGATACGTGTAATAAGTGGAACACAAACACTAAGGTATGCAGCTTTGCCCACTGATAGGTCTCTAGTGGGCTGGCCAATCAGAAAGAAGGGGGGTTGGGGAGTCGGGCACTTTAAAGAAAGAGTAACTAATACAAAACCCTTCAGGGAGAGGCTTAAACAAGGGTTTTCTTAAACACCAGTGGGTATAAACTAGTATTATATGGGGCTGTAAATCAGGTAAAGCTATGAGGTTGGTACCAGAAGGGTAGGATAAAGATTGAAAAAATAATACGATACCCCCTCTTTAATTTTTTTTGTAAATTTCCACAAAATCTACCATTGTGCATCTGTCCTGCCCAAATCATGAAGAAGAACTAATAGCACTTAATATAGAGTGATTTTGAAAGGTTCCTCAAATGTTAACATGCAGCTTGTGATGGTTGAATGAATGAATGACCTAATGTTTTTTATTGCAGTTAAAGACAAAAGTACAAAAAATAAATGTTGTGCAATCTGTTTCAAAAATAAAAAAAGAAAGTGTAAATACATGTTTGCACGAAACTTTTCCTCAGAGAAAATACAACCTCAGTAACCAAAAAAGTTGGAAATCAAAGCACAAAGAAAATTTTCTTTTTTTTTCTCAACTAACATAAGCATCTAAGGTGACAGTCACAAAAAAGGAAACAATGGACACTACAATTTTAGTGTCGTGCCAAATCTTATCCTTAGCCAAGTTTTGACAGTTAAAATAGAGATTTTGTCTTTTGTTAAAAAAAAGCTGCAGTGCTTACTGATGAAAACATGCTGCAAGCTGTGAGAAAAAGATTGCCTACTCGGTGTCACAAGCTGTTGTCTTAACCGTTGCCTAAAAGACAACAGATGTATTTGGAGACATTTTCCAGTTAAAAGTAACTCACATCCTGCTTCACTTACGGGTAGCATAACTGCTATCAGATAGTTCCTGATTTAGAGAATAAAACATGCAGTGTCAAAGAAGAGGTCTGCTACTGCTCTGATGAAGAACAGACTTTTCTGCACAGTCACTCTTCACTTTCCAAAGCTCTTACCAGGTCTGCTGCACAGAAGAACCATCCAAAGCACATCATCAAGGGGGATTTTTCAGATGACACTTTGACAGGCGGCTTTAAAAAAAAGTCTGTGGTTGTGTTTATCATGTGAGACACACGATGCCAAAATTGACTGATGTGCTCACGCTCCCTGCGAGAATCCATTTTGCTTCCAAATGCTAAGTGGAGTAATCCACAAATGCTTCAAGTCACAGGCTTAAGAGGATGACATGTTTTTCCTGAGGCTTGTTTCTAAGAATTTAAGCAAAGTTAACTGAGATACACACAGAGATGGCATCTTATAATTGATGTTAATGATATGTATCAGGGGACAGACATCTGCCCATCAGCCAGGTCGAAGATACAACCGGTAATGCGTGCTAATCTGATTGTTCCCAGAAGAGAAACTGTCATTACACTAACCAGTTCCGAGTAATGATTTGTATTATAATTCGACACTCTACTTAGTTACATGAACTACTGTGGAGACCTCTCGTCCCAAACAATAAATCGATAGGTAAATTAAATTATAGGTGTCCCTCGCGTCGGAACAAAAAGTAGAAATTTTGTAAACCTTTCAGTTTCGTCGTTATTATGAGGAGGTAAGGTCTAGCTGTGGCATCACATAAGCCTGAAAGTATTTGGTTTCACTGAAAGTAAGGAAAATTGAAATTCACTCTGAGTCGGTATAAAAAAAGGCCTTTTCAAAAATCAGCTGTTTCCAATTCAATTAGGATAATACACTGAATCGCCTCAGTAGACGGTCACACCCATTTCAAGCTGCTCACGCTGAGGTGCTGTGCTTGTCCTCAGGGCCTCAGTCCTTTCAGGACTTTCTGTTTGGACACAGTCCTGTTTAATTTTAAACAGAGATTACTCAATGTCCATCAGCACTCACACAAAAAATAGATTTAGTGAGCGACAAATGTCTCCAGTGGAGGAAGATCAAAGCTTTGGCAGAAAATTATCCGTATCAGCATGACTATACGCCACTGGAGGAAAAGGAAAAATGTCTCCTTTCTGTTTTTTGGGTCAAGCCTGAAAGTAGTCAAGCTACCACAACACAAACATTGAAAGGCCTTATGAATTCTAGTAATGGTCATCACGATATTGGAAACACTAATGCGACTTCATTTTTAATCAACCTTGATTCAAGCAAAAGCAGACGATGGCTCTGAGCCACTAGGAGATTAGTTACAATGAGCCAAACAATCAGGTGTTAAGCCTGGTTTTGACTGTACGCCATTGTAGCAAATGTCACAGTGGGCACTACATTCCTTTGTGTAAGTGTCTGTGTCACTGTGTAATACTCCTCCAGCACACAGGGGGGCAGTGTGGTTTGCAAATAGTTGGATCACCTGTTGCCAAACTTAAGCTTGTTTACGTTCTCATGGCAATTTTGACCATATTGTGCTAAGTTTAAGCTGGCACACATTCCCATTGATCATACAGCCAAAGTCACAAGAAAGTATAGAGAGTACACCTCAGAGGAGATGAAATGTTTGGCGATTCCAGAAAAGTTAAAAATGCAGAACATAGGATAGCAACTAGCAGAGCAGTCACAACATTTGCAATCTGCATAGTTTAGAGACAGGTGAAATAAAGATATAGAATCTCTAAATTCAAAGAGATAGAGTAAAAATGACAAATACTTATCTTTTTTTCCTATCAATATGTTTACAACTTGATTGGATAAACAGAGATAATCAAATGTTGTCTCTGCACATATAGCAAACATCTGTTGGATCAGCAGCCCAGTCCTGGCTTTAAGCCCCAGAACTGTTAATAATGCTGCCTGTTTGTAGTCTTACTTAAACCTGACACTTCCCATTTCACATCACACTGTGTAACATTAAACAGAGGATATGGCTGTCATACAATAACTTTATGAAAGAAACTCCCTGGAGGAGTTAAGGGAAAAGCACTAAAGCAAAGTGTCTGGTGGAATGTATATAACTGTGTGCAAAGTTCAAGTGATTCTTTGAAGAATCCAACTGCAATAAAACACTGAAATGGTGTAAACGGTCACTATAATGTTCACAAAATGTTTCTTCAGGCAACAGTGAAAGAGGCTGCAGCGCGTTTTGAAAATAAATGTCTCTTTTCATCGCTTGACTGACACACCAAAACCGGGGCTGCTTGTTTTCTTTCATGTTCCCCATGAAGGGCGACAACCCAACCAGCAGTGGGACCAGCGCGTGCTGTTACACACCTGGCAGTCATTAGCTTCCTGAACTGCCGTCTGATTGGCCCATTGCAGAGGTTAATCACCTTGACCAATGGTTCGCTTCCTACCGCAAGGTCTGCAGAGGTGTCTGGTTTACTAAGACCTACTTGGCTGCTCTCTATTGCCACTTGGTGTCATATGGCCCCATAGAGACTCAAGCACACTGATGGAAACATTATGTGCAGATGCATATGGATAAGCTATAGTGCTCTTAGATTTTCTTAATATCCTATGAAACATCATTACCAGCATGGGAGTGAGGCATGTTAATAATCCCTATTAACAGATATTACAGGATATTGAGAATCTAAAGTCTGGATTTCCTGCACTGGAGGTGTTCAGAATTTTGGGAAGCAAAATCAGGCAGAACACCAATCATAGCAATGGCCTCCAAACTTCTATTGGTGGCAATCAAACTCTAGAGACTCTACAAACGCTTATACTCACGAAAAATGCAGCCAACATCCATTCTGGGTTAAAAATTCCAATTTACACAAACCTGCCTTATGCTGTATTCATACAAGCTAATCAGCATTCAGATTTCCAAAGTACCTCAAAGGCAACAGCAACAATTAATCAAGTTTTATTGAAAAAAAATTCTCCTTTATTTGAAGTGAACTGCAGGAAAAAGAAGTTTTTCTCAAAGGGTTAATGCTACTGAAATTAGCCACATAGGTGAAGCCTCTGTATAACTTATGGTCTATTTTAAATCTTGGACCCACCAGAAACAGCAAAGTGACAACAAAGTTTGGGATGTCATGGATGAAGAAGTGGCAGGATTTATGCCTGAAACATGAACACAGAATTATGAAAAAGTTTTGGCTGGTAGATGTTTAATACTGACTGCTAGCTTCCCAAGAAATACTGAAAAGTTGGCATTGTGTTGTAGCATAAGTGATAGAATCTTACAACTTGGCCTCAATCCTCTCGAGGCATGAATGAGACATCAGATTGGCTGCCACTCATCAGTTTATATTATTTTGCCTGGAGTGACCACACTGGAGTAAGTGTTAGCTTGATGCCTAACCTCAGTTTGGCTAACACAGTTCGTTTCAAAATGTGTATAAACTTGATATTCCAGATGCCATGTGAGAGCATTTTAGGGTTTTTATCTCAAAGTTGAAACAAACTCCATGTTATTGAAGATTTATATGATAAATCTTCATTATTATGTAGATGTTTTCTCGTCCACCATGTCACTGGAACATTTCGCTAGATGACGAAATGGTGGAACTCTGCAGGTTGGTTTTGGTTTTCATGGAGGTCATTGGAGATTCTGTTTTTTGGTACCTTGGAAACTGTAGACCATTTGAGCGTGAAAATTCACTCTTGACTTGGATATCAAATACAACTTTTTTCCTTGTTACTCCACAGCTTTGAACTATTTTGCAAGATTTCATCTGCAGATCATATATCTTGGGTAACCATGGATGAATCTGTTGATATCTGACTTAAATATAAAATATCTCCGTGCTTACCAAGCAGACTTTATCCTCTGATGAATAATACCATGTAATCTGGTTAGAAGCTTTGGAAAAAGACAGTAGTTGAACCTTTTCTGTGAGTTATGAGTACGTTTTTGTTTTGTTGTTATTCCAAACTTTTAGGTTTCCTGCTGTTGAATTCAAGAGCTCCATGGCACGAAACATAATCACCATGACATATTCTCTCATTGTAACTGATAAAGCTTAAATCCACAACAGGTTGCTTGTTTCCAACAATCTCTGTCGTGGATCCTTGTTTTCTGTCCAATCTGAGTGTTTCAGACTTCAGCTTTGATGATTCATGTCTGTATCACTTGAAACTGTGGAACACGAGGCTTCCAAGGATGAAATTTAAGATATAACTCAAGATATCTGAGATTATCTTGGTTTGATTCTTGGAAACAGAAGGCCACTGTGTTTTTAAATGCCAAATCTCAACCAATGCCTCTGACGAAGAACATCTTAAAAAAGATCTTTCCACAGGGAAATTGGTCCATTAGCATAAAGTCAAATCACTGGCTTGAAGAACTTGGCTGTTTGATCAAGAGAGAGAATTGAATAAAGATTTAATGGCTTGAATTAAAAACAAAATCTTCCCCGGCTCAAAGGCTTTAAAAGTATGAAAACACTTCTCTTCATAAGCCTGAAAATGTGTCTGTGCATGTGATTAACTGCTGTAACCTTAGAAAACACTGGTTATCTTGGGTTACTACAGGACATTCATGATGTATGTTAGCATTTCAGAGAACATCAAAAGTGCAAAGATATTCACTGACCATATTTAGATACTGCATGAAATTCCGTACTTTTATAACCTTACAAAAATAAGTACATCTTAAAGCATGACCATGCGATTGGTATCTGTAATACTATTTCACACATCTTGTGGAAAAAAGCTTAAGAGCTGTTAATCACCTCAAAGATTTAACTGCATGCATATGGTTAACCCGCAGTTAATCGCAGAGTAAATGCAAATTATTTACACAATTTTTATCTGTTCTAAATGTTTCTTAAAGGGATATTTTCCCACTCATTACTACTTTTATCAACACAGGAATGGACAACTATGCTTGCTTTGTGCAAATAATTTGGCTATTATTGCACCGACCCAAAATAAATTAAAGAAAAAACACTACCCAGAAAATTCTTTGCAATGTCCCTTCCACTTAAGTTTGCTCATCCTCAAAGAAGTTGTGTAGTTCTGTTACAGTGGTGGCTCTGAGAGGGGAATTACATGTGTGGTCATATGCGCTGCAAACTGTAACCAGTTGTTTGGCCAACCAGGCTATGGCTGTCAGAAGATGGTAACTCAAAGATTTATCGAGGCATCTGTGTCTTTCACTGGTGTCGTCTGCATTTGGCAACGAAGAGTGGAGGGATGGGCTCTCTGCAAGAAGAGCCAAGTAACCTGTAATACCTCAACCAACACAGGAAATGCAAACATTTTGATCCTGTCGTAACAACTACTTAGCAGGGCTTTGAAGATGAACCCAGGGCTCATCAGAAACTTTTCCAGTGTTGTAATATAACAAAGTACAAATATTTTGTCACTGTGTACAATTTTCATACATCTGTACTTTACTTCATTGTTTATATATCTGAAAACTTTTACTTTTACCCCACCACACTTCCCCAAGCCATTCTACTCTACTTGTTTCTTCAAAATTAAATCAGAAGAAATCTAAGTTGGTGACATTTTGATAGTTTGTCATGTCAACCACCAAGCACATCATGGAGCTAACCAGACTTCAGTACTTGAAAGCAGTAAGTGTCTTAGTAGAAAATGACTTTGGCCCCACACTACAACCCTTTTCGGGTGAAATGCAAAAGTTTTGTTGCGTTTCAGCCTCCCGTTTACATGGAGACGGCGTATTTGCAGACTTTACAAACGCAATCCAGAATGGAACTTTTCCAAAATGCTGTATTCACCGTCTCTGTGTAAACACCAAGCCGGGTAAATCTTGGATACGCTGACGTCATGTTCAGCTCTGCACGTGCACAATAAGCCTCCACTGTGCCAGGCATGAACTCAGCAACGACAACAACAGCAGCGACATACTGTTTTGTTCTTCTGCTGCTGAATCTACTAACTGCCCTCTACCAAAACGTGCATTTATTGCACTGTTTCTGCAATTAGAGAGGAAGTTTTTAATATAAACTTCAGATGATCAGCTCACCTCTTCTTCGGCCTCTATACTGTTGTCATGCATATGGCTCCTACTGTTATATCACCACCTACAGGCCTGACATAGATCCTACACCGTATCCGTGTAGACGCAGATTTTTTTCATTACGTTTCAGGGTGAAATGCTGTGAAACGTCGTGCAGACGGGGCCTTAAATAGTATTTGAAGTCACCTTTGTTGAACATTACTGAATTCTCACAATTTTTAAAACCAACTCCTTATGTAGATGAAACAAGCACCTTTGAAAGGAGTCTGACCAAGCCAGTGAAAAAAAGGTGATTGTCAATCACTGTATGTAAAATAACACCTGTGTCAAACATATGCACTCACATGAATGCGACCAGAAATTCTCGCATTTTGGCGACAGTCGTGAGCCCTGCTTGCCATTCAAAGACTTGTAAAAGCTCCCAAATTACAGCAGGGACCTTGTGCCGTGATACAAAATTGAATATGGCTGAGAGAAATAGTTCCGCATGTACCAGCTTGCACCTCTTTCAGTAATTTACCAGTGACAGGATACTGTGCCCAAAAGGAATTTCCTTTATCACGCTACCAAGTTCATTAACACGTGGAGTAGTCGTCACAGTGTCTCCTCTTTCTTTCTGTCATGAGACTCAATAACCACCATTATAGTGCAAAGTCGTCAATAACAGCAACTAGTGTTTTATTACCAAGAAATTTACCAAATTCCACTTAATGCCTTCTACCCCTATGACTCAGTGGACCACTAAAAATGATTATACACATGCTTGACAGCCCTTTTAGAGGAAGAAGGAGAGGGAGGCATGAAGTACTGCAGTTATTGATCCACAACAGTACCTTGGTTGTTATCAATTATCTTTGTGCACTTGTATTAGATATGCTCCTTGTTACCAAATACTCTTCTGTAAAGATGATCCTCTTCTTTGCTTTCTAATTCTGTCTGACTATCTAGGGCACACTGCAAATTTTACACAAATCTACAGGTTTGTCATCCTTCATTTGGTAGGAATGATTTATTTAAGTATCTAGAATTAACCTGCAGCAGGACCTGAATAGAAATGGGTGGGCTACATGGGCTGTAATGTGCAGCATTGCAGTAGACCTATACATTGTCCTCAGCTGCAATAGGATACACATGGTGGGCATGGGGCTGAAACACAGACAGTCAGACTTATTTTTTTTATACTAATGACAGATTTGTTCACAGAGAAAAGGAACTTGATTGGTTGGACCAAGGCAAAGAGTGGGCGGGTCCAGCCAATGAATATGCAATGGGTATGTTTGCCTTTATCAGCTGATTGTTCTGCTTTTACCACTTTCAGAAGACTTTATACCTTTATGTTATTAATTTGTGCACATTTCATACTTGCATATTATTTTTTTTATACATTTATTGGAGTTCAGAATCCTGAATTTATTTTTCCTATGGTGTTATACTATTCCATTTTATATATTCTTGGAGTTTAATACTTTCTTTTTTGTTGCTGTAACTCAGCAAATGTCACCATTGTGGGACAAATAAAACATTAACTTATCTTTATCCCTGTGGTGCATAGTGGCCACTACAGTGGACACCTATTTAAAAGTTATTCACTCCGAAATTCAATGGTTAATGTGGTGGAAATTCATATTAGCCTGTGTCAGGATATTTTTATTATGCTTAGGGCCGGGAAAAATGTTTTCAATTCTTTTTCCAAATATATATATATATATATATATATATATATTATATATATATATATATATATATATATATATATATATATATAAATGAATAATTTATGGTTATTATGATGTTTTACCCTCAAATGTTTTTTTATATAAAAAAGTTATAGACAAACATTTGAGGGTAAAACATCATAATAACCATAAATTATTCAGTGTTAAAATAGATGAAAGAGAGTTAAAATGTTTCACAAAGCATTAAAAAAAGATTATTCATGAAATTACCAAAAAAGAGAGAATAGATGTCAAACAAAAAAAAAAGAGAGTCATATTTACATTAAAGTTCATGCTGTTTTAAGTTGAAAGCTCAGTTACAAATATTTGAAAAAAAAATGGAGACAAATAAGACAAATAAAACCTCTCAATGGAAAAATCCTGACACTGGCTTTCATAATTCATACATCAGAGGGTTAAGAGACATTTTCTGTTGTTGTTCATAATTGTTGGCTATGACTCTATGCAGATGACACTTCACTGTTTTATTCACTTGGCTGTTGTGATAATGCAACTCCCATGCCCCCCCCCCCTTTCTGGCGCGACACATAAAATGTTTGGTGTGCCGCTCTGCACCTCTTAGCTCTACAAATTCAGGTGTTTTGTTTCTTTGTTGAAAAAACCAAATAACTCTGTATTTATTTGGTGCAAAGCCTTCATCAAATTGTCCAACATACTGTGTTCAGGAAAATTGAACAAAGCCACCTACAGTGTAAATTGAAAAAAAAAACTTACTGTGCTGTTTCGAAAGTGTGATCAATCTTTAGTGTTTATCTGTCTGACACTATTTATCTACCCTGGCATTGTGTGTCATTCATTTCACTTTGTGGCTCCCTCTCAGTAGTTACATAATCTTGTTTTGGGCAGTTTGCTTTAATCTGAGTCATAACTTTCCCTCAGACTCAGCATTGTTTTTTTCTTTTTTTTATTCCATCTGTTTTCTTCAAACAGCCTTTTAGCTTTTCTGTGGCCCCTTTTTTTTATTGTGCTCCTTGTTCTGCACAGGTTAACTTTTGCTTCAGCCCATCTGTTCCCGGCGATACGTAACACTTTAGCCATTTTTATAGCGAATAAATTGTGATGAATAGAGGCGATTTACTTAGTGTTTTGATCTGATGCTATCATGAAAACTATTTGTGGGGGTCATCAAATTATATTTGTCTTGAGTGTTTTCTTTTCTGAAACCAGTGCAATTAATTTAGCTATGATGGTGGGGGACTTTCTCTTTTGTTTATAAAGACAGTAACCCCTGCAATTACCACGACCTCACTTACAATGAAGGAAAAAAAGCGGCATATTTCACAATATTTTGAGGTTGCGGTTCAGTGGGAATTTTACAGCTCTGGTCAGTTCAAATCGATTCCTCATAGTGTTCACAGGATTTGATGGTTCAACATTAAAATAATATTTCTTATGTCAGCTTACACTGTGCAGATGGAGCACTTATAGATTTAGCTGTGCTGGTTTGTAGGCCTTCTGTTTCGCTCATACTTCAGTGCTCTCTTCTTGGAGCTTGGCAGGATAGATGGATAGTTGAAGTAACTGCACAGTCAAATAAAACCAAGGCTCATACAACTGTATTTAAATGTCGAATCAGTTGTTGGAAGCCCAGTAGCCCACATATTTGGTTAAAGATGAGGACAAAGAACAAGTGATGCCAAAGCAAAAGTGCAAAAATTGGCAGGTCCTCGGGTTTCCACATGAAACTGGCTTCAAAAGTCAAGGACGTACCATTCACGTCATTTAAAGATGAGAAACAACTGGAGTGAAAAATCAGTTGAGATCTTTTGTTACTGTGTGTCCGCCAAGAGACATTAGACCTGCAGTACCTCCCCTGTTACGCCTGAGGCAAAACTAGGGTTTGGTATCTACAGCCAGCTCCTGTTAGGAATCAATTAGAAATGGTTCAAAACATTGACATCAATAGCATCAATGCTTAACGATTCCTTTTTCGATTCTTTACATTACACTGGAGCAATCTGACCTTTCGTCACTGTCAGGTTACAGCAAACACATGTTTGTCTATCAGCAGCAGAATTTCCAAGACAATGGCGGAAAGATTGAAACAATCAAAAGCTTGGCTTCACTGAATCAACAAGGACGCTAAAAATGCAGAATACAATTTGTGCAATGCTGTAATATCATGCAAGGGTGCAACACCACCAACATGTTGAAACATTTGCCGATGTTACAAATATTATTTTGGGTTACTCCCAGAGTTCTAGGATCCAGTGACCAAGTGCAAAGACATTAACTTATTTTGATATATTTCTGTGCAGAGATACCTGGATTCAGTAAGTAATTTCATCCTTGTTTACTAATAAACTGGATAAAATACTGACAGAAAATTCATGGTAGGAATTGATTAGGTTATTGATAAGCGGAATTCATAATGTAGTTGGTATCATAAAATCTAATCAATACTCATACCTTGGTAGGACTGTTGGAAGTTTGATGGCATAGGTCTTTCAATAATACTACCACCAGCGTTGGTATGAAACCTCTTCAGGTAGCGATGGGAAACTTTCTCCATGTTTTATGAAGTTAATATGAACCACCACAAATTCAGATTCCACTATCAGCAACCACCTTAAAACAATGACCTGACCTAAGTAGTTTAAGACACTTTGTTAGTAGTGCTCAAGATTTTTTGGATTGCCAAACTAATGAAATCTCCCTATACAATTTAAAATTTTACATAGAGATCAAATAAGTCCTATTAGCTCTTGTAAAAAGTTATATACCATTAAAAGTGACTGTTCTCGACTTAAATTTTGTTTATCAAAATTTCCTCCTTTAAAAACTTGTGATCTCAATTTGTATAATGTTTGACTCTATTCCTTTAATTTCACAGCTTTATTCCCAAAACCTCCATTGTTTCCGAAACCCAGCCACACTCTTTCGCCAGCGCGCGCCAAATGGCTGCTCACTGAAGCCGTTTTTTTGCCTTTTGCTCTGCAGAGAGATCTTTTCACTGAATGGACTAAAACCAATTCCTGCAACAGTGAATTGGTTTGTGTTGACACAAGATATAACTCCTGTGTCCATGATGCTCTTAAAGTTTGACACAATCTAAGTTACAGAACAAGCTTCTCCAGACGTTGATGATTCACGAAGGAGACGTGGAAAGGGAGGATTTTCCATCATAGGAATGGTATTTAACTGGGCTTTCAACTCTAGTTGACTGATCCTTATAACCTTGATAGATTATGGCTTTTCCCAGTATCACTGCATTAAATAAATGCAACGTTCTATTCCTGTTCAATGTTTTTTCTTTGAGATGGAGGTTATGGGGTTTGACACTATCCATAAACTGGACTGTATCTTTTCAAATCTTAATAACATTAAAAGGAATGTTGAATTCTACCTGAGCACTGACATGATATCTTACTTTGAAAACAGGATTCTGCTTTCGTCAATTATTTGATTAATGTCCTGATATAATTTTTCATTACGTTGGACAAAGCCAACAAGGATTGGATGGGTCGAATAAAGAGGAACAGCGAGTCCAAACTTTCAGAGCTCTGGTAATAAATGTGTTTTGTGTCTATATGATTTCATTACTTTAGGATTAGGACTCTATATTTCACAAAGGAATAATTGCACACCTCCCTCCCTCTCTGCAAGTTGAGTAATTTCCTTTTCAGCGTGTATATGAAAGCAAGAAATTGGAAGCAGGACAAACTGGCTTAAAAATGTTCAGTGTTGTATATGATGAATGGTGAGTTGTGTGTGAGTGTTGTGTGATTTAGACTACACAGTTGTTGTACCTGGTTTCCAAGTGGTTCCCTTTTTTTTGTTTGTGGCCTTGTTTGTGCAATTTGGATTTACAGTGTGTTGAGGACAAAGTGCAGATTGACTTAAGACTATATGAAAGCTTTAAACTGACTCACGCTGATGCAGACGTTATCCAAGAATGAGTGACAAAAACAAAACAACCAAAAGACAAGCCATATCATTTCCAGCTCTTTCTTATCTCAGGGTGATTCAAGAACTTATCACAGATTGTTTAAAGCAGGGATCGACTAAAGCAAAGAGACCAGAGACCGTAGCAGTGTTGGTTTGTCCGAGGCTTGACCATCTGGTTTGTTTTGGCTCGAGATTCAATAGAGCAATGTGTCATTATCATACCACAACTATTTTTCGAGAACAAATCTATTTTTAGAGATCAGCATGTCGTACACACAGCAAAAGCCTGTGTCTGGAATGGCCGGGGATGCCCTTTTGCCTGCTTCAGAGGGACAGAAACAGTTAATGTCCGCCCAGTTCTGAGGAACAAAAGGTCAACATGGGACACTGAAAGCATGATGTTCCAAAGATAATGGTTTTAAGGAGCACTAAAGTTGTAAGGAAGAGACAGCATGTCTGTATCAATCTCACACTAACCAAAACTTTACAGTCTTAATCGTATCTTAAAGGAAAGTGTGCTTCTTTCTGGTTTCCCTTGTTTTCCGTCTAAAAACGAGGTAAAAGTTGGTTTGTTAAGGTGAGACAAAGGCTTCAGGAGACTCTTTTGGTGTTTCGAGTGAGATCCATGTTCGAGGGTTGGAGCGATTCACTAATCCCCTGTCATCGCAAGACAATTTGGGAATTAGAAATGGCAACAGGCCAATCTGCCCCCCACCACCGCAGGGAAACACCTGACACTTATTCTTTTCTGTGGTTTGGTGAGAGGCACGGAAAGGTTGAGGCAAAGGCTTTTAGGCATCAGACTCTCCTCTCTCATTTCATCATTCAAAGCCGAACACGAGCAATTTCGCAACTGGAGGGACTTCTTATCAGAGGGAACCAGTCATCCAGTGAAAACTGCCGAATTGGAGATGTCAGACCTTCTCCTCTGAAGCCAGCAATTGCTTGGAAGTCTGAGGAATTTGCAGTAGTTTCCACATCTGAAAGGGGCCAGGCATCTGCCATAGTTTGAGGCCTGTTGTCATTAACCCCCTCAAAGGAAAATAGAAACCTTCGCCCCCACAAGACACCGGGACAAAACGTCAATCAAGGTCGAGTTTGCAATGAGGAGATGATGACGAGTGATATGTTCAAGCTCTGAGGGGATGAGAAAAGCCTCACCGCAGGCTTATGTAACTATATGAACATGATTAATGTGTCTGGAAGTTTCACAGTTTTGGCGATGATCATAACTCACACCTAAAATATCTTGTTTTTTGTTTGAAGTATCATTCGCTTTCTTTCCTTTCTTCAGTGGTGACAAATGTTAAAAAATCAGACAAGTGACAAAAAGCATGCACACACAGAAGACATTGCTGCCACATTTGTTACATCTCAAGCAAATCTACTAGAACAAATATGCTGCTATGAATTACGGTTCGTGCTAGATTGTATTCCAAACACATGTAACCGTGACCTGAAACATGGATTTTAGGCTTCTGCTCAGTTTCCTTCTGTTTCACTCATACACTACAGCAAATGTGTCTTGTGTTCCAGCTGCAGCCAAAACGTGACCTGTGCTTGATACTGTTTCAGGAAACATCCTGTGTAGACGCAAGAGGGCTGATGCAGCGTCTGATGCTTTTCTTACACAGGCTGTGTGTAGACATCGTGTTACACCACAGGCTGTGGATATGATGATGACGTAGCCCTTTGGTTTCAAAAGGCGAAGCCAATTTGGACGTGTCTTAAACGTGCTGCTTTTCCAAAAGCTAACAGGGTTCGACTTTAGTCTATCTTTTCTCTTCATCTATTGTGTCATTTTAAAAAAAATCTCTGCGGTTTTAGTTACTAATCTGTATTCTCAAGTTAGCATGAAGTTCATTTTATAAAATTTGGTCTTATGAAGATTTAAACAGACATTAAAGTAGGGTTGGCTTCAGGGCATTGCTTCCTTTTGATTCACTTGTTGCTTCTAAAGGGACCTGTCATGGAAAAATATCACACTACTGAAGGCATGGCAACATATATCCAGTTGCAAAAGAATAAATGTGGCCACCAACTTGCTAAAAATTAGCCCAAACCAAGCAAAATGATGCCAACTAAAACAGAAATATGGACGGGACAACAGCTCCCAAAAGTGAAAGCAGAACTCACAAGCCCTACTTTCTTTATATCAACAGATGGGACATGGGTCAGAATTGGCAATCAAAGTAAATATGAAATATTTCATAAATATGGTTTCTGATATGACAGTTTGTACCACCATGCTTATTTATGTGCAAGTGAGACGCATGATTGGTTCATACCAAAAATATGGGATGTATCGATGTGATCAGCAGTTCTGTTGACAAATGCAGGCTCCTGTAGCTTTTCTGGGTTAACAGAGTGAAAAAGAAACAGTGGGGTGTCCTAACAAAACAGATGCTAGCCATTATGCTGGCCATTTCATCAGTCTGCCAATTTGTGCTTTGGTCACTTAAATGGGTGTCACTTTGTGGCTCCACCAGCCAGTGCACTCTTGGGCATACCCAGGCTTCTGAAATTTGTCGCCCGCACAATATGAGGCTGTTTGCACAACAACAGTTTAAAGATAACACACAAAAGTATTGTTGGGTTTTGGGCCTCTTGTTTACTTTGAACAGCATTTTAGCCCACCTAAAACAAAAAACATGTCCATTTGTTGCACCACTTCTGCAACCAGCAAAGGAGCATTCAACATATATATAAACCAACCATTTTCACAGAAACAGCCCCTACAATGATAGCACCAACTACTCGCTTGGCATGCACACTATAGTGTTTTCAGTCCTTCAGCGTTTCCAAGTAACACAGATTATTTTTACAGTGGTTTCTTTTTGCATTTTGGGGGTGAAATTTTGTTGTGTAAACAGGGCCTGAGAGGCAGCAGTTTGGCTTCAGTTTTACACAAAGTTGTGTCATCCATATTTATACACAGCCATTGCTCTAAACCTACATTAGAGGCTACATGAAGTCAAATCTAGGCTTACACTGAATCACCAATATCAAACTATCCATTTTGAAGATAGAGCTTGGCTTAACATTGGTGACTCAGCACAAAAGTAAGTGACAGTTTCTGTCTTTAACTTTTTAAAATGTGTTAATTTTTCATTGTTTCAACCCTCCGTGCTGCTTTTTGAGTCTGATTTGCCTTTGATTGCATTCTGTCGTAATAACATCTTCCTGATTAATGCAGGAATGTTGCTCAGATCAGCATGAATTCTGAAGAAAGACCCACTCCTGGGAATATTCACCAGCCAATATCATCAGCTTTCAGTTTATTCCTTGGCCTGTAAAGACAATCATTCCACCCCTTTTGCACCAATTTGATCAGATTTACCTGTAGTTCTGTCTCTCACTGCCAATCTGGAAGCGATCATACAACGAGAAAGCCTGGTGTCCGTCCCAGTCTGTGAGTACCACACGAAGGGCGTACTGCCTGTTGCTGGTTAACTGGTAAACATATTCGTTACCTAACCAGTGCTCAGCAGAAAGCGTCCCGAAACCCTGCAAAGAAGAAGGAAACCAAGAGACATTGAAAATAACACTAAGACTCTTTTTTTGTGATTCATAGATTACAGATAGTTAAGGCTATCTTCTTTCATTTCCAAGAATCTCAACAACCAGAGAATTGTGAAATGGATGGGACAGCGTTTGCCTTTTATTTATTTTCTGTTAGGCAGAAATTAAATCAGATATGACCCTGTATCAAACAGTGGAAGCAGCAGATTGCTCTGTATTCAAAATTCTTTGGAACGTGTCTTTATTTTCCATGAATCTTTGTGGAAAAAATAGAAGTGTTAATTTCTTAAAATGGTATTTATGCATGTTATAAAGCGTGCTTTTGGCTCAGTCTTGCACATGGATTGACTTGCATACCTCTAAGTGTTACCACCTTTGTCTATTTCTGTCTTCCACTTCAGTCACACATGTTAAACTCGTTTAAACTTACAGACTCTTTTCCTAAAACATGTACTACATGCACAGACACTCCTTCAAACAACTGCAAATGTTTGTATTTGATCAGAGTGGCTTCTGAACACAGGCAAAGTACTTCTGACAGCAGAAAGAGCTGCAGATTGCAGAGGGGAAGATCACAAAATGGGATGACATTACAGCTCTGACAGTATAGTCTGAAAGGAAAAGAAGAGGAGGGGAGGAGGTGGGCTAAAGGAGGCAAAGTCAGGGAGAAATCTGTGTTTGTGCTGAGTATGTGTGGTGATGAGAAATAGGAAGGAGGGAAAGTAAATATGGGGCATTCCTCTGGCCTTAGGCATGTCCTGTGGAGTGGGTGGAAGAGAAAGTGACTGGGGCCCATTACCGCTTTCCCTCCTTATTTCTCTCTCTTTCCCCACAATTGATCTCACTCCTGATGAGATCTTCCCATCTTACTGACTTTCAGTTTGAGCCAAAGCCTCCTAATGTGACCGCGGTTTATCTCAAGCACCCTGGCTGGGTTAGAAAGCTTGGAGTAAGAATCTGTTGACAGGTTTCTTGCGTATAGTTCCGGTGCTCTGCAATCATTCACACGCAAACCTGATCTACATCTATCAGCTCTGAAAAGATGAGGAGATGCTTAGTCATACAGTTGGACAGGGCACTTGGTTGCATTTCAGTTACACTTGCTAAAATCACTTTGTGTGACAGAGATAAAATAAAGCACTTGTAAACCTGTTTTACAAAAAGACATACTACAAACAGGAGTTTTTCACTGCAACAAATAATACAAAAGTCACTATAATTGTTTCTTTATCGCTTAGCGTTAAAGATAAATAAATTCACTCTAGGTTGTGTTTCTATATTTGTGTGCTCGGACACCAACTTATTAGCATTATTTTTTCCCAAATATTCACTCATTTTGAATTTGATGTCTGCAACACGTTCCCAAAAAGCTGGGGCAGGGGCATGTTTTCCAATTTTTTAATTTTTTTTTTGGGAAACCTCAATGAGCATTTGAGAACTGAGGACACTAATTGTTGAAGCTTTGAAGCTGGAATTCGACTTAAGTTGCTCAACTGTCTGGGGTCTCTGTTGTTTTTGCGCTGCATAATGGGCCACACATTTTCAACTAGAGACACGTCTGGACTGCAAGCAGGCCAGTCTAGTACCTGCACTCTTTTACTACGAAGCCACACTGTTGTAACACATGCAGAATGGGTCTTAGCATTGTCTTTCTGAAATAAGCGGGACGTCCCTTAAAAATACATTGCTTGGATGGCAGCACACGTTGTTCCAAAACTTTTATGTACCTTTCAGGATTAATGGCTTCTTCTAAGATGTGTAAGTTACCCATAACGCCATGGGCACTAACAGACCCCCATATCATCGCAGATGCTTGCTTTGGAATTTTGATCCAAATTGTCCTTTTCCTCTTTGGTCTGGAGGACAAGACGTCCATGATTTCCAAAAGCAATTTGAAATGTGGACTCATCAGACTGTCAGTGGTGGCGTTTCTAGGTGTTGTTGATGTCTGTCTTTGTCTTTGCATGGTAGAGTATGGACTGTCACTTTTAGATGTAGTGATGAACTGTTCACTGAAAATGGTTTACTGAAGTGTTCCTGTGCCCACGTTATAAGATCCTTTACACACTGACATTGGTTTTTAATGCAGCGCCGCATGAGGAATTGAATGTCACAGGCATTAAATGTTTGTTTTGGAGTGTATTCAATTAAATTAAGGTGAAACAAGATTTCTGATCATTGTATTTTGTTTCTGCTCACATTTTACACAACATTCCAACTTCAGTGGAATTGGGGTTGTTCTAACTGTTTTACATTTTAGCCTTTCAGTGCTTTTCAGGTAAGTTTTAACTGTTCATTCATTATTACAGCTACTTATGTTACCATTTCATTGCAATTACTTTTGCCTAGCGACTGCATTTCCGTAAACAGTTGGTGTGTTATGACTTTCTAAGATTAAAGTCAGATTTTTCGACTATATTACATAATTTATGGGGTTTTCAAATAAACCCCTCAGCTACTGTATTCTCTAACTGCCTCTCTGGGTAAAACAATAGAAATCCTTGCCAGTTGGATGAAAGAGTCTCTCATTTGTAAGGTCTGTTGTGATGTGTGGTCTGCTTGTTCTGCAGGGTTTGTGTAAACTTAATATGGTTTTTATATGAAAAGTAATGTTAAGGTCATGTTGTACTGCGCGCTTATTATCTCAGTTGCAAGCTTTTCTACATTTCTCCACATTCCCACAAAGACACAGTATCTTTTAGCTTTCACTGAAAGATTTATACATCCTGTAAGAACATTTAGTCTGCGGACACGAGCCTCAAGAGACCAAACATGAAAAAACTGATAACACAGTTAAACTACATTGACCACCTTGAGTCTTTTCAAGGGGAAGAACAGTAATCCGAGGCTAATTATCTCCTCATGCTCTCTGTAGCACCTGTTTAAAGCTAAAGGCTTCCATATCAGCCTCCTTGGAGCAATATTTTCTAAATCCTGAATTTTATTTCACTTCCTCCTTTTGGTTCCTTTCTGTGTAACCGCTCACTGTTTCCTCTGTTTTCAGTGTAGAGCTTCTATTTATCTAACTTGGGAGTCTTTGAAACCCTTCCCGCTGACTTGTATATTGTACATCATGAGAGGTGGAAACAGAAACAGGAAACAGAGAGCAGATTACAGGGAAAAGAATGAACAGAGTTTGGTTTGATAATAAACTGACACGCTTTGATAGGTATACACAGGTGACTCTCTAAGCAAACACAAGCAATGCACCGGCCAGGAACAATAATTTCAAATTACCATCCAAACACAATTTGGACTGAAAATGTTAACACTCCCACTACAAACATGCAACAATCTCTCCTTGATGACAAACAGATGCAACACCTGGCACATGGTGAAAGAGACTAAACAAGTGTGTTGTATTACATGGAGGTAATAATTTCCTGTTGGAAAGGACAAAGAACAACTATGTCACAAAGCCTCAGATGAAGAGCGGAAAAGGTCTCAGACACTTGACAATATTGCTTGTACTAAAGAAAAAAAATCAACAGGAGGTTTCTGGGGGGGAGAATATCTGGCTGAGGGATTTCAAAGGTTTCTGGGATCAGTGAATTCTTAGTTTTCAGGATGTTCATCAAGGCCAGAAAGTGTAAGCGTTTTGTCTAAACCCCTGTGGAGATGTGTTTTGAAACAGCATGTTTTACTCATCGCATTGCCTCACATTTTATCCTTAATGGATACAAATGAGTGTATTTCCTCCATATCTGTCCACCATTATCATATTGCTTTTAATGGATATAAATGAGTGTCTGCATGTAGGGTAAGTGTCAGTATGTATTCCTGTCATGTCTCACCATTTTGTACTCTTTCCATGTTCTCTGGAAGTCCACGCTGCCGTCTTCTCTGCGCTGTATAACCGTCCATCCACCGCCAGCTGTTTCCATGTTACAGTAAACCTACACAAATGAAACACGAGAGCAAAGAAGGTCAGGAAAACAAGCATGGAATAAATGGAGCACTAATGGCACCCAAAGGTTTTTGTACATTTTTAAAAGATTCAGAAGATGTAGCAACAGATTCCAACATTCAGCGTCACTCTCAGCGGCATTCACAAACAATAGGAGGTCATTAGGGCAATCATGGTTGAAGACACTCCTTTTCCCAGTGTTTCTGATGAATCATCATCTGGAATGTGACATATCTATGTCCTCCTTGAACTTAATCAGTGTCTCCTTATCCCTCACCAGCTCCCAGGAGATGGTCCTCATCAGATGGCCTGGATCAAAGTGGGGGTCCAGGGCGTAATGTGGCCCTTAACCTTGGACCTCAGTGTGTGTAAGCTGATAATGCGAGGGCTGGTGCTCTATCTGCAGTGCTTCTTTTTTGTTTTGAGGAGGAGACCCCAGGGTGGAGCAGAGTCTGGTCTCTCACCTCAGCTGGCCCACACAGCTGAACACACATGAACACAACCTGGGTATAATTAGAGACGAACCCCTGACAGAGTCGTTTTTCCCTGAGACGAGCTCATTGTTCATGCTTCACTTAAATACAGGGGCACCAACGCACACATACACACACCTGTTAATCAATATAAATATGTAGAAATAAAAGCAATTTTTGGCTAATATCAGGAAAAAATTAACATCCTTTGTGCTTTAAGATTAGTTTTCATGAGCTATTTTTGCATTTAGTGGAATATGTACTAAAACTATGTGCAAGTGCTTCGCTACAAGGGCTGTCCCACTCTAAAATGAAAACTAGCTGGTTAGCTCAGTTACCTTGCCTCTGAAAAATGTTGAAAACAGGACAGTGAAATAGCTCCCTCCAAATATAAATTATATGTAGAAAAATACCCAAAACTTCACTTTAGAAACTGGTTCAAACTAACTATATAGCAAAACTGTACGGGAATATTGGGGGGAAAACATTAGGTTTAATGTTTATATAGTGGCATACTGCTAGCTAGCTTGAATCTCAGGGGAGCTGACATTAAGTGAAGCTAGCCAGCTTCAGAAAACCACATTCATGCCCAATATTAATCAAAGCTATGTTTTTTAAGCCATGTTTAACTTGCACTTTCATGCACACAAGTATAGTAAGCTCGCTTTTGTGTTTAATGATATGACACCTTATTTTCATACTGTGTTTTTCCATCACAACCAGCTTTTTGGTGTTATCAAAGAAAATAACTGTCTTTTATTGACATAAGCATGACAAGTCAGTATCCTAACCATATTAGAACTAAAGAGAAACAAAAACATCTTTAGCTAGGCTAGCTAGCTTTGGAACACAATTAAATCTACCAGAGCCACCCAGTTATTAAAAGCAAAATAAATAAATAAATAAAGTTTCCATTTTCTGATGTCAATAATAATAACAATAAAAACATTTCTTTGACATAAGAAAAGCCAGCTAGCTTCTCAATGGGGAACAATCTGCTAGAACCAGAAAAAATGTATGATAATGAAAAGCTATATTTTTCACACTATGTCTAACTGACACTATCAAATGTATCTGGTGTTATTGTTTGAAAAACGATGTTTTTAATAGATATGAATACAGAAAACTAGCTTTCATTTCTGCTGTGGGCGCTGTCAGTTAGCTCGGCTGGCTAGCTAGCTATTGAGAAGACAGGATACAGGATCTACCTTAAAGTCAAATGATGAACTTTAGTGGAGACTGGGAGTACAGCTGTTTACAACATGCTTCCTAGCAATGTCAGTATTCATAAAGCTCAGAGATACATAAGTTTCTTCCAACCTTTTTTAAAGGGGAATAAAAAGAAAATGATAGAGACAAGTTGATTACCTTCACTTCCAACATTACAATTCAGGCAAAGGTCAAGCTACACATATCCACACACTCTAACACACGTTGTCACCATCCTGATCTTGTCAGCGTCGCGTTTCACACCTAATCCCCCCCTGCTAAACTGAAGCACTCGTAGAGCTGCCAAGTGTATTTTCAGCTTTCATTATTCCCGGAGCAGCTAACACCGATCATTCAAGGTCTTTTAGCTGACTCAGAAAGTCTCCCTTCAACTTATGGGAGAGTGAAAGTGTGTAAAACTGAAAAACAGAAGGCACATTACCAGGTGTTGTGGCTTCTAACCTTTTTGGTCTCCTGTGGGTTGATCTGGATGGTGTAGACTCCGTTCTTCTGGACACCGGCCTGGTAGAGGTCGGCACAGTCACGGAACTTCTTCTCCTCATCCGCAACCTTTGTGCTGTTTGGCACAACTGCAGGTAACAGATACATGGTGGTGAAAGCATTAAAATGATGGTCTAAAAAGATTGTTGAAGCATTTATAAACTTTCAGCTTGGTGTTGTAGCATCAGCGGAAACAGGCAGCACTACAAATCAGACTTTTATACTCCAAAGTTTAGTTAAATCAACCAACTTTGCTATTGAAAACTAACCCATCATGCAGCATGTGACATCACCTAAGAATGGAAATAATGCCTCTATAATGTTTTATGAAATCACAAATGTGGAGCAAATCCTCATCAGGTCAATTTATCATATTTCAGAGCTGAGCATCTCAGAAGGGAAAATCTGAAAAGACTCTGATGCAGAAGCTTGTCAGTGAAGTCTCATGGTGAGTATCTTGTAACGGCCAGATAAAATCTCAGGACAGCTAACTTATTATCAAGAGAAAAGCAGTTCATGGACTGGATGGTCTCTGGCTCTGAGAGGAGGTCTTAGACTTTGACAGACCAGCTGCATCCATTTGCATCTGCAGATAATTAAGGCGGCACTATTTTGAAACCAAGCAAGGGGCTGAGGACAAAATACTACAAGCTATAAATTTCAAGTTCCTGTTATAACAAGTGGTTTTATTTACCTTCCAAGCCCTTGTTATATTGATGGAAATTCCTTCCGATTTTCCTTTTTTTCCCCCCTCTCCGGCCTCTCCAGAGAGGTTCATCTCGGTTTTCACACCGTTGTTGTGATTGTTGGAATTGTCGAGTCAAAGAAGACGTGAAATGTGTCAGCGATCCTTACCCTCTCGCTTTGATCCCTTGTGCATAAGTGCAGGACTTCCCGGTGGAAGAAAGCTGATTTTTTTTTTTTTTGGGAGGGTTTGCTATCCAAGGATTTTGACAAAGTATTATGTGTCAGCGACAAGAATCTCATGCTGTGACAGGTTGACAGAGTGGGCCCTCACACTCCAGACTCTAATGCAACAAAGAGCAGGCCTGTCAGGCGGTAATTTACCTCACACCGGCAGACAGCAGGGCACATTTTGGAGGCCGAGGGGAACTATCAGTAAAAGTGTGTAGGAATATTTCACAACCAATTTTGAGTTCTCTTCTTGGTAGAGAAAGACAATCTGCAGAGTGAAGGAGCGGCTTCCTTGAACAGCTTGCTGCCCAGCTCTGCAAATATTATTTATGTCCCAATATTTATTTACAGAAAAATATTTTGTGGTTCAGTGGGGACTCATATTCAGTGGGGGGTTCATGTGAAAAGATCAGCAGGGCCTTGGTGTTTGCATAAATCAGTACCCTTGCCAAATGAGTCCAAATACTAGAAGTAAAGTCAGTGAGTAATGGAGCTAAATGGACTGCCATGGACATCACTGCTCCCATGTGACTATAAACACTCTCTCAATGCCGCTGAGAGTTTCACTGGTTCCGGGCTACATCCAATGACGGTTCTGTTCGTTTTTGAAGGATGCAAAGCACTATACAATGATTCCCACAATATATTTCACCACACTGATGTGTAGTCATGGCCTAACATGTGATGAGGCTTAAGGCTGTGTGAAAATTTTGGATTTATGTGTCCCCTGATTCAAATAGAAGCATTCACGAACTGACATCCTTAAAGAACTGGTTAGTAAAGAACTTACAGTTAAAACATTACTTCTTGTATGAATTACATATCCCTTTGGACGGTGTACTTTTATTAACAAAGAAAATATAAAACTCCAGAAAAACTAAAGAGGCCTCATTATTTTTTCTCTTAAATCAGCACCTCTACATTTGTGGATTACCGAGAACAAATCTATTCTAGCTCCTACTAAAATTCAACCAAGCAGCAACCCTGTGGTTTATGAAGTATTATGATTTTTGTAATTATGATGTTAAAGCTGCTCATCAAGCTTCCACCTGTGGTTGGCTGAAGGAACACTAGAAACCACAAACATACCAACCAAGAGAAGCTGACCTTAACCACAGAAAATATCATGTGAACAGCCTGGTTCAAAAAATAGCTTTGGGTTTGAATAGTGCATTTCTCTAGAGGGTTTATTTTTTGTCATAATCAAACTTTCAAGTTTTGCCCCTGTTAGGACATAGCTGACATGACTGACAGGTGGGTACCCTGACTTCGAAGAGGCCAAAAAGATCCACCCAAAGCTTTTCCAATAAGTCAGACTGATGGAGAGCATTTACCATTTACCACAGTCGACCACAGGGGGCGCCAAAATCAACACATAGTTCCTCACATAAGCCTGAGCCATGTCGTGGGAAATAACTTGGCAACTCAAATCAGATTAAAAAATATTCAGGAATGTCTCTTGTATAAAAATCAAAATTAAAACATTTGTATACATTTTAACTAATTGCAAAAAAGACATGTATGTCGTATGTTGGCAATCTGAATCAAACAAAGAATATCCAAGACTAACAAAAGATTACTCAGCGTTACAAAATCTGAGAAATGGGATATTAGCTTTCAAATAATAAACCTAAACCATGACTTAACCCATTTTTTAAATCATGTTCTTAGTTGGATATGCCTTGTTAAGCTACAATTATATAGTAGAGGTATGCTGTATTATATGAACTGCAAAAAGCTGTTCTTCAAGATGAATTAGTGCATTTCTTGAAATGCATGTTACTCTAGAACAGATAAAGGAACTGCATGTATGGAGTAATGCAAGACCAACAACTTGTTAAATCATTTGTCGCACCAGGCGTTAAATTCCAAGAGTGTTGTACGACAAACTTCGGACGAGTGTAGCAGGTATACTTTTATTTATTCATTCCTGTCCAGAGATATCCAGATTAAAAAAAGTGTTCCACAGGCTTAGTGTCATTATGGATTGATTTAAGTCTGCAAGTGAACAATGTTGCCTAATCTGATTGCTCTAACCCACTGCTCCATTTAACAGCCCTCTGCTCACACCTTCTTTTATCACATTCTTGTTCCCCATGTGGAAATCAAGCAGAGGGGGTTGCCTATAGTTCTGGGAGGCTCACTGGTGTGACTCACAGTAACTGTGAACTCAACTGGGCCGCCGCAGCAATTGGTGTCAACTCGCTCCCTGGTCAGTGAGGCAGAAAAATAATCATGCACAACACTTAAAAAACTAGATCTGGATAGCCTAACAATGTCTAATGAATTGTTTTAGCATACCTGATGTTATTAGACTCTCTGGACAACCCCATTATAATCCCCCCCTCTCAGTCTTTGAGTAGGCGGCTGAGAGGATGATGAATGCCATTCCTTTAATGGGATAATAGAACGTGGTGAAACAAAGTCATATTTTGCATCCAGGAACTTTTACAGGGTTCCAAATCTGAGGTCAATTACCGCTAATACCAGTGTGTGGCTCATTGCACCCTAATGAGGTTTGAGTAATGATTACAACCTAAACAAAAGCTCCAATGCTGCACTGACCACATCAGAAATATCACCCAAAACCTCGACCAGTTCATTTCAGCTGGTGGAAACATGCGTGAAACTCTAACTCAGGAAAAGCCATACATGGACAAATGGGAAAATGGATGTTAAATGGAGATTTAGTGCTAAAGCTCCCCTTTCTAAGTAACTGTCATTTTCTCCTGAGCAATGCCAAAAGGTGATTCAAGTCCATGTTTTAAAGGAAAGGCTCAGTTTTCATAACAGTAACTAATGCCAGCAGACGCCACTCAGTACCACGAAATCCTGACCCATTCTAGAAATGGAAACTACAATCTGTTCTCAAACAAACAAAAGCCTTCCCCTAAACATTCAAACAGAAACTCTCCACTGCTTCTGTTTTTGTAAACACTGCTGAAAAACAGAAGCAGTGCGTCAGATGATCAGTAAGATCTACTTCCTCCCTCACCTCCCTTGGACAGCGACTCCCCCAGGAGCTATTACAGTTTGACTTATTCAGGCTGAGGTGAAGAAAGGGCACACCTTTGACCTGCAGGCCAGCTTCAACCCTCAGTGCCACCGTGCAAGAGGAAAGGACCAACCACAGAGCCGCAGCGGCCACGTTCCATTTCTATCAGCTCTCATTAAGTCAGTCACCAATCACAGGAGGGGAGTACGGGCTGTTTTGCCACACTTCACTGACCCTGCTGACACTGAAAACAGCAGAACTGAAGGAAAAGAAAGACCAGATATGTTGATAAATCAGTTAATTCAATTTCGTCTTCAAGTTCACAGCATAAAAGGGTGAAAGTGCTGCATCAGGACACACTTTAATTGCCAAATGAAGATTGAAACATGATACACAATGACCATTCAGGCCGAATTCGGTCCTCCGGTAATTGAATGCAACACAAACAAATCCAGACTAAACAGAGAGCGTGCAAGCAGAGGCTGCCTGTGACCTCCATTGCATGGAACATTAAAATCACAGAAGAGAGCAGCATGAAAAATGCTGAGCCTCTGTTAATCATGTGTTCAACTCCTACATCCTGTCATATCCTTGTTTTTTCCTCTCTGATGGGAAACCTCAGGGAACCCCTGTGGGGTCTCTAAACATCTCTTCGGGAATCCAAAAATGGAAATGAAGTCACAACCAATCCCTTGTCACAGATGTTTATCTCCAATCTCCTGTGACCAATGGGATTAGAAGCTAATGTGAGGATCCAGTGCATGTGGTGTTGATGTCTCAGAAAGAGGTAAAGGAGTTCATTCTGAACATGAAAGAGGCGGCTTTCAGGTCAACCTCAGGGCCAAGGGAGAAATCCCTGGTTTTGTCTAAGAGAAAAAAACACGCCTATTCCTTGATGACCAGTATCATGTTTGACATTTTAATACAGCAGTGTGCACAGGCTTTATAAAGTAAGAGAGCGTGAAAACCATTTGTTTCCAAAAGATGAGCACCATACTGTTTTAAGAGAGGCACCAAGCTACTTTAACAAGGGCACTCCAGGTTACAAAAAGAACCATGTTTCCTTCTTCACGCTGCTCTCAGTGATGCTGAATTTAATAGCCGGCACATCCCTGTGTCTCTCAGTATGGGGTAAAGTTTATAGAAGTGGTGTCATCATAATTTCACGAGGATCGTAAAATAAAAGATCTGCTATCTGTAACAATAGACCACAGGAAGTAAGTAATCCAAGTTGAGTGCTGCCTCACAGTTCAGGTCCAGCACAGCCAATCCACAAACTGTTTTACACATTGTGGTCTGGCAGGGGTCACTAGGCTCCTTCTCGGGTAAGGGTCATCACTAGTGGGGGTGAACAAAGTTTGGATCAGTCTTAAGAGTTTGCTCACCTCCATGACACATAAACATAAACCTTTCTTTTGCCTGTCAGGGCCAAGTCTGCGCACTGTGCATGTTCTTGATTTTGTTTGGGGGTTTCACAGACCAGAGATTTATACAATTATGGAAGCGGATCTGTGAGGCTGTGACCACGAACATGGCAGAGCTCATGACTAAATGCAAACCATAGCTGGCTAACACGCTCTCTAAGGCGATGCTGACAGGGTGATGTATGGAACTACAACTGCTTACCATGTTTACCATTTCTATAATTCATAAATATTACCATGCTAACATCTGCCAATTTGCAACCAGCCTCCATGTAGGTCTAATGGGATTCAATCACTTAGTGACTTAACCAGTGAAATCACACTGTTATATGCATTATAAGGAATGTGTAATACATTGAATGTTGTTAGGGGAGTTTTGACTGGTTTGTTGTGGTATTTATATATTAATTGTTTTGCAGTCTGAAAATATGACACAATGTGGAAGTGCTAAGATCTGCTGTTTGTTGAGTGTCCAGGGGTCACATACACACTAACCTAAATAATGCCATTTTCCCAGCAGAAATTACATGTTCACAGCCTGGTACAGACAATTTCTTCAGTCTGAATCGCTCATTTCGGTAACAGCACGCATTGTACTAGGGTGAATTTTTGCAGTTTAGAAAATACTGAGACTGAGAGCATGCCAAATCAGAGGTACAGCTCAGCTCATGTGCCTGATGGGTACCTGACGGGTGCCCTATAAGATAAGATAAGATATACTTTATTCAACCCATGAGGGGAAATTCATGATAGACACATAACACTTAAGCTGTTAGCGTGGAGACTGGCCACCTGTCCCATTTCCAAAATGGCTGCACCAGCCGTTTGCTCCAAAAACTCCATTTCAGAAACAGACTAGTGACGTCACAGAGACCACATCCATTTTTTATACAGTCTGTGATTGTAATGTACCTTATTCGATTGTCACATCTTGTATGGTCTGAGGGACCTTCTGATTGAGCTTATCAATCAATATCAGGGTTGTGAATTAGTGAAGTGACTTCTGTAAGTAGCAGGAGTGCTCTCTTTAGATGAGAGATCCGCGAGATTATGAGTAGATATGACAGAGATACAATGCCAGACGTTGCTCGTAGGAAAAGTTCAGGCAGCTCACACCCGAGAGAAGTTTGTTTGCACTATGCTCTACGTCTCAATGTACACAGCTTTCCTTGCTGCTGCCATCACCTAAACAATTCTCCATGTTTCACTGATTGCTCCAACTCCACAAAGAAGTCTCAGTGGTTATGCTAAGGGATCAGACTTATATTTTTCTTTTGTTTCACATTTGCTTACTCTTCTGTGCCTTTCCCTTCTCCATTCTCTAAAGTATAAAACTGTCAGAATGTGCTTTTATATGATTTCTATTGTGTAAGACCATATTTACAGTTTGAATTGCTGAAAAAGCTCCAAACCTCCCGGTATGTAAGCACCGATCCCGAGTAGCTTACCTCCGTCTTTAGAGCAGAGGTTAAGCAGATTATGGACAGTATCCATCATCTCCTGCTGCTGTCTCTGCAGGGCCGTGCTGTTCCCTGTGGCTCGGCTCAGCTGAGCTTCCAGCTCCCTGATAACCCCGCTCTGGCTCCCTACCAGAGTCTGTAGACTCCCCTTCTCTTGCCTTAGCGACTCCAGTTCTTCCCGGTGTCGCATCTCCATTTCTAGCATTTTCTGCTCCAGGAGGCTGAGGGAGAGAGCAAAGGTCAAAAAAAAGTTTGTTATGTAAGATAGAAAATTTTATTCTTAGTACTTGAGCGTCTTTACAGGCATCCAAATCCATTGGAACGAGACTTGTTTTTACAGGTTTAACTGGATTGAAGGCTGTTTTGAAATTTTTGTCATGCCTTATGCAACGCATCACTTTTTCATTTTTGGTGTTGGCCTCATAAGCATGTGTGACCTTAAAAAAATCTAATTCATTAAAACCTTTATACTCCAAGGAGTTTCACTTCCTATTTTCTTCGAAGCAATATGAAACTTTTCCAATCTGTTACCAGAAAGATGATATAAGATGACATCTAATTCATTAACCAATCATGTGATTCCCTCTATGATATTTTAGAAATAGGAAAACACAAAGAGGGCACAAACCAAATGGATTATTGTCAAAATTGCTCAGCAATTAGTTAAATTACTGAAATTGCCCTCAGAAAAAAACATTCAAAATTATCTAAAAGGTCATAACCATGAGGGATTACCCTTCTAAATGGTGCTCTCTCTTTTTTCAAAGTGATTGCATGAAGTCCCCATGGATACTGCAATAAGCGCTCTGGACCAAACCTTTACACAATACATCATCTAATGTGATCTCATTAGACAAATCACAGTGAAAGAGAAGTTTTGGAGACATGAAAATGTAACCATAAGCCACATTTTAATTGTCTGGTTTTGCAATTGAGTCAAAGTGGTCCAACATGGAAAGAATAGCCTCATGCATTCCAAAAATACAGCTTCTTGCTATGCTGGTGTATATATTCTAATTATTGTGTTGTAAAATAGCAAGCTAAATGGTAGTCAATGAGAGCTGGTAGCAAGGGGTTGTTGCATTTTCGCAATCCCCCTGACGTTACGAGTACTTAGAGTGAAAACTCCTTTCTGCTCAGAGTTGGTTATCTTTATTTTCTCCAATCTGTCTTTGTCCTATTTTCTCCAGTATGTTTACGCTCATGTGGTTTTATGGTTTTGTTTGCTTGAAGTGTTGTCTGTTTACCTGTTCTTGTCATGCAGCTTGCTGATCTCATTGGTCTGGACCATTAACTCTTTCTCCAGCTTGTTAGTGGACAGAGAATTTTCCAGCAGCTGGATCTCCAGCCTGGATGTTTGATTCAGAACCTGCCATGATAAGAAATACATTGTGATGACATTGTGTCTCAAGTTAGCTGTAGTAAAACATGTTCATTTTATACACATGTGCATCCAGTCCGGAAGGAGGGAAACCAAAAACACTGGGCTGGAATTAGGGCACTTTAAACTCATAGAAGTAACATACAGAACATTCTGGGCATATATAAACCATCAACTTTGTTTTCATTCTATCAAGAGTCCACTCAACACATGGAAATACTTAAAAGATATCATCTCTGCTATGATTTTCTTTTTCAACTTTCCAAACAGTTATCTTTTTAGTGCTTAGGCAAAAATTACCCAACACTAACTTCACAACTTTCCATCACCTCCTCCTCATACCTTGCCAAATACATGCTCAAAGGGAATAGCTCAAATAAGGGATAGGAGTTTATATAGCATCCCTGTTGTCCTTGGCGAGCTCTCTTTAACCTTTTAGGGGAATTTAGGGGATGAATACTATGGTTAATGGCCCATAGGATGGATCTTTTCAGAGTGAGAGTGTGTGTGCTTTAGGAAGACAAAGACAGAATGAGACACATCCACCATTTTTAAGCTCAAAGAGGTTTTTACCTGTGTCTCGACATCAGTGAGTTTGCGAGTCTGTGCGGCCGTCTGAGAAAGAAGGTTGGTGCCCATTTCCAACATGGCTGCTGTGTGGTTGTGAACGGCGCTCTGCTGCAGTTGAGCCATTTCTGTTTTCATGCTTTCCTTGATGTAGTTTTCAATCTGTGGGAAAAAACAAAGCAACAGTAAAGGATTTATCTAGAGGGAAAAGAGCACTATAATGTTGACAAAGGTTAAAAAAAAATCAGCAGGAATTTGTCGTCAACATTTTACACTTTAGTATTGAAACAAACGAAGCACTTTTGTTTGCTAGAATTTTTGCTGGCATAAGTTGCTCGAGCTGAAGTTACAGCTTTGGTTACTAAAATAGAATCAAGGAGACAACTTTAAATGCACAGCTATGCAATTCTGTCACTTTAAAGTGATTTAAATGAAAAGTTGATTGGTTAATCGTGTCTTCCATATTGGTGAATTAATTAACTCA
Source organism: Thalassoma bifasciatum (assembly GCA_008086565.1). Classification (NCBI taxonomy): domain Eukaryota; kingdom Metazoa; phylum Chordata; class Actinopteri; order Labriformes; family Labridae; genus Thalassoma; species Thalassoma bifasciatum. The sequence goes on from RPOG01000350.1 coordinate 282,782, forward strand.
GGTTTCTATGTTAATATCATGTCCATTTGTATGAGTAAGTTCTCTTCAGCATTTAACTGTGCAAAGGTTTGGGGCCAACTGCCTCACATTGGTTTCATTTGGTACTTTTAAGTTGTTACTAAACATGTTACCACCATTTTAAACCATGTTATACGGATAAAGAATTTTCATTCCAAGAATTTCCCTCAGCTGAAGCAGCTAGACTTCCAGCTCCCAAAGCCAGCTCCAATAAAACGGTTTGAAGGATACCTTATGGTGCACTTTTACCAACACACACACACTCTGTAAACAATACCTCTTTGGTCACACACCGTAAAATGGTTTCCTACATGCCAGGAGGAGCCCATAAACAAACATATTTTTGCGTCATTTGAGTGGCATTCAAGTGGAGAATAGGTTTATTTAATATAGGCACTGACAGATGTAGGTGGTTAGCTGCGGATAGTGGAGGAAAAGATGAACAGATATTCAGTCGAGCTTGTCTGGAAATAACTTTCATCTTTATCTACAAACAAATGACAGGAGGAGATGGAGGCTTGTGTCAGACAAGACTTTTTCCTTATGGGTTAAATATATGGACCATCAGTGTGGCTTTCTTGAGCCTTTTACTTCCCCATATCATAACTCTTGCACTTTATTTTCTAGTGTCCTTTTTGTTGTATGTTTTACATAATTTTTGTCTACCCTCCTGAAGGCTTCTCTGCGGATTATCTGAGCAATGCTTTTGTTTTATAAATAAATCTGACCCAATTGGATTTTAAGTTTTGTGTATCTGGTTGTCTCCTGTCTGAACACACACCGAGATGATTCAGTTATCCCTCCGAGGGGAGATTTTTAAACCGTTTCATCTTTCTTAAATGTTGTCCGAGTTTTGCTTTGGATCGCAAACGGACTGTAGCAGCCATGTTTCAGGAACAGATCAGCCACGTCAAATTACTGTCAAACCGAACGGCATCGCTTTACACTGGTGATCTTACTAACAAACAGTCCCCTTCTGGAACTAGAACTGAGGAGCAAAATCAATCGCTAAGACAGATCGAGGAAGTAGTCTGGGGTCAATAAAGCCCTTTTTTTATATCCATCCATCATTCTTTAGTAACAGACTGCTGCAATTATGTTGTTAGCTGATGTTTGATTCTTTCATCCACTGACAGTCCAAACGAAGTGACAACAACATTCATATTTCTTTCAGGGCAGGCCTGAGGATCCAAAACATGAGTGTAGAGCCCCAGATGGCTTAGCTGGGGAAAATAAACTTACCATAAAACAAATACAGGCACATCAGGGAAAGCTATTCCCATAAGAATAGCTACTTTTTAAAGTTTTCTCTGCGATCAATATGTAAGTAAACAAAGGTTGGGTAAGGCAGAACTTCTTACAAGGTCTCAAACACAGCAAGATTTCTGAAACTGTAGTGTAGATTGCTCACATTTCATAGTTAAAGCTCAAGTTATGTGAAAATGCTGTTGCCAAAGCGGATTCAGGACACACTATTAGTTACAAGGAGCGATTGATGGTAACTTTCGCTGCCATGCTAGTTACATCGCGGCATAGTTTGTGCCTAACAAATGTCTATTTTGAGCCAAAATAATCAGAACCTGGGAATGATGAGTAACTTTTCAGGGCTTCTAATGCAGCTGACTTTCTTTCCAGGCCTTGTCTTTGTTTCCAGCTCAAATAGAAACTTGGGGAAAACTGTGTTTTTAGACCAGAAGGTTGGAAAACTTAGATCCTGAAACAGAATTCCCTGATTCTTTAGTTGTTCACCTCCCATGAAGCACATGAAGAGGAGCTATTACACAGTTAAGCATTTATTCATGCCACACTCCCAATTTCTGGATTTGTTACACTTTAAAAACAATCATAAGCCAATTGACATAGTTGCCCCAGCCCATATCGAGATTAGATTTGCTTAAAAGCTTGTGCAAATACAACCTCAACCCGAGATAAAGTTCTCATAAAATTGTCCTTTTAGTACCAGTTATCACAACCTTTGCAAGGGTGTAAGGGTGGATATCTCTAGAACAGACTTACATTGTTGTGCAAGAAAGCATGGTTCTGGTACAGGAAAGGCTAATGATGACATTTTAATCATTTCTTGCTTGATAGCTAATAAAGCAGTAATACCATAGATTGATCTGTTTGCAACAGAAAACAATGTTTCCAACCATTTGCACAGGTCTGCCAAGTTGAATTAGTTTCTCATTGCAATATCCTTTCTTGGCCACAGTTTTAAAGCACGTATCATTTTTTCAGGCCAGAATTCAGGCATAATACAGCTTCCCCTGACTATGAACTATATAAAGCTGATATAAGTGTCACTTTCCACACAACCTCCAATGGTCTGGCACGCTGAATTGGAAAGAAAACAATGATTCTGGAGTCCAAAGAGCTTGAGTAATGATGGATCACTCTGCCTGATAATGAAGCATAGAATATGAATGTGTTTCAGTCCATCTAGAGATGTAAAGTCTTTGAAATCTGTGGACGGTGTGGGATCTTTCCGAATCATTGGAGGCTTCAAATTTCATCGCTTTGAACACCATACAACCACAGCTTTACACTGCAGTTCAACCCTTTGCTAAGATTATTGTGTCCACTCTTTGAGGACAAATGAAGTCACCTCTAGAGAAAAGGTATGAACAGGACAGATGGTGAAACCTACACCAAGCAATCACTCCATGGTTGGTCTCTCAGGGAATGTGGCTGACTCATGGCTGAGCCTGGTGGGGGCCATAAACGGAAAGTACCAAGGAGAAACAAGATTACACAAACACGCCCAATCATGTAAAATCACCACTCGAGAAGCAGTAAAATAGGTCTGTGTGGGTGTCGGGTTATTTGGATGGTCTCTAACCTCAATTTCAGTTAAATGCAACGCCTTCCAGGTGGTGACTACCAACAGTTGCCATTGTCAGCAACAAAAACAAATACTCAGCTTTGTTGCAAGAACTGAAAAGCAAATTTGTGTTGGTTGGGAATGGGATTGAGATGTTGAATAAATATGAATGCATAATGAAAACACAAGGCTGTGGGGCTTGGTTTCACTGTAAAACTTGAAGGTATTATCCCAATGATTGGTTTTTCCCAATTTTTACTTGACCAGCTTCGACCAGGATGGTTCAGAAATTCAAAAAACTTTCTTTATCTCCAAGGGGAAATTAAAGGCCCACACAGCAGTAAACAATGTAAACAACTAAAGACTGCACAAAGCTAGAAAAAAATTGCTTGGAAACTAAACACCAAAATACTTAACGATAAAATGCTAACTAAACAGAGTATTGGAGACCAACATGATGGATTCAAAATAACATGAGGTAAAAGAGCTACAGACTCGACAGTGGTATTTTTTGTCTGACACTTGTCTTCTTACAAATGGGAAATTGAAGAGAAGCAGATCTCAGAGCAGTAAACTTGGCTTAAAGGCTTTAAGCCCACCAACTTGGGGTTAACTCTCTGGTCTCGTAGTTTCTGGTCATTTTTTGCTTCTGTCACATTTTTACTCACAATGGTCCCATTTTTTTTTACTACAAAGTGAACTCCTGCACTTCTATAGGTAGAAAAAATGTCAATAAGCTGATGTAAGTCAAATATGTCTTCATGCAGTGTAACAAAATTTATTATAAGCTATTTACTCTTCACAAACTGTTCACAATCAATGATTTTACTAATATTTACACTATTTACAGTCTACTTTGCAAGCGCTTCATGTCAATCTGCAAATCAGTTTCTGTCAATAATGAGACAAATTTTACACCTGCAAGATAAAACCATTGGAAACACAATTCAAAAGATTTTTGAAGCCCGATTACAGGGTTTATGCCCATCATTCAGGGAGCGCTAAACGCTTTGAATTGAGCTAAAGAAAACAATTTATTTTCTGCAAAACTTCTATGAAATGCTCACATCTCTAGGAGCCACTTTAGACATGCTGCTAGTATCACTTATGATGCGTTTAGGTACCGTCAGAAAGTTGAGAATCTGAAAATTAGGCCTTTTTTCAGTTTTTAGATAGGACAAATACTTTGTAGATGCCTGTCATTTGAAAAGGTTTTTATTCTGCACCCGCCAGGATTCAGAGGGTTAAACAGAAAAAGCAGCTGACCCTTCACAATGGGTTTCATTATAACCGTTATAGTATCAGGGTTATTTCATACACCTACAATCAAACCTTTGAACCAGTTTTTCCAAGTTTGGCTGTAACACTTCTATGTCATGGAGCCATGCAGCAGTGTCAGTTTCACAACAATATTTGCTCTTACTTTGCTAACTTAAGCCAGTAAAGTCCACGATCTGAATCTGACCAAATAAGGCTGTGTAGCTGCTGAGGCCATATGCATACCAAAGCAGGAATGGTGAGTTTTATTGCATCTAAATCAGACTTTTATGCTTCAAAGTGTTACTTATTCAACATTTACAGTCTTACTTTAAACATTTATCATTGCATACTTTGTGTAATTGGATATGCAAAACAATCTAGGAAGACAAGACCATTTTTTTTTTATCAATGCAATGATAATAACACTAAATCTGTGTAAGAGACATTCCAGCTGAGCAGCAATACCTGTCTCTTCTTTTAGAACCCCCTTTACCCCGCCCTTAGTTTGACAAAAACACCGTCTGCCCAGTAAGAGTCACATAAACAGAGGTTTATGTTGCCTTAAGTGCCACTTTACACCAAGGCATAAAGGTTTAAATGGTGGTTTCAATGTGGACTTCCTGTGATTTTACTAATGATGCTGCTTTTATGACCTTCACTCCACACAAACACACACACATACACACAAGTGACGTAGCAAACTAAAATTACAGACTAGTCCTTTTAAGCAGTTAATGGGGGATGATTGAGTAATGATCACTGAACAAACAGCTTCAAGCTGTCCAGAAGACAGAAAGAAAAGCTGCAAAGAAGCAGGTTTTAACAATGAAAAGAGACGGCTTATCACACAAAAGTATAAGTGTTTGGGTTACCACATGAACTTCTGCATGTTCAAGTATTCATGGAAAGCATCAAAGAAAGAAAGCAACACAAAACCCATCAGCTGAGATTCATTCCGTACATTATCATGCCTGAGTTGCCACAACTTGAGAGCCAGAAACAGGATAATCCGTCAACATGATACTCCCTGCTATCATTGTTACAGATTACAGAACATGTTTACCACTTTTCTGACATTTCCCTTTTAGCCAGTCCAAAAGCTCCAGAACTAGAAGAGGTTTGTCGTCGTGGCACTCTCTGACATCCCAATCTTTTACGACCCAGACCTGACATATTTTGTGAACACAGACTCGACACAGAGTAGAGACGAATAGAGAGACCATAATGGCCCCGTCAGACCGAAGACCCTACGTAGGGGATGCGAGTTCGGACCTAGGTAAAGACAGGCGAAATTACCTGAAGAGCATGGGAGGCTGTTACCCGCAGTGACCCATCCCCCCAAATCAGCACCTCCTGGTGTATAAAAAGCCTCAGGACAGCCACCAGCTAATACGCTTACACCTTCTTATCGCCCACCAACAATGAAAGGTGAATTTGACACCCTCCTCTGTAACCTGAGCTTAAGGTTTACTCTTGTAGGGCTTCAGGAGTTGATCTGCCATTCTTCTTATAGGGGGGCACAGAATTTGCTCAGTGGAGAAGGCTGTTTTGTTTTTAATTTCAATTAAAAAAAGTTTAAAGACTCCTTCTCTTGAAATCTGTGAAGATAAGTTGAGCTATAACTGAAGCTGACTTCACAATTGACCTCTGTGGCATTAGACAAGTGGGCAACATCCAGGCTTTTGCTCAATTCCCACCTCTTTTTTAAATCATTTTTTAGAATGTGAAAGCAGAAAGCATAAGGAAAAGAAAAAGAAAATCAAACTAACTTTCAAGGTTTTCCTGTCTGCCCAAAATGTGTTAAATTTATGTTCATTGAACAAGTTTTAAAAGGTGATTTTACTTCTCCCATCATTTGAAGGCCAAGTCGATAGCAAGTCTGTCTTTATGTGGCTGAACTAGCCTGATACTCACAACAATCACATCACTTAAAGACATGTTTCCAACATATTCAGTCACCAATAACTACCTTAAAAGTAAATAAAATGGTATATCTGTTTATGTGTAAGGTAAAAATTTACACTTGTAATTTGAACATCCAGCCACATACAGAGGGACTCAAACTCCAAGTTTATTGTTTTATTGATTCATATATTTCAACTCACTCCTTTATTGTGGTATATCTGGGATTTTTAGTGCTTTTATTTATCTTTAACTTTTACCCTAACCTTTTTTTTTTTCATTTATTTCAAGTATTTCTCATGGTATTGCTTTTTTGATGCTTTAGAATATTTTTGAAAACGAATCAAACTTGAGTCATAATGGGTTATTTTCATTTACTTATCTGTTTTCTTCAAAGAGTTTGAAGTTTATATAAAAGTAACACAATGTCAGTGATCTACCCTTGAACGCCTTAGCCTTTGCTTATTTCGACCATGGCATGATAAAAAAAGATATCCTGTGAGAGGTGCTTTGACTCATTTTCTCGAGAGTACTTGGACCTTTCAGTATCTGAGAATTATTCAGATAGAATTAGCTGGAAGAACAATATCTCAGCTTTCAAAAACAGTGGAATTTTTCTGGAGGGACAGTCATGAAATGTGCGCTTGCGCAAATGTGCTGACGCATCTGGTGTCAAAGGCCTTAGGGACTAAATATGTGAGCATTAGAAAGAGGGTTTTTAAAAATTTTTGTTTCTTTTCCTCTATTCAAAAACTAGTGATCCGTCTTCAATGGGCCAAGTCTTTGGCTTGGGTGGTGAATTTCCAAGGTTGTTATAAAACATTTGTTTATCACTTGAAACAAGTTGAATGTTCTTCTGAATAAATTGCCCAGTAAATCAACTGGCTACCTTGGTCATGTCCAACAACAGTTTGCAGGTCCAGTGCAAATCCAGCCAACTTTTTATAAATCCTTTGGTAGGTTTTCTGTCATACTGGACTTTTACCAGGAGAGACAAAATGAGAGAAACAAACCTTAATTTTTAGTTTATATTGGTTGATTAGCTAGTTGTTTATTTGGAAAGCAGTTAAGGCCATCCAACGCTCCTTTGCTAAGACCACATTCCAATACTAATAAATAAGTGCGGAGTTTTCAACATAAACTGTGTTGCAGAAGTATAAGTGTGATGATAAAACTCAGGTTTGATGAATTTTCAATTCACCAGTGAGTTTTTTTTAACTGCCTCATTCACACCAAGAACAGCAGTACAAAACCTCACTGTGATAACAAGTCTTGGTCCCTAAACGTATGAGTAAATCTTAAGAAATGTGATTCTAAATCATGGTTTTGAAACAAAATCTGACAGAAATGCAGCTGTTGAGACAAACTGGACATTTTCAGATGGGGTCAAATAGCCAGAAATAAAGCCTCAAGAATTGAAAACAGAGGAATAATCTGTTTTTGTAATTTCCTTTGGGAGAATAAATAACATATTTCAAAACATTTAATCCGGCGATTTGCTTTTGCTGTTATAAAGATAACTTTTACCCCGAGGCACACATTTCTCATTTGTCCTTTTTATTACTGAGACTAACATACAGTCACCAATAAAATCTTAATACACGTATAAAGCCTTTAACTTCAGAGGAGCTCTAAATCAACAGTTTGGCAGTGTTATGTCTACAGGAAATACCGTCAAAGATTAACTGTAAACATTCGAAGGAAGATGAATCAGAAAATACTTTCCATGTTTCTGCTCTTTGTAAGATAAAAGGCGACTCGTCTGAAAAGTGAAAATGATGTTTAGACATTGCGTAATTTTAAAAATTCACTTTCTCTTTGCATCATAACAGAGTAAAAACATGTTGACTTGAACTTTGGTTCTTTACCTCTGCAGGGCTGCTATGATCAGATCCAACAGAAATGTTTGCTTTTCTTTTATAGATATTGGTACAGTGGTACGGGCACTTGGTTGTTTTTACTCTCAAAATTCATTCCGGAAATTAATTTTCAGAGAGGGTCTAGACAGGACCAGATTCCAGTCGTATCAAATACATCTGAAGTGACTGCATGTGAGAGTTTCACTTATATCACTTTATCTAAAAACAAGCTGAAAAATGTACACAAAGATACCTAAGAATGTATTATGCAGAGTGAGAAAAGAGTGACTTTGTGCTAAAAATACTCTGCTAGGAGAAGAAAACGCAGAATCAAACCAAAGTTGGTAGCAAACTTTCCCAAGCACTGGAAAATTAAATTGTATGTTAGACTATATACTATAACTAAATAGACGTCAACAGTTTACAGTGCTAAACAACAACTATCACTAGTGTATAACTACTTGGTGGCACCACATAATGGCTTGCAAACCATTTATAAGTGCATGTTTCATTCATGATTGTAAAAAATGCCAACATAAATAGGGCTAAATTCAATGTGAAACCATGCAAGTAGAAAAAGATGTTAGTCTAGTTTTCTACTATTACACTTAGCTAAGTTTCTTAGGTTTTCTTTGCTGCTGTTTATTTTTGTCTGTTATGTATTAGCTGTTAACTCAATTACCACAGCATTTTTTTTGGGGGGGGGGCCTCTGGAACCACTTTTTGTAGGGCCACAGGCTGAAAAACTTAGGAATCTTTGCTTTAGTTGATTTAAATATTGTTAATAATATACGTTTGCATGGCTCTTTACCATTTTCAAGCGCCTCATTCTATTAGTGCTAGCGTAGCATTAGCCAACCAAGAAACTGACATATGTAATTTTAAAAATTATTCTTCTTTTCAGTTATATTACATTTTTGATAATAATAATAACACATTTTATTTAAGGGCGCCTGTCATGGCACGGTCACCTTACACGAATAAAAGAGCATTAAAAGAGGAATAAAACAGGTATAAAACAAACGATGCAATACAATGCAATATAACACAATAATTTCAATACAAAACAGTTACATTACACAGTAGAAATGCATTTTTCGTTTAATGCAAAGGCATTTTTGCAATGATAAAAGGATATGACATCATTTTTCAGTATCATCAGGTAATGCTGTATCATGTATCACTTAATGTTAACTCCAGAAATTTGACTTTAGGAGAATTAACTAGAATATTGGACAGTCGTAGGTCATGACAAAAAGAATGTGCAAACTGATATATGAAATAAGTTGATATTTCAAAGCCCTTCTGCCACCTTAGCTTTTACTCTATTGCTTAAAAATCTACTGAAAAGGAGCAGTGGCCCACCAGAGAAGTATTTAACCTCATCCCAGACTTTCCTGGCTCAAACGATACTAAGTTTCTCTCATGTTTGACTAATACCTCATAGAGATACAACAATCACAGTGTCATGTACTTTCCTTTTATGTTAAATGAAAATAAACTCAGCCGAGTACAACTAACACATGAATGTGTGTTTTCAGAATCCTCCACTTAGAATCCTGCTCTCTAATATCAAAATGAGCCTGAAAATTACAATCTAATTACGCGTAGCTGGCCATATGGGAGAGGAAATGCTTGCATTCATCCAAGACATGGGAATCCGTGACGAAAACCAAACAACCAAACAAACACGGAGCGGCGAGGGGGTCTTATACAGTGAGCACCAGCAGAGGGGCAGACTTTAGTTATGAAGTTATCCAACATGAGGACACAAAAAGAGCAGGAAATGCTTGTGTTGATGGCTGTTTTGTTCTAATTTTACTCAAAATGTCAGTCTGCCCCTTTTATTCAGGCACAAAGGGATCCCACAAACCCAGCATCCCATGGAGGAGGCAATTACACCCAAATATTTGAGATAGCATTCCAGTGTGCCCTCTCTGCATCACAGCAGGGGGATTCCTCTGCCAGAAAGCAGGAGAAATAGATGCAAAACGACGTGTTGTTTTAGGCTCAGCCATGACTGTTGTATGTTAAACCTATAAGCACGAGGGGGGGGAGAAAGCTCCAGTATTACAGTTCCTGTGCCAGCATCGCTATCTTTCAAGCTGAGTGTCTCTTCTAATCAAAATGAATGGGTGTTTAATGACAGAGGCTGTTTCCTTCAACGTCACCTTTGTGTTTATCTTACATCCTAACATCCCATTAAGCGAGGACTTCAGAGTTTATAAACCATTGCGGGAGTCATCCTGGGTTACTATCACCACACGTTGATACGCTTTTCTCACATGCCGCTCTTGGTATCGCTTTATCTCAATGTGTATTTTTTTTCTTTCCCCAGAAATCTCTTTCTGTTTCCCCAGAAATCTCAGCTTTGCTTCACTTCTATCACCAAAGACAGACGGACGCTATCACATCGGGTACGGATTATGTTACTTACGAGTCTTTTCTGCTCTCCCACTGTTGCTTTTACTTGTGGCAAACACGAACTTGGTCATAAATCAAAACAGTCGACTGTGTGAGGCACTTTTAAGCGTGGTGATGTATTGTACAGTAAATGTGTGTGTGTGTGGGCCCAAAGTTTCCCTTAGTAAGACTGAACTGTCATTTAATTCAAACAGAAAAAGATCAGAAGGAAGACCAGGTGCCTGACTTATATATCAACTTGAATACATGTTTTTTTATTTCAATAGTCTTGTTATCTGTAATAAAACTTCTCCCACAGAGTGTGTAGTGGAAGTAGTCTCTATGACATCATCCATTTGTTTCTGATGCATAGCTCTGACGCCTGTCGTCGAAAGGGACCATATTGGAAACGCTCAACTCAGTCAAGCTTTGTTTGAGTTCAGATGAGGTAAAGAGGTGGGTCTCAAGCCTCTTTGCAGACAGCTGCAGGGCACACGTTCATCAGCTGAGTCAGCCTTATTGGCAAAACTCACAAGTAAGAAAATAATGACTTTAAAAAAAAAGTCATTACAGTGTGTGCGTGTAGAGAAATGAGCTTTTCAGAATCAAACTGTTGCTAGAATCAGGCTTTAACCATCTCTACTCTGAGTGTTGACTGATTTTTTTAAGGGTCGTACATGTGGTTTCTGGTATTTCTGCAGCCAGCCCCTAGTGGACACTTGGTGAACTGCAGTTTTTTTCTTAACATTCTCACATTGGTTTGAGATTTGAACTCTACGGGTTGCCCTTTGGATTCACAGTTGAGCTTGGTTACTGACATTTTATTTTATTTGGGGAGGGAGGCTTGTAAGCTTTAAAATATTCCGTGATGTTCACACTATCATTCTCCATCATTCTTTGTAAAAAAAAAAAAAAAAAAATGTTATTTTTATTCTTTTTAAATAGTGCAAGTTTTAATACTTTTTTTCCAAATTGCTATGTCTAATAACTATTACAAGTCTTTATTATTATAGTAACAATGATAATGGTGGGGGTAATGATAATAATAATGATGATTATTGTTGCTGTTATTGTCGTTGTCATTATTATTATAATTATTACTATAGCTAATTTTTTTTGCTTATTTTTTCCATCTTATTTGTTTTTTTTATTTTTCTTCCTATTCTACTTTATTCTATTTTATCATTTTATTTTATTGTTGCTACTGTTCTATTTGCAAAGAAATATATATTGTGAGTAGAGGTGTCTACGTTTAGCTGCAGCGGAGATAAAGGACTACGTATGACCCCACCTTGTCAGCATCCGATTAAGAATTTGAAAGAACAAATTATTGAGAATTTTGTAACTGTATGCCTTAAATGTGACAAAGGCTGTGCTAGCCTCACATTTTGCAGACCATTTTTTTGTTGTTTGATTTTTAGTTGTGGAACAATTAGTTAGAGAATGATGAGAATATGTCATTTTTTAGGCATCTCGATCTGTGAGTAGTATTGTGCCAGAGCCTACGTCTTTTATTTTCTCTTCATAAAACAAGTTGAATCAATACATAAACATTTACTAGCCCTTTCTCCACTTGAGGAAAAACAAAGTGTACTTTACCACTGCTGTAAATAAAACAGAAGGAATAAGTGGAGAAAAATTTAGACAAGTATAGAGCACACAAAGTGCACTGTATGTATCTCTGCTCTTTCATGTGCCCAGGTTTCTGTTTATTTTTGCATCATTGAGGCTGAAGTGCAAAAAACACTGTGTATAAACACAGTCAGGGGCAGGGGATGGATCAAATAATCAAAAGCAGCTACACTAAGCTAGTATTATTATGTTCAGACAAGGAGGCAAAACAGATTTGCACATTGAAGAGGAATTTCAACCGCAACATTAGCCGTACTTAAGATCAAAGTCATTCCACCAAACATGAAGTGACGTACTCTGTCACATTTTTAGTGCGGTGTATTTAAAGAGGAAGCATGTGATGCAAATGCTGCTTTTTTCCCCATTTCATTGTCTATTACTTCATTCTGTTACTCTCATGTCTGCTGTGTAAGTTTCAGTGATTTAAAAAGTAGCAGCAGAATAAGAAAAGGACCTCAGGCAAGATTTTTATTTTATTAGTCAACAGCAATCCAAGAATAAGAATGAGCTTTGAGATCCTGCCACGAAGCCAATGTAAACAAAAAGTCCTCAAAGTGCCTGAAGTGTAAAATGGAAATGTGAACATTTGCACTTCTACAGCAACTAAGAATGGTGTTCGAGATCATGTGGTTGGTTAAAAGCCCCAGAAGAGCTTGAACATGAAGCTCAAAGGGATTCTTTTCTGCCGTTTTTTCGGTTTTCAGGTATCTGACCTGTGTACAATGATGATTACAAGAAGAGCTGTTGAATATTTATGTTACGGAAAACGAGAGGTCTGTTTCCAGTATTGGCCTGGACTTTGTGCAGAGCTAGTTTGTCCATGTTGACATAACTGTCAGTGATGTGTCTTGTCATTTCTGGACATCATGCATCACTTAAATGGAATGAAGTGGAATGGAATGAGTCTCAAACCCTAAAAGTTCAACTTCAAATTCCCTGATGTCAAAGTCAGAGTCTGTTTAAAGTACACTCCATGGTTAACGTTAACTTGAAAGTTTTAACTGTTTGTTTTGCGACAAAGTAAACCAAAACCAAACCCAAGTATGTAAAATTGGATGCTTAGAAATGTTTGTTGTTGGCATGTGGCAAAATGAGATGACAGGGGCTGTCAGATACATGGCATAGATATGAAAAAGTCATGCAACTTTGCAGTTAGTTTTCTTCAACTAGGTTTTTTCATGGGTGGTAATTTAAAAACCTCAATGAGGACCAGAGAGATTAGTTCCAGGATTTGAATCCAGAAATAAGTCATCTCTGTCATAGAGCTGTTTGACAGTCACAGAGAAAACACAAGAGCCTTTTTCCTGTCCTTCTTCACCCCATGAATGTCTACATACATTCCCATTTGATCCTTTACAGGCCATCAGTTAAGCGTTAAGCTCAAGGTCCCCTCATACAAACACAGACTCCTGTGTATGTCAAACAATATGATACACAGATATCTTCAGAAATGGACATTTGTGTGACAAAGATTCATCTGTACACAGACATGGATGAACCACACATCCCTTGATTGGTCTCGTCATTTCAGAACCACTGCAAACACGTTGTTTTAAATAAACATTAGGAGCCATTTGTAGTTTGGGTGTAAACTCAGACCAAGAAGCTCATCCATCTGTTTGACAATGACAGATGGATGTGTGAGGTCCTGTTAGGACATAGTACAAAAGCACTTATAAAGCCTCTTCTAGCTTAAGTTGTGGTACGAATGCATATGTTCTGTGACGCCTTGGTGAAAGGGAACAACTCTGCTGGTATTAAAACCAATAACAGACAATTCCCACATGCCATGATTTGGACCTGTTAGAATCTACCCAACAGAAAATATTCCAGTCAGTCAAGAAAAATGCCTATACTGCTCTTCTTGAAATGAATATGCTCTAAGTCAACATGTTGTCTCTGCTACAGACACATAATCACCAGTTTGATATTACCTGCACTCATCATGTGTAACTGGTTTTGTCATTTATGGTGTTCAGTGTGCCCCTACACGGAGCAGCTTGATGCAAATACTGGGAATGCCAACGACAACATTGGCAACATTCTTTCTTTAAGGGTTTTCTTTAATGCTATACGGGAAAATTGTAGGTTTATTATGTGTAATGCAGACTTGTGAACCCAAAACCAAGGATATGCATTATAACACACGGATTAAGTTATGAGCTGGTTTGATAGATGCACTTTTTGAGGAACCTGGTCAAAATTTGAAATTTCACGTTATGATCAGTGTATTTGCATAAACAGATGCAATAATTATATGTTGATTACAAGGGTTATTTGTATCAAACTCATTCTGTTTCTGTTTCTGAGTTCCCCAAAGGACAGCAGCTTCATGCACCTGAGCCGAAAACCTGTCAGGCTAACTTATGCCATTTTATCTACACCACAATGATGGGACAATAAACAAACTTGGCAATAAGCTGGAGAAGGCAGTGGAACATGGGACATTAAAGCTCCTGTGAGAATTTTTATTTTTTTTATGAGTTAACTTTGGCGCCCCCTGTTGATGTGACAGAAAACCCCTATTGTCTCAGCTGAAATTGTCCTGGGTGTGTATATGGTTGTAGCACTTTTGTTCATATCGCCAAGCTCTACCATGAAAATTGGATTGAAATTTAACAGTCTACTAATAAAATGTCACTGAAGTAAAAAATGCTTACATTAGTGCAACATGGAAAAAAGCGACATTAACTGTGTCTTGTCACACTAACCAGATACAAATGCAATGAGGTAAAATAATTCCATCATTAATATAAATATATTACAATGGCTCTTTGGTGCAAAACAAAACAACATATAGAAGCAAATCTAAAGCAGGGAACAATCAATAATGTGCAAAAACAGGGAGGAAAATGCACAAAAAAACAAAAATGGGACAAACAAAAAAGAAAATGTGTAATAATGAAAGAAGAAATGAAAAAAACAAATCAAACAAAAAGTTTCCTTTCTGTTGTTGTGTTTCCCTTTTTTAAATTTTGTTCAATTTTTTTTTTTTGCTTTTGTGTTTGTCTTTTAACCAGGCAAGACCCAAATTTTGGAGAGTTTGCCAGTTGTGTAAGTTTGTGACTTTATGGCTGGATATATACACATATTAACCTTTCAACAGCATTTAAGGCTTAAACAATAGGCCCAAATGAACATGTAAATGATTTTTTTATTAAGAAAACACTTAACAGGTTTTTAAATTACAGATACTTAAATACCTGAATTCTGATGCCAATTGCAAAGCTGAGTCCTACAGGATTAATTTTGCATTCACCTTTAGTCATTGCATTTTTTATTTTTTTTTAACAATCTGTTTTCTATGTGTTTTTTGTATTCTTTTTTCTTTGTGTTTTCTTTTCTTTCTTTTTTTTTTGTCATTATGTTTTACACTTTTAGGCCTCCATATAATCTCCTTATTTTGCACCTGCTCAAAAACTCTTAGACTCTTTCTGTGACTGTGACAGCTTTAAAAGGAGCCTCAAACTGGGATGTAACAACTTATAGTTCAACAAGTGGCGCTCACGAACATGTGAACATGTGTTGTGCGGCAAGTATTGTAGCATTACTGGTAGTTGTCAGCGAAGCAAATGAAAGTGGGGGAAGGTCAACAATGTGAATGATTTTATGAGTCTTTCTGACCTTTACTGTACTATGCTTTGTTTTTTTATCACCTCACTGTGGCTCTCCTTCAGGTTTACAGTCCTTGTGCCAAGTCAAGCCCTGGTATTATGAAGAATGTGAGAATCCTGGCTCTGATCCCAGACTCGGCAAACACTACTCTGGACAGGATTAAGAGTCTGTTTTCAAAACATTGATGCAGATTTGTGGTGTGCTATATCTTTGCTTGCATGCATGTCTATATTTTTAATCTTAATATGCATGAAGTGGAGCATGTGTGTCCATGAGCGGACAAACACAGGACTAAAACGATGAATTATCTCCAACCACCCACATGCAGCAGAGACAGGATGTAATCAGGCTGCCTACCAGCGAGATATGTGGGTTTAAATTGAAAGTTAATACATTATAACATATTCCCCCACAGTACAGGATGAAAAAGAGATCAGATAAATAAGTGAGGTAATTCCTGGATGTGACGAAGAAGAAGTGGCTTCTATCCCACCGCTTCAGGAACAAGACAAAAACAATGGAGCCAACCATTAGTCATGTGAAGATCTATTTGGCCCACGCAGCGAGGGAGAGAAACTGTTTATCTTCCGCCCAGTATCTCCCACTCTGTCTCTCCTTTTACCTTTGTTTGCTTCCCATTTTCCACAACGAACCGATTCTGCAGGCCCTTCAATTTAGATTTCAGTATATCTTTCAACAAACCCTTTGTGATTCTTTTTGTTTCTTCAATCTAAAACCATAGAAACACTCAACCTGCAGGGATGAACTCCAGAGGAGGTGAAGCAGCATTGGAAGGCTCCCCGGTGCTGACAGAAAAAGACATCCTCTCAAAGAGCAACATCTGTAGGGGAGAATCGAAGAGACAGTGCAGGGAGAGACGCCGCATGTGGACAGGCTTCGGGAATCATCTCCCTTTTCTAAAACATTACAGAATTAACTTTGGGAGTTATAGTTGTCGGATACAAAGGGATCAAACGACTTCACTTCACATTTCAGCGAACATAAAATGAGGCGTGTAGCCGGCGCATTAAAACTTGCTTTTGTGTTCCGATTTTCATTCTCCTGCCAGAATCAGCACGACAAGAGACGCATGTTTTCTCAATGTTATCTTTTCCTGGAAATGAAGCAGTTGCGAGAAAAAACTAACCGACACATTAATGTAAAGTCACGCAGCGTAGGCGTCCTGTGGACCAAAATGTAGAACAAAGATGTTTCCATAGGCCGACTGAGTTCCCTCAACCTCCATCAAAACTTGATTTACAGCGCACAGCCTGCGTGAACCTGAAATCTGCGGGAAAATAAACTGCTGCAGATATGGGTGAGTAATATTATCATCTGTTCAGTTTATCAAAACTCATTATAAAACAAAAATACACCGAAGATAACAGCTGATTCTGCAACTGTTCAAACACAGTTGTGATTGGCTGCAGACTGTGATAACAACACATTACTTGCCCGCTCAGATTGCTCAGATTGACTATAATGTCCAGTGTTTGGCTCTTTCTGAGCTATTACTATCTCATATTTAGCTGATAATCACTCAGCCTTAACAGTGGCTGCGATACAACCATGAACTTTTGGCTTTTGGCAACCCTTCTGACTATAACTTACACTCTCAGTACAAATGACTTCTCCTTTCCTGCCCAGAGTAATATTTACATTTCTCCCTTAAACAGCTTAAGATCTTGTTTCTGCCGTTTTAAATGGAACATTTTTTAAATCCACCGTAGACTGTATAACTGGAAACCATTCTTATATCTGAGGTACTGAATTTGTGATCTATTACGGCTTCTTTAATCAATATTATCATGGAGGAAAGGATCAAACGAGCCAACTTAGCGAGGAACCAAAAGGTACAATAAGGTCACTCTGCAGAGAGCGGAGACTTTGGGATGCTTTCACATGTTAATTATTTGAACAAGCTGTCCCAAAACTGGGGGCATTTCAGAGCAGGGCCTGTATTCTTGGAGTCCTCTCAGAGAGCTCCTGAGTTCCTCACAAGGAATCTGAGCTTAAAAGTGATTCAATAAGTTTCTGAGAGTAATTCTGAACAAGGAGGGTGCAGAAACTTTTATCTTCGAGAATCTGTGGTTGAGCCTGTTGCTTTTTCTTAATTCCGTGATTGGTTGTTACAAAAAAAAGAAAAAAGACAAAAAAAGTGGTCTGCACTCCTAGCAATGAATGGACAGTAAAATCAACCAATCATATAATTTGGACTGAACTTAGAAAAGTGTAATTTTTTGGGTCATCAAAATGAAACTCAACAAAGATATAATGACTATGACAGCCTCAAAACCTTTGAACTCACCTCGCCTTTGCTTATTGTTATGTTCATTGTTCATACTGGTTATTTTACAACTCAACGTATTTGATATTAATGGTGGATGCAGACTCAGCTGTTAGCAATTCCTGATTTCTGGCATCCTTGTAAAAAGAAGTTTGATTAGGCAGATTGACCAAAACAACAAACGAAACGGATAAAAGAAGAACTGGTCCAACTGGACCTGTTAATTGGCCAGCATCCAGCAGAAAGCAAACACATCACACAATGACACGCGGCTGTAAAGCACTGTAATGGCCTGACTGACCACCCTGTGAACAGGCGGTTGCAGCAGAAGGAGGACAGTGGATAGGAGTAGGAAAGGGGGAGAGAGTGGGGAGTGACATGTGGGAAACAGGCCACAGGCTGGGTTCATACCCGGGCCACTCACTTGGGGGTGAACCTCATGGTGCACGAACTAATCCACCAGGCCATCTGCGCCCCACACTATTGCATCCTACCCGTGGTCAGATACCGCAACGTGTAATGACCTTCAGTCCATCCTCTATGTCTTTCAGCTATGGTGTGTTTTAGACACCCGTTGGCTTCTTTAAAGTCCTCTCCCAAACTGTTTTGCACCTTAGGAGCTCTTTTACGAACTAATGCGCTTTTTGAATAACTATTATCTTGAAAATCTTAGAAACTTTAGAAGAAGAAATAATGTCATTAAGAGCTATTTTTAGCCTTAGGATGCTTTGTGAATATAGGCCTTGGTCGTTTGGACATATGTGAATACAACAATTGCTGATTCAGAGCTTAAATCTGTGAATTGAAATCACCTTAGAGTAGTTGTCTCAACTTAATTCCAGTTGAAAAGTTTTGATCACCGTTGACTCAGCAACTGCATTGAGAGTCTGCTTGATTCATCAGTCCAGTTGCGAGTGAAGTCGTTTATCGTAGCAACAGACTAATGCTATTCAGTGTTTCTATCAAGCAGCAACCTCTGGTCTAAAAACACAAAGAGTAAGCGGAGGAGCTCACTGCCCAAATGTCCACAGGGGATTTGACTTTCTTCCTCCTCCAGATCAACCCACGACACATTTTGTTGGTAAGTCACTGGCTTTTCAGAGCCTGCTTCCCACTATGCAAAGTATGACCAATTCAAATGTCTTTTTTTTTGTCGAGTTGCACCTATGGGGAAAAGGAGGGTAATGAAATGAGGTAAGGACAGTCCTAACATTGGTGGAACCAAGTTGTGCCTGGGCCTGTTGTTCGATTGTTCATTTTATTAGCTGAATCAAAAGAAGGAAAACATGTTTCCAGTTTGAAAAACAAGACAGGCATTTTGGTCTAGCCTTGAAATTTCTGTTAAAACAGTGGGTGGTTTTCTATATGCACCAAAAATGATATAAAGAGAAGTTAGTGGTGGTTAACACCTCCCACAAGAGGTGGAGGAGACCGACAGCAGAGCCAAAAGATGAGTGGATATTAAAAGTAAATGCCACTGTTTTACATTGTTCTTCAAAGGTGTCCCAAAAACTTTTTCTGTACGCTTTCTTGTCTGGGTGACATGTTGCAGAGCACTATCATTTATAAACTCATAGGACAACTAAATGAAGAAAAATTAGCACCATTATGGAACTAAATATACTCAAGGGCTCATGAAAACATAAACCTACCATGGGAAGCCCTCGATTTATACCACACATGCATCAGCTGGTGCCAAACTACAAACTAGCAACAATGTTTTCAGAAGGAATACCATAAATTCTGCATCCATTTAGCCAAGTGAATCAACTTGTAATTAAAACAAAATAAATCAAGGATAAAGTTCCCACCAGAGAGTGATTCTCCAAAAGGAGTGATGGAAAAAGAAAGCATACACTTGAGTCATGGCTGCCGTAAGATAAACTCGACAGATTCAAGACACACAGTGAAATAACCAAGAAATACATCTTAATTTATTGACCTATAAAGGTACAAAGGTGTACAATATCTGTCTGGCCAGGATCAAAACTTCCAAGAGCATTTTGGGGCCATTGAAATATGATTTCTGGAAAAGGGGCGGACTCAAAACAAAGAGTCTTTCCATATTGAGTGTGACAAAACTACTAAATGCCCCATTTCCTGAAATTTTGAACCATTAACAGCTTTGGGATCCATTTTTTTCACAGCCATGTGGAAATATTGTGGCATGGCCATAATGTTTTCCTTTATTCCCAGGACATGCTATGTAGAAAGCTCTGTTTCCTTTCCACTTCAGTCGTAGTGAAAGCGCTACCAGGACAACTCCTCTGGAAGCTGTTATTGTAGTGTCCTTAAGCAATTTCCACGGTTTCCTTTTTACAAGTTTTGGGGTCGGGAAGGAAGCGCTTTTTATCCCTCTGGGCATTTCTTTGCCTTTTCACGTCGTCTGATTGTTAGTTTTGGCCCACTTTATCAGTGAAAATAAACTCTCATAGAAGCAGTCACCCTTAAAATAGATAGGTTTCTTTTTGGATCCCCATGCATGCTGTGTGGCCTTCTGATAGGGCTAAGTAGAGAAACATATTCACCCATTCTGAACTCCCAGCATGTAAAGGAAACAAGCTGCTGCCCACATGCTGCCATATCTGCTTAAACCACTGTTTGTGCTGCACGCTAACGTTCATAGAGAGGCAGAATGATGAGAATTTCACAGGGATAAGACAACGCAGATAGTTTTTCCTCCTCCCCTTGTTGAGCAGCTTAGTTTGGCTCACAGTGTCTTTCTCAAGGAAACACTGCTCTCAACCACTCTACTGTCTCCACCAGGAGGAAGGAGAAGAATTATTACTTTCACTCCCAAGAGCAGAAACACAATTTGGCGAGCTTCACGTCTTTCTGTGCCAAATTTGTATTTTCCTTGAAATATTATAGAGGTAAAATGAATATTCTCAGAGTGGGCTGTGGGATGGGCACTTAATCTACGTTTTACTCAATGTAACCACTCTTTTATCTTAAATAACCCACCCATTCATAGAGTATATATATGACAAAAGCCTTATCCTCATTTCCCCTGAGCGTAACACAAGCCAAGCAGCTCAAGAAGTGAACACTAAAAGAAATGTCAAAAAACTGATCTGTATATTAATTATTCTTTCAGTCCTGACCAAGTTTGTGGGAAACCGCAGGGGTGCCAAAAACTTCAGGTTTCTTACGCCTCTCGGTGTCCACAACCATGGTGGTCAGCAAAATATAAATGTTGACCCAACCTAACTTTTGATTAAGGCAAACAGTGAAAGTGAGGTGGGTCAAAAGCTTCCGGTCAAACAGGAACAACTTGCAGAGAAAGTCAAATCAATCACAGCCTTTAAGCTACATTCTGGGTAACTCTTATTCTTAATGAGTTACATTAAAGCTCCATCGTCATTTCAATGTGTACAAACAAAGACTATACAAATCAAAACTGTTTATGTGTCTTTATTTTGTTTCTTTGAACATGATTATAAATTTATAGAAAAATGGGAGTTTTGATATTTATGTCAATGGGGTTTCATGGTGTTTTGGAGTCAGCCTCTAGTGGACACTTGAGGAACTGCTTTTTTTTCACCTCTGCACTAGTTTTATTTTTGACATGCAACGCTTCTGATTGGAATCTGAATGAAAGATGTGGTCAGTTGGTGAAACTGATAAATGTCAATTTGTGTAACTAATGTTTCTCACTAAAAATTGTACAAAAAATTTACAATTGATGTGATTTAATCAGTCTACAACACTATAAAAATTAGATTTTGAACGGGTTCAAACCATCTGATCCTACTCAATTAAACAAAAGGAATGTGAATGATTTTATACTTGTCATTCTTAATTTTCCAGTTTAATGGTACTGGTTCTTTAAATGGTTCAAAATTAAAAAAAACAAAAAACAAATAAAATACTATGTCCAATCGAAATGCAAATAATACGTTCAAACAAAGAGAAACTTGTTCTTTCAACAAGTTTGAAGCATATTTTTGATAACAACTTATATTTGTCACTGTCTCATCTGGTGCTACATAAAACTGAAGCTATTAAACCATTTCTCCATCAAGCAAATGGTTTTGTTATGGTGCATTCACGCCACATGTAAATCAAAGTATTCAGGCAAGTGAGTAACTTGTACAGTCTGTGTAGATTTTCAGATTCAACCTCAATACGAACATTAACCTCAAATATAACCTCTGCGCTTACATTAAACCCATAAATAAATTAGATCTGTCATCTATAAGTGACAATTTCAGCCTCTGTTCTCCTGCAGGGCGATGCAAATGAATTAACTTGAAGATGAATGAACCAAATTCGCTGGTGAGATGTTGCAGATCTAACACACCAAAACCATCCACAGTTGACAAAACTCTTGCCCAATTGAAGACCATCACCATTCTTTACATTTACAGACTATTGTAAATGACTCCAATCATCATTGAGAGACTCTAGGAGCAACTGACAACCATCAAAGATTGTCATTACTTTATACCCAAAGAGTATCTAGAACCAAAACTTCGACAGAAATTTGGGGCACCCCAATTTTCCTACACTATTGGATGTTGATTGTTTTCAGGTTCCTATCTTTGTCTTTTTGGGGAGCACCATGCGATCTCTGTAAGAAAGATGCTAAACATTAAAAAGTGAAATGTAAATATTGTCCAATGTGTAAAACAGCTTGTTATCAGATGTATTTTCTCTTTGAGGTCAGAGCCAACCTTGTCCAAGGCTCCTTGCCTTGCGAGCAGGCCAGGGTAGTAATCCTTGGACAAACACACGCCACCTTTGACTGGTCAGGAATGTTATCAGGGTCCATATACTCTGCCCTCGGTGAAGGAAGGAAAGATCTGACTTTAAATGCTTCCCCAACAGCTGTTTGCTACATCACTCTGTGTTCGACCCCCACAGTCGACTGAGCACCGAGCCACAGGACCGCTATCTGGCTCATTCTGCTCTGAACGTCTCTTTCATCAAGGGGAGCGCTCCTGCTTGGACAAGCAGTAAAAAACACTGGTGTGATTAAGACAGATAGACTGCTAGAACACTTAATCTTCTGTCCAATGAAAAATGTTAACTGCATCCTGATGTTCCCAAAATGCTGTGCAATTAGGCCGAATTACCACTGTGTGTTCAAGTGTCCCAACTAAAATGACTACACCAATTCCTTTCTTGTTCTGATCACATACTCCCTTTTTGTCTATCCATTTAAAATCTGCAAAACATGTCAAAAAGAAGTATGACACATCTGCAGCGATGGCAGATGTTTCCACGAGTCCCCCCTCTCAAACCTGAGGAGAAAGTTATTCCAGAGGTCTCATCAGTCAAACTCTCAGTCTATGAATGCGGCCACACTGTTTTCATAGTATCACTTGTACTGTCACAGACAGATGAGGTCCACTGAGCAAAGATAAAGCTGGTGTTATTTCACCCCTGGCCCGTCCTGACACGTGGATCGCTTTGGGGGTCGCAGAGAAACACGCAGGTTTATGAATTTGTTAAAAGAGAAACTCATCAGAAAGTGTGAAAGGTTTGTAATCTTAATATAAGACAATCTCATGCCAAAAGAGAGAGATTTTCCTGCTCGCTTCCTTTATTGTTCTGTGAAAAGTAATAGTCCATTTTAAAGTAGATTTTTTTTTTTTTTAAATGCTCAAACAATCATTTTAAGTAAGAATACCTCTAGGAAATGTCGTCCTTTGGATTTTTGGGGGGCATAGTTGGCTGAACTTGAAATTCCAACAAGCTTATCTGTCTCTGCAGTCAGGTGGGTTTTTTTTTTGAGGTTTTGGACTTGGGGTTTGACCAAATAAACAAGATTAATTGTTCGATCAATCCAAGAATCAATCCACCTTCAACAATTCTGATCAAAGGTATATAGTTTCTGTCATTGTTTATGGACTGGAGCATTCAGTTTTGCCAACTTCTCTTTCAGTAAAGTAGCTGTTGGCTGTCCTAGAAGTCACCAGAAGTTGCTAAATGGTGTCATCACTTAGTTTACATGATGGATAATAAGCACGTAGTTGTCATGGACACTGTAGGAGAGGGGAATAATGTCGTAGGGAGACTAAAAGTGAGTAAAAAGTAACTAAATATGTGTAGAACAACTGAACATTCTTCTGTTGGTTACTTTTTTTTTCAAAATGTCAAAATATCAACCCTTCGTCTCTATCTGGGCTTGGTAGTGACAAAAGTGACCCAAACAATACGTATTAGCTGAGAGGGACTGCTGAACAAACAAGGAGGAGGACTTGTCTGCCTGTGAGTGTTTTGGATCAGGGTAGGGGGTCCACAGCAGCACCCACCAGGTTTTACTCCGCTCTCGATCCTTCTGTCTCTTTACACCCTAGTGACCTCTTCATCACCTTTGCTGTTCGCTTGCTGGCTAATCATGTACTACCTGTTGTTGTCAGTCTAGTTAGCCATCCAGCCATCTCTCTGAGTTCTGAGATAACTCGATAAATCATTATGATACAATTAATAGACAAATATTTTGACAATCAATCTCTCATTGTATCTGTTTCTGAAAGGAAACATTTAGCTGCTGTAGAAATTTGAGAATTGAAGCTTACTGTTGTCTCTTAAGCCTAAGAATGAACAATTGTCAGGTTTTGGTTTTGGCTAGAGAGAGCACACACTGCAAAATTGTAATAAACCTTGAAAACTTTATATTGTTAATTTGTGAAAATATCCAGATAGCTCTATTTGGATGTATTTCTATCTCCACTTTGGTTAAGATGGAGTATCTGAACCTGCAGCTGTGAGGAGAGGCCTCCAACCCTACACCTCTCTAATTACAAACTCCATCAACATCTCACTGTGACCAACGCCTGGTTAATTGATGAAAAATGACCATTTCCCCCAACCCGAGGAGTGAAAAGTTTACTTTCTCAGCGGAAATGAGAAGCAGGCACACGGCGGAGCGGTGGCAGAGATGCTAACGAATCGACTCCACATTGTATTGATGAAGCTCAGGGCTGATTAATCCCCCCTCGTTCCACCTCAATCCATCAAATCCATTAGGTGTTATCTGTGCACGCATTACATTTGCGGAAAAAAAACAAACCACAAGCTTTGGGCAATTCATCACACATCAGACGAGCTAATCTTAGTTTAGGAGCTCAATATTGTGGAGAAGTGAAGGAGCAGGAAAGCTGAATTTGGAAGTTTGTTTATTTAATTCATGTCTTCGTTTCACAGAGATAGTCTGGCTCTCTGTGGAGACACAAAGTCTCAAAGCTTAGGAAAGCAGAGTGCCTGCCAAAGCGTATCAGCCATCATTAACACTACGGGAGAACCATATTTGAACATAGTAAACACCTCGCTGGCTCTATAAATAAATTGTAATTTGGTTGTTCCAGAGTAATTAAAAGGAGTTATTTTTACACTTTATCAAATTAATAAAAAGTATTTGTTTTACTTAACAGGTTTCAGACTTTCTCCTTACATTTCAGAGTGGATTTCATAAGATCGACTCACAAGGATAAATAAAGGGAGCATTCTCTCAGTCTCTGTCTGTTCCTCCTCTGAGGGTCTCTGGGGGGCTCTCTCTGACTTCCTGCCATTAAAGAGACAGCCCACACGGGGTGACTGACATGTAACTACCCCTGCTCTATGACCGACGCTCGGTGCAACTCAACTGGACGTGTGTGGAATTTACTCACAGGATAGTTTGCACAGGAAACAGGAGAGGACGCAGAGAGGATGAAAACGGGGCTGGAGTTGCAAAGATGAGGTTTTGAATCGAGACAGCTGTTTGACATGTAGAACA
Source organism: Thalassoma bifasciatum (assembly GCA_008086565.1). NCBI lineage: Eukaryota > Metazoa > Chordata > Actinopteri > Labriformes > Labridae > Thalassoma > Thalassoma bifasciatum. Next base: position 308,305 of record RPOG01000350.1, read on the forward strand.
AAAAGTTCAATCCAGATAGTGTGCACAGTTGCATAAGAGTGGAGAAGAGGTATATACGTTGTGTTGCTCCTTTAAAGAAGAATCTGAGAGATTTTTAGTGATGAAAATATGAAGATGTGGGGTTTTCTTGTGCATCACACTGTCACACATTTGTTGCTCCCCTGTGATATTCCCAGTCACACGGCATCACCCAAGAGGAAAACAAATTCTCAGCTCCCAAAGCATATAAACTCTCCGTCTGACAAACACTGTGACAAACAATGTGTCGGCTGCGAGAAAACAGCAAACACAGCCGCGGTTTCCACTCATGAGAGCCTCATCCACAAACCAAAACAAGTTATCTCTCGCGAAAGCCACAAACACACACTCGGTGGGGAGACCACACACCCGCAGAAACACAAACACCCCCGACAGATATAGGACAGCGTGAACCACTCCGAAAGTGCACCGATCCAGTCGCATGCGGAGCTGTTGCAGATGTGATTCAACACTTCACGTTGCGTAATGATGGATCAAAAAGGCCAGTGTGTAAAGTTTATGCGGCTTTTGGTTCAGACATCACAAAAGTGAGGAGGGTTTCGAAACAGGAAGACGCACATTTTCAGGATTGAGAAACTGTTTTATTGTTTTCTAGCTCTTCTGCTCAACACCACACACACATATACACATACGCACACACACACCTGAGCCCCTTCTTACCTTCTGCAGCCACTGGGTGTAATTCTCCATAATGTGCTCAAGCTGCTGGATCTTCTGGCTTGGAAACTCCGCCTCAGGTGGTGGTGCATCTCTCTGGAGGGAGTTTGCGTTCTGTTGCGGCGTGCTCCCAGCTCTGGCCTCCCTGCAGGAGCCTCCTCTGCCTCCCTCTCCCTCAGGTAGGATGAAGGTGTAAGTGCACTGGCCGTGTTGGATTTTATGGAAGCGTCTACTGCTGCTACTGCTTCCTCCACTACTGCTGCCGCCACCTGTGCTGCTGCTGCTGCTGCTGCTGCTACTGTCTGCTCCTCTCCTTTGCTCCCCTCCTCCACAGCTCACAATCACCAGAAGTGCTGCTAAAGACAGCAACCGGTGGCCAAAGTTGCACAAAAGCATCATATCAGCTTCAGGTGGAAGTTGCAAGTGAAGTCTTGTTGAGTTCTTGTGTCTTTAGTTGCTTCTTCTCCTCTTTAAAGCTGCATCAGACACCTTCAGTGAGGAGCATGCGTCATCCATTCTTACACTGGACCTCCTGCATTGAAGTCTACTCCCACTGAGGATAGACACACATGCTACACTTCCAAAAGTATCCTTCAAGTTCTTGTCCTGGCAGGAAAAGTTGCACACATCTCTCGAAGGGTGACAGTCTTGGATGTCCCTCCAGCAGACCACAGCCAGAAGCAGACTGTGCGCTCGCATTTATCAATCTGTGCATTTAAAATAGGTGCTGGGAAAAAAGCTGGGTTCGGTGTCGTCAGACCTCCCCCGGTCTCTCTGTCTTCTCTTCCTCCTCCGCTCTCAGACTTAACGACTTGGAAGGAGTGAGAGAGAGAGACGCTCACTCTGAGGAGCAGATCCAAGCTTCCAGCACACTCTGCGCCTGCCCCTCACAGAGCCTGCAAGAGGAATGTGTGCTTGGTTGAGTGTGTTTGTGTGTGTGTGTGTGAGAGGGAGAGAGCCTGGCAGAAAAGGGACCCCAGCACAGAGGATGTGCTTAGACTATGAGGATCGGTTTACAGCCACTCTGACTGCATGATCATGTGGTTGACCTGACTCTCTGCCTGTGTGTTAAAACAAAAAGCTAAATGTGTGTGTTTAATTTATTTGTCTCTTCAGATACTCCTTTAAGGCTGGAAAAAGAGAGACATTACATTACAAATGGGCATGTGGGAGGCAAACTTTTAAGTGTTTTACGGTCCAATTCCTAACTGAGTCTGTAAAAAGACAGTGAGGTGCAAGTGAGGTCAGCCAGAGGAAGTCTTTTTTTCTTTTTCTCCTTTTAAGTGAAGTGGATGTGTCCTTTCTTCCTAACACCTGAGAGGCAAATTGCTATACATCATTTTATCATGTGTATTGAACCTCATTCTTTTGTTGCACCATGCTTTGTTTACAACATCTGATTCAAAGGAAACTTCAGTGCAATGTCTCCAAGAAGCTCCAACTGGATCATTAATGAGGTTCTGACCAATTTAGCGTCAAATTTCAGACACATTTTTGGATAAAAAGGAAAAATAAAACAACTTAGAGACCGTGATGTGCACCTCTTGTGGCCCAAATGTTGAAAAGCATGTGCTGAAATGTCACCTTGGGAGCCAAACATGTGCTTACTTGCACTCAAGTGCTCACTTTGGAGCCAAAATACGCAGACGCACCTCATCGGGAGCTAAAACACATGCCGAGGTGTCCTTTTGGGAGCCAAAACTAATGCTGCAATGCCTTCCAGGTTGACCAACAACACTGATTTGCTCCATTGGCTGGTTAAACCATGACAAACTACCTCTGGGGAGCCAAAACAAATGCTAAAGGTCCCTCTTGGATGCCAAAACATGTGCTTAGGTGCCATCTTGGGAGCCAAAACACTTACTTAATAAAACTCCTTTGCATCAAACTTGTACTACAGTGCCATGGGAAGCCAAAACACAAGCTTTAGTGCCCTTGATGTTGGCAAACTACACTAATTTGACCCTTTGGCTGGTTAAAACATGATATACTGTCCACCTGGGAGCCAAAACACATGCCTAAGTGTGCTCTTGGGCATCCAAGTATGCTACCGTGCCCTCAAGGGAGCCAAAGTTTGTTCTATAAAACTCTCTCAGGAGCCAAACACATGTTAAATGCCCTCCTTTGAGCCAAGCGGTGCCTTATGGGAGCCAAAACATGTGCCCAAGTGCCCTCCAGGTTGGCGAACCAAACTAATCTGCCTCTTTGTCTGGATAAAACATTGTAAACTGTCCTCTTAAGAGCCAAAACATATGCTTAAGTTTTTAGTACAGTAAAACTGCACTATGATATACTGTCCACCTTGGAGCCAAAACACATGCCTAAGTGCGCTCTTGGGCACCTAAATATGCTACCGTGCCCTTCAGGGAGCCAAAGTTTGTGCTAACTGCCTTCTCAGGAGCCAAACGCTTCTTAAGTGCCCTCCTTCGAGCCAAGCGGTGCCTTATGGGAGCCAAAACATGTGCCCAAGTGCCCTCCAGGTTGGCGAACCAAACTAATCTGCCTCTTTGTCTGGATAAAACATTGTAAACTGTCCTCCTAAGAGCCAAAACATGTACTTAAGTTTTTAGTACAGTAAAACTGCACTATGATATACTGTCCACCTGGGAGCCAAAACACATGCCTAAGTGCGCTCTTGGGCACCTAAATATGCTACCGTGCCCTTCAGGGAGCCAACGTTTGTGCTAACTGCCTTCTCAGGAGCCAAACCCTTCTTAAGTGCCCTCCTTCGAGCCAAGCGGTGCCTTATGGGAGCCAAAACATGTGCCCAAGTGCCCTCCAGGTTGGCGAACCACACTAATCTGCCTCTTTGTCTGGATAAAACATTGTAAACTGTCCTCCTAAGAGCCAAAACATGTGGTTAAGTTTTTAGTACAGTAAAACTGCGGTTTCATGTGGATGACAGGCCTAAACATATAAAATATATGCAGTTTCCCGTATACTTAGCTATGTGTGGACATGGCCAAAACCAGGTCCTCTTAAAGCTACAGCTCACTGACAGAAACACAGCTTTTGTTGGCTACGTTTCAGATGTCTGTTGTACCTCATTTGACCTATAAACAGACTTTGATGTGGAAAAAACGATGGATTTCAGAAAAAAGAATATTATGGTATAAAAAAATCTCATACTGAGGCTTTAAACATCAGGATCATATCAGACTGAACAACTTTTATAGTAATTTTCCATCACCGTGGCCTAGAAACAAGTCACAGCGAAAAAGCAGAACCAATCTAGGTTTATGATTTTGCAAGGAGTGCCGAAAGTAAGATTTATTTTCTGTCTTTCATCCACCCCATATATCTCCACTACATGTACAGTACGTCTTTATCATACACACAGCCATGTTATGTTTTCAAGAAAACAAAAGTGATATCCAAGTGTGAGCAGGGAAAGAAGGAATGTATCTTCATCATTAGGCCTGAAGAAAGAGCTGAGTGAGGAAACACAGCGCTGAAAGGCTCTAGGTCAAAGGTCAAGTCCTTGTTATGGACAGTCCATTTAAAAATGTCTGATTCAGGGAGACACAGCTGTCTGAATCCTGGCCGAGCTTCAGCATTCCTCTTTAGTCCATAACATCCAAGTCTATGCGGCGGTGCATGTGCTTGAGTGCATGTCCTTGCTTCATCGCGTTATGCATGCACACGAGCAGCATGGTGTACGTTTTTCCCATCTCTATCTACCCGCTCATGCCTACATGTCACACTAAATATATCTACGCGATCCTGCATGAGTGTGTGTGTTTGATAGAGTGTGTGTATTCAGAGATAGCAGGGGGCTACAAAAAGTAGGGCCCTCTGTGTGGGAGCAGAGGGGCAGTGAGAATGAATGCATGAGCAAGACCCAAGATAACAAACCCCTTGAATAACTCAGACCGGCCAAGACACAAAGCATGTGCAAACATCTCTTGGAGCGCCTGACTTTGGTTGACGCACTTTGCCGGTGTCCAAAAATCTAGGTGCCAGTGACTATTCCAAAGGAAACTCAGCGGGAGATAATCACCACCTTGATCCGGGAAACCTTGGGAGAGCAAAATTAAAATTGCACATCATTCTCTACGAGTAGCTAGGAGGTGTTAGCTAAAAACTGTCTACCAATATTATCGATCATAGCAACCGTGTATGTCAGAATTTGAAGGTTTTGGGCCAAAATTGAGTTGCAATTGTTGTGAGGGGTCTTGAGGTAACTGAAAAGTTGGGTTTTGCTTTTGTGACACATGGAAATGACGCCAGAGAGTGTGTGTTGTTTTTATACTTTTCTTCACTCTGTGCAGCATCCATTCCCCAATTGCCAATGGTAATGTATTGCAAACAAGCATCTACCAGAGCACTAAGCTGGAGTTGGAGGACTCATTTGTTTACTACATTTTTCACCTATTCCTTGTCTCTGCTCATAGCATGGCTGCAAGAAGTTGTTCAACACAGTTTTCTACGTGAAAGGGATCACGCAAGGAGGCCAGGCTGCTAAAATGACGCCAATCGCGGATGTGCACATGAACAAAACTTTTTGCCTCAAACCAAGAGAGTTTGGGTCAAGGTGTATGGGTGTATGCATCAAGATGAATGTTTAACATTGTCAGTCTATTCTCAGAAAATATGAATGATAACACAAAAACCTTTCAATCACTCATGGTAAGTGGTTGGGTGAAGATGTTCATTGAAAAAAAAATACTCTTTTTAAATCGTTTTAAAACTCTGGTGGTTTTGGCCTGATAAATACACAAAAGTGAACACAAATGTGTTTGAATGTCTACTAAAGGTAACCATCCACACCTGTGATCTATTTGCTTGTAATCAGTGTGTGTATAAAAATGAACAGGGTCATTTTTGACGTTTCTGTTGTCACTATGATTCAAAAAGAGTAAACACAGTTGTTTGTTAATAAATGTCTTCACCCAACCTCTAACCATGAGTGACAGAAAGGTTTTTGTGTTATCATTCATATTTTATGAGAAAAGGCCAAAAAATCAGAAAATTCTGCTGGAGAGGGTGTAAACTTTTGGGCACAACTGTATGTTTCATAAAACTAGATGTTTAATAGGGTGGGAGAAAACTTGATTTACATAGGAATCAGGATTTTTTTTTTTTTTTGAATTGGTTTATTCGGTCAAAAAAACATTTATTTTCCCAAATGTAAATGATTCATTATACTTTTCAAAGCAGGCCTTTGAAAAAAGAGGATAACAAACATATTACTGCTCAGTCAAGCTTAAAAACTGACTCATATGTGATGAATATTTTCTGAGGAAATATGACTCCTAACAAAGTCTGTAGAAATCATCAGTCATTTTTTTTCACTGGTGCTAAAAAAGTGAAAGTGAAAAAAAAAAAAACTGTAAACAAATCAAAATGGGAGAGAGGCGTATCATCCCGGCCCCATTGATTGACTATGAGTTCATCAGCTCAAAGACAAACAAACAAAAAAAGAAATACAAACTTGGACCCATAGAGTGAGTTACCTTGAGCCATTTGAAAAGAAAAAAATTAAACTCATGGCGATGTTTTTATCTGTTAGTAAAAATGACAGTAATAAATGAATAAATGTATGTTACCCACAATATTGCATTTGGCACAGTTAATCCCATATCTCTGCCCGGGACACAAAGAAAACACACTGTGAGTTATAAAAGCAGTCGACACTGGATGTAAAAGGCAAAAGCGTTCCGTTAGACCCCAAAGACAAACCTCAGCAACTCATTCAGACCTGTATGAAAGGCTTCAGCACTCTCACTGTTTGCCCAGCTCCTTTTAACTGGGGAAATTTGAATTTGATTAAACGCTCACATAACCTTGCCAAAACACTGATGGCACCTTTTCTATGGCCCTAGAGCTTCTCTGTTTGTCATGGTGATGGTGATTAAAGTGTACACACACACTCACTCACACACACACACCCACTCCAGCACAGTGTCATGGTAATGCTGAAACACTGCCAGCATCTATACCATTGAGTCATCAGCGAAGGGACCTATTTGCAAGTGCTAATGCGGGTCACTCAGATGTATTATTCTCCTGTTTTGAGTTCGGGGTGGACCTGTCATATTCTGAGTCCCCTCTGAAAGATCCACAGTCCAGTCTGCGGGGGCCTCAAGGGAACGGTAATCTCACGCACAATAGCCTTGTTAGCATTTCGCCGAGTGATGACTTCACTGTTCACACTCAACAGCTCGAAGAAGAAGAGAGTCGAGGAATTATACATTTCTGTGAGCGTTGAGTGGATTTCAGTTCTGTGAAGTGTAGTCTGAGTGGATATGTGAGGGTAAAGAAATACACTGATGCCTTACTCCTCTGAAGCCACTTGAGCTAACTTGTTTTAAGTCTATAGGACCACAAGCTTCAAATCCTTTCGGAAATGATACCCTCAAAAGACTTCCATATGGAGACAAACATCGACGGATTAACATTAAAGAGGGAAATTCTGTTAAGAGCAGATTAAGAATGAGAAAGCAAGACACAAGTTTGTTTTGCAACTTCTTCCGGAGATGGAATTAAAAGTTCCTCACAGACTTTTACCATCGCCACTTCTTAGGATGAAATACTATTCTTTGTGTAAGTGCTACAACTATATCTTCAGTAACATATTTATCAGTTGGCCAGTTCTCCGCTTTGGTTGAATTATCTGGGTAAATTTGGTACATATTGCTACAAAAATTGGCAAACCCATTTATTTTCCCTTTTGATAAACAGCTGTGCAATCATGGCCAAAATTAGACCCAGCAGCCAGATATGGCCCAAGGTCAATATCCAGATAGTCCCCAACTCTTATCTTACAATCAATTAATTATTTTGCTGAAATTGATCATGTTCTAAACTATATGTACATTTCTATGTTCTGTAAAGTGCACAAACAAAACCAAAGTATATCTGGTAACGTCTCACTCAACTACATTTGGAGTGTACAAAGGCTACTTAAATAGAGTGAAAGTTCTGTTCTCTTACAGCTTACGTCTGTAAATGATTATCATGATATGAAAATGTGCTTCATGAGCATCCACAAGATTCGATTAAAATCATGAAATGGTGCAGAAAAAGCAAATATTGCTGCATAAAAATAGTTCTGAATGCAGAATTAGAAGGGTGCAGCTAAAAAAAAAGTAGCCTTGGGAACACCACAAAACAGAATTGTGATGTATTTCAGACCCTGACCCTACCATAGAAACATCCTGACATACTTTCCCCATGTCACACCCTTATGGAGAACGTTTTCTTTGGACAGAAGCAGAGTGTTCTTCAGAAAACTAAACACATATCATATGGTATCAAGACACAATTAGAGGACAAGTGATGTTTGATTTCTCAAGTTTGTCACAATGACCCAAGTATATTTGGTGCCTCTTTGTGACTACTTTTACCCAGAAATTGGTAAAAAGATAGTAAACAAATAATACAATTGTATGTCACTTTGATGGTCCATAAATGTGCCATTCGGAGTGACCTTCGTCTGGTCATTTTCAAAAAGATGAATGTAGCACTCTTTGTTTTCATCAGGACAGATTCTTTTAATTTAGTAATATCAATTTCCAACCTACTTTTGTTAAGTGGTATATTGCTTATCAAACTTAGAAAATTAAGATTGTAAAATGTAATGCTGTGTGAGCAATCGCCACAGTACTGTCTAAAAACAGATCTGCAGTCCCATAAAAAACGTTGCTGTCTCTTTGTCTTGTTATCCTCTGCTAGCGAAAAATGCTGCTGACATGTCAGACAGAAAAACCTCAAACAATGATTTGTAATTACCATCAGTAGTGACTTGGACTAGTTTCTGCAGCAGCAGATGATTTGATGGATTTCCTAAACAGCCCGATGTGACACTCGCCTGCCTGACTCGATGATGTCATCAGGGCGAGCCCACTGGAGGAGTGACATTGCAGAGCCATTAGCACAAGGTGGCTGCCATTCCTCATTATCCCCCCAAGCCCCCAGGTCTGTGCTTACTTTAAGCATGGCCTCTATCTCCTGTCAAAGCAGCCATGCCCAATCCTTGTCCCACCTCAACCCCTTCCATCCTCGGCTCTAACGGCCAAGTTCAGGCAGAGGTGAACGGAAAAGAGAGGAGGTTTCCGTCTGTCATTGTGGTATTAAAACTTTTATTCCACTTCTCAGTTCTAAGGGTGTTTTTCTACACTCTTGTTACTTGTCAGACACAGAGAGGGATCAAGAAGTTGAATAAGAAAGCGGGTGACTCAGTGTTCAAGGTAACAGCTCTTGTGTTGATCAAATCGTTGGGGTCATGATACCATGGTTGCATGGAAAATAAATGTCAAAACACCAGCTACAATAGGAACAGACAAAGAGAAAGATAAATAAATAAGATATAAATGTTTTAGGTCAATTTTCAAGTTAAAGCGTCCAACAATTTTTGTGGTTTAGATTCTGCGTTTGTCCTCCCTTGGTGCTTTGGTAATTCATCATTATGGCATAATCCATTCCAAAGGTCGGTTTGATGTGTGTTATTCTTGAGACCTTCTCTGAATTACTGTGTACTGCAAAACATCAATCCCTCCTGATTGGCCCTTTTCTTTTTTTTCCAATTTCTTACCCTCATACAACTTATCCAACCCTTGCGCTGCACTCTGCTTTGTGCACAGTCAAATGATTTTCAGCATATCACTCAGATCAAGTTTGTCAGAATGAAGTGATGTCACTGGGACCCTGCTTTCAATTCACAATCGCCCATGTGAAAACAGATGTACAAACAAATTTAACCTTTGCTGCTGCCATTATTTCTTGTTGCGGAGGGTTTGGCTAGACTTTGAAATTCTGCAAGAGTGCTCTGGGAATGGTACAGGCTCTTGTGCCACTTATGTGGAGGGCTGTGCAAACACTGAGCGGTCTAATTCTGCAGCACACAAAACGCAGGGACATAGGAAAGATATACAAAGTGCTGCATCCAAGTCAACTTAATTTCTTGTGCAAGTCATTTGAGATTTTTGCAACAAGGGCAAGGTTGGCATGGCAGTCAGTCTCAGCTCAAACATGCAAGATCTTTCAATCCTTGAAGATATTTTTTCTGGCCTTGTATGCCTCTAATCAGAGGAAGGGGCAATGGACAGAGAGGAAACAGGGGAACCTGGACTCTCAGGTGCAATGCATGCCATCACTTTACAAATGTGCAATATACTTAAACACTTTTTGCACACTGTGCAATTCCCTTTTAGAAATATGTCCAATATAATATACTGTATATCATGTGTATTATGTAAATAAGAGATTGTACGTTATCATTATTGTTGTCATTATTACTGCCTCTACTATTGATAAAGCTATTATTATTATTATTTTTATTTTATTACAACTGCTATTAGTATATTTTTATACTACTGCTATTGTTATACTATTATTATTATTGTTATACTATCCTATGCTATTATTATCATTATTGCTATACTATTAATATTATATTCCTGTTCCTATGCACATACAGAATCCCTCTCAGGTACACACAGCATACTTGAATACATCTTAAAGCTCTATTTATGTTTAACTTTATTTCCTATTTATATATATTTTTTATATTTTTAACAGTGCTGACTCTTTTAAATGCCCATTGTCTGTTGCAGTGCAGTGAACTATGATGGAGATGTCAATTTCCCTGATGGAAACACCTAAAGGGATCAATAAAAGTACTATCTATCTATCTATCTATCTATCTATCTATCTATCTATCTATCTATCTATCTATCTATAACTTAATCTGCTCCAGTGAAACCCAAGGTACATGACCTGAACCACTAAGGGAAAAAGCTTGCTTGATATTAAATCTTCAGTATGAATACAGACCGTGAATGCAGTAACCTCACAACGCCTCTGACTTGTGAGGTTTTAAACAGGAGGTGTCAGAAAAGTTACCTCTGTACAGACATTTTTCTGGCCTTTTATGCCTCCAATCAGAGCACAGGGCAGTGGACGAATAGGAAACAGGGGAACTTGAACCTCAGCAGCCTGCTCCAGTGCTACCCAAAGGGGTAAAACCTGAACCTTTAAGCCATGTCTGTGCCCTTAGCTTTCCTTTACAAACACCTTGGAGGGAACAGACATTACAGCATCCCTATAATCTTGACTGATGTCTCTCTGATAGCTCATTCTCACTCGGACAAAATGTTCCCCGTATTGGAATCTTGGGACTTAAATATCAGTGAAAATATGTGGAAATTGTTTCCTCTGTTTTTGGTGTCTGTATGTTTTAATAATTTGGAAATCCCTTCCAAGATTCAGTCAGTAACTATAAGGCCCTCGCCCATTACATTCTTAAGCCTTTAGCTAATACTCTCCACATACATTCTCCGTCCCCTCCTGCCACATCAGATAAAGTTTAGCATTATAGACTAGAGCAAGCTGACACCTGATACAAGCTGATGACCGCTGATATCACCATGTTTCTTTCACAATCGCTGTTCTGTGAGTCTGAGGTGGCTGTTGTACAATCCTTTTTGCGCTCCATACTACAATGGAACCTGATCCCCTGCATTAATTAGTGATAATGAACTTAGCTTTGACTACTTGGACCACTGTTTGACAGTAATCAAGATGTTGCTGATGGGGACCTCATTTCGCAGACCTCAGATAGCTTACATTGTCCACTGTCATACATCAGAGTAGACGCAGTAAGCTGAGCCTATATCTTCTTACTTACTCTGCTAATTTCATCCCTGGCGAGCAGTGTTTGCTCTCTTCATCTTTATGTGAAGCCAGTTTGCTGCCATTTGTCATCTTGTGTTTTCTTCTGTGGTAATGGGGCCGGTCAGTCCTCTTGACATTGGGGCCTGACATCAGCGCATGGTTATTTTCTTGACTTAACCTGCCTGTGGAACCAACCACAGATATTTAGACAGTGTTAAGGTGTGTTTTGTATGAGATCATACATGTGAGAGCAATAAATATGTCCACCTCAGACTCCTTTCCTTTGGTCTATTATATTAAATGTTGCCTATCACATTCAATGACTCATCCACATGGGGAGTACAAGGGTGCTGAAAATGGATGTCACACACAATTTGCCACACATGTACTTCCTTCGTGACTTCGTTTCTCTCTTTCTTCTTGGCTTTCTATCAAGTCAAGATAAATGTGGAAAAAGCTGCCCACTCCCCTCAGCTAACCTGTAACATACTGTGTGAAGTATGGAGGTTGAGGAATGATAAGAGGCCTTCTGAACAACGGTGGGTCTGTATGCTCCCCTGTCCGCCCTACCTACACCTTCTCACCGCTCTGTTTGTGAAAATTATGAAGAATGATAAAGCTAACACCAGAGAGAGCAGGGTTTTGTCCATTCTGTCACAATGCTAATCTTTTAATGCATGGCCGGTTGGTGTGCTAAGATCCAAAGAATGCTCACAGAGACTTTACAGTGTCAGGAATCCTGTAATATATGGCCTCTTGAGACAAGATGGATCGTTACAGAGCTGCCCTTGTTGCAGCATCCATCTTCAAACTTATGTTATCTGGGAGTGATGACGCGATAAAAACTTAATGCAGCTTACACAGGGGGAGAGTTTGATTTATTAAACTCCCAAAAAGTGGTTTAAGGTTACTTTAAAATGTGTGACTTAGGGCAGCATAAGGTCAGTGAAATCAATCATGCATTGTTTAAAGTGTGTTTACAAAGTCAGAGGTAGGTTGCAATATTAATGTAGAATCAATTTCTTTGGACCCAATTGGTAAAACCTAAACATCATCAGCATAACATAGAAGTTTATTTCCTTATTTTAATTTTTTGATATTTTGTTATTAACCCTTTGATGCATGAATTATGAAAGTCAGAGTCAAGATTTTTCCCTTGAGTGTTTTTATTTGTATTAAGGCATGAAAAAAAGTTTTCCAATTTTTTTTTCCAAATATTTGTAACCGAGCATTCACTTGTTGTAAACATGACTTTTTTTTCTTCGTTTGACTTCTTCTTTTTTCTTTGGTAATTTCAGGAATAATCTTTTCTTAATGTTTTGCAAAACTTTAAATCTCTTTCATCCATATCATCATTGATTAATGTATAGTTTCTAAGCTTTTTCACCCTCAAATGTTTGTCTATAATGTTCAAAAATTTATATGTTTGGGAAAAAAATCAGAAACATTCTTTCAGGCCCTCAGAAGAATAAAAATACCCTGACACAGGCTTATGTGAATTTCCACCACATGAGCCATTGAATTTAGGAGTAAATAACTTCTAAATAGGTGTCCACTGTAGTGACCACTATGCACCACAGGGTTAAAAAATAGACTGGGGGAAATTTTATATAATTAAAATGCATTTCCAATAAACACTACCATAATGAACAAATGTGTTGACTATTGTAAGACAGTCATGTGTTTACAGCACTACTTTGTGATGTAATTGAGACTAAATATCAAGTGCATGCAGTTGCCAAGGCACATGGGACCAATGATCTTGAAGTTATTGTCTTTCAAGACCTCAACACAAACAACAGCATCTGCATCTGTTTACTGACTCACTGTATCTGCTTTGTGGTTGAGCAATACTCAGTGGACTATTCCATACAGCTCGTGGTGTACCCCAGGGATCAATTCTTGTACTTGTAAAATTGTCATTGAGCTTCTTTTTTTTTGCTTTTATGAGACGTGAGGATGACGTTACATTCTATGTCATGCTGATGGCACTCTAGTGTGACGGGAAGAAACATCTGTCCTGTATGGTAAAAATTGCAGATGTAAACGCTTGTATGTCTATAAACGATACACTCATATTTCTGGGCAAGATGAAGCAACATTTTCAGCCCTGACAGTGACCAGCTGCATGGTTGTTGGTGGTAGAAAGTGATTCCATTAACTGCAGGGTTTGCAGCTTTCTTTATTTAAAAGGTACCCTGGTTACCAGAACGTCATTTTCCTAAAAGATCAGTGTTTTTACCAGCTACATAAGAACGATAATAAAATCTCTCAAAATATCTTAGTTTGTGTAGACTTTGAAAAAATATTTTCACCTGTAGGCCACCATTGTTATTTATGCCGCACTAACGTCTGGGTAGTGACGTTATATGGTTGAACCAGGCTCGATCTCATACAGGATCATATAAGTCCTCGAGCGGACTTCAGTGGTTTCCTGAGGAAGTTTTGTGGCTTTGTGTTGGAAAATAGTCGGCACAGCATTTAGCTTTAGTCTCCGTTTCTAATTACCCACACCTGTCAGCTCTTTAATCAGCATGGGCCGGCTAAATGCATCAAATGCTTCTGGGGAGAAGTGGCCAGAACATAGCCGCAGGTCCATCGGAGGTTGTTTACGCCCACAAGCGATTTCCCACAACTTCCTTCTTTTCTTGTCTTTTGGGAAGCTGTGCAGACTAACATCAGTCTCCTTGTTTCCTTTGGACTGAAAAGTGCACCCAAAAGCAGCACAATGTGGCATCATTATGTTTTTTTCCCTACTGAAACCTAGTGACTTACAGCGACTAGTAGTGAGTAAACGGCAAAATCTAGATGCTTGGCACCAATGTACTTCATCAACCCAGAATGCTTTGCGGCAGTAAAACAATGGCTGCCCCCGATGGATAGAAACTGTGTTTTAAACTGCATTTTTTTAAAGAAAAAACAATTGGCTATGTCTTTTAACAACAAATTCTAGTTTGAGACAAACATTTAAGCATATTCATGCCTATTAGACCTTACAGTCGGGGTTCCCTTTAGTATTTATTTATTTTACAGTTGCAAGAAAAGAATATACAAAATTGCAAACATACAGTTTCTCCCTCTATAATCAAAAGTAATCACCAAGATAAAAATACCAGCTTCCGCTTTTGATTTGTTTGAAATTACCTCTTCTTTTTGAGCCAACATATTTCCAGAAAAAGAAGAAAATCTTTTATAAAATTTTCTCCCCTTCATCTTATTATTTTCCACTAAGTTCACGGAGTTGATAGAGGAAGTCTTCCATCATTACTGTGACATTACGATAACAAACTACTGATGTTGAAACCAACTTTTCATTAAAGTTGAATATGTTTGTCGCCACCTGGCCAGGTGAACTGCTGCTCAGTGTTCTGTCATCACCTCAGACTCATTGACTTACCTCAGGTTCTAATGACTGTGTTGAATACAGAGCGTATTGAAGCTGTTTTTGCCTGAAATGTGTATCTTGAAGTTTCTGTGTGTGTTTCGGTTTATATATCGAGTAAATACCGCCACACAGAAGGGTCTCACATAAACGGGGTCAAAGCAATAGTCTGTTGTCAGAGTAATGATTCTGGTTTTGACCTTCTGCTCAGGCTCAAGCTATACACTCCTATAGGATTTTGAAAGAATGAAGTTGTTTTTCCTTTTGTTTTCAGTTTGCCTTTCAGCACAGATCTAACCCTTACATCCAAAGCTGAAGTGTCCCTCCCTTTTTTCATGTCTCAAAACTGTGTTGTGACTTTGAAACAAGTTCTCAGAGTTGAACCAAAGTCTGACAAATCTCCATTGAACCTGGGACTGTCATCATGGAGATCGGACAGAATACGGTCATAGTTTGTCTCTAATTTCAGACTTATCATCAAATTGGTTTGTTGTTTTTTCTTTCTAAGTCAGATTGCAAAAAAGCACTTTCAGTCGACATGCCATGTTCACCCATTCCCTCCACATTCTCCACTGATGTCAGTCTCCTTTACAAGGTGCCAGTCAGTCTAAACTAATCCTATTGACACACACCACTAGCTTGAACACAGGGGACAACTTGAGTTTCAGTGTCTTGCCCAAGGACACTTTGGCATGTGGACTGAAGGAACTGGAACACAACCCAAAACCAGACAGCCAACTCTACCACTGAGCTGCATTGATATTTGTCCGGGACACCCCAGTTGTCTGTCAACAGTCTGCTTCTGGGGGTGATTGACATCTTTTCAGGGGTCACGGTGCAGCCAGAAGTTTGTGATAAATGACTTCCAGCCAAGGCTTCCTTGTGTTCTGTGTTGCTGTTGTGAACAGTCCAACAAACACATCCAACAAACCCAGAGTTTCAGAAGCTGAAATGGAGTTGAAGCTGTTGGACAAGTTCAAGACGTGATATATCAGCCGCACTTGTACACAGATATGCTATAAGAGTCACCGGTTACTGCCAAGTCAACACTACATGACTGCAAATAGGTTCCAGGATGGTGGAAAACCTGTGTATGTGTTTTCCTGTGTATGCCACCGCAGTCAAAAGGTCTGACTTGAGGCTGAGTGTAGAGTAGGGTTGTCAGGATACTAAAATTTCAAACTCGATACCCAGGAAGATATTCGATACTCGATACCATTCCTGATACTAGGAGGAATTCTAAAATAACGTACGAAATTCTAAGAAAGGCAAAAAAACGTTTCATCAACATGGAAAACAAAAACCTAGATAAATAATCGATGAAATGTAATAATTAAATAACCAGAAAATGAAACAATTCCTTTAACTTGCAAGGAATCAAAACATCTAAATTTAACAAAATTACCACAATTGCAACATTTTTGGTTGTTTGAGGTAAAAACACTAAAGAAACAACAATGAGAACGACATTTTGAGGAATTAAACTGTGAAAGTTCATTTAAAATGAACCTCACACAGCTGAAAAGCCAAATTAAACCTCAGCTACACTTTTTTGTATCATAGTATCGATACCACAGCAAATTAGTATTGTATCCGGATACAGTGTTTAAGTATCGACACTTTTCAGAGTATCAATTCTTTTGCCAACCTTTGTGTAGAGACCTGGAAATCTCCATTAACCCTCTTGTTAAATTGCCCATTTCTAAAGAAGATTGAACATGTTCATTGTTTTGAATAGGTTACAGAAAGATATAAAGACAAGACGTTTAAACACACTAGATGCGTCTGCAGCCCAACTCCACTCAGTTGCATTTTAACTGTGGACATCAACTCACACCGGCTGCATGTTCAGTCTCGCAAGCCACATGACTGACCAACAGCTGGAGTCGCGAGAGTTCCCGCTCTCCCAGCTCCATTGATAAGCCTCTGTTGGTTCATGTTGGTCCATAAACCCTGAAGCCTGTTTACTCCTGGTCAACATGCTGTCTGATGGTTATTGGGCTGCAGTCTGCACCAGTAATGGCTTTGAATTGGGTTGAGGATTGTCCCTTGTCTTGGCTTAGCTTTGGTGAATTTTTTGGGGTCTGCCACTTGACATTTTTGTTCCAAAACCTTCAAGGAGAATTTCTAAGAATTTTTAAGAAAATGCTTCGTGCTGTGTCCAACCTCAGCAGCTATAGTGTGTCGTGAGAGGCCTTGCTTTTGCAGCTTAACACATTTTGCAGCCACCACATTCAAAGAGAGAAAGATTTTTTGACTTTGCTATCAGGACAGTATAAATATCTGAAAAATAATGATATTAAATCCACATTTTTGCACAGGCTTTGAGTCTGAAAGGCTGTGGTCTTTAAGTTTTGTACAGACAATTTCACTTTAGTTCTTGTTTTCACGTAATTCCTTACTCTTTTTGTTTTGCCTCACTCCTGTTACTTCTTTTTGCATTTCAAACTCTCCAAAGAAAACTTTTCCTACAGATCCAATAGTACAAAATGTAAATTTGTGCAATTTTTCAACTGGTTTTAAGATTTTGATCAGGAGCGTATACGAGGACATAAAATTGACCTGCCTTGACCACTTTGCATCCTTCTCTCTCTTTCTTCATTTCTTTTCTTTGTAGAACCGTCAGCTGATGACCACACACTCAAGCTGTGATAGTGCTGAAGTGATTTTCTGCTGACTGGTGCCAGACCTGCCCCCGTGCCAAAAATTGATTTAATACAATCTGAGAGGATATGTTGTGAGCTTATAAGATCATGTTTTTTATGACAACCATATGGGAAACAGCACCCAACAGATATGACCACATCCCTGTGCACGCTCATAAAGTTGCAATGCACCGAGCCAAAGCAATTCATTTTTGTCTCCTGCTGCAGAGCTGATGTGTCGCACATTTAGCGAATGTGCCGGGTTGTGTGTGTAATGTAAGAGCGAAACGAACAAATAAACAACACGTATCTCCAATTTTGATAGTCTGACAAGACTCTCCGATAAGTGGTGACATTTCTCAAGTCAAATTATTAAGATAAGAGCAGAAACAAAGAAAATTTCCACCCTGCTTTTCCTTTAGACCTCTGATTTTGGAAACGGTATGTGAGGCATCATTGCGTCAGTGTCTGGCAAAGTTTGCCTTGACCATTAGAAACACAATGAGGTCAAGAGACTGAGTGACAGAGTGTAGCGAGGACCTTAAACACCTCGCAGAAAGTGGGCCTATTAGCTGCCTATTAGAGCTCAAATGGCAGGAGAGCATGTCGAACATGTCTCATGCAAACTGGCAGATATTCACCTGGTGATCTGGTCGCTTTTTTTTGCAGTGCTCTGTCAGAAACATTGCCTTTGCTACAAACCAGACCCTCACTTGAGCTGCTTCATGGAGGTGAATTCCTTTGCTGCTGATCAGAAACAAATGTCCCGATGAAACTGTCACAATTGATAAATCGATGTCTTTAAATCAGAGTAATTTGTTCACACACAAGTGATAATTTGACCTGATCACGCTCATGTCCTCAAATTAGCACAAAGGTGAAGAAGTGGTACCACCTCGCTGTGTTTTATATATATATATGTTTACAAGAGGTCTGTCACATCAAATAAAGCCAGAAGCCACCAATGGTTTACATCATGTCACTTTGTTGTATGGGTCAGCAGGCCAACGCTAAACACAATCAATGACTGCGTCCTCTCCCCTCGCCTCCAGGACACACCAGCGCGGGTCCTTACTGCGTGTTTGAGGTCGTGTCTGTGAACTTGTCACGCACCAAAGCGGCTATTACCAAGTACAAATAAATGGAAACTAATTTAGCAAATGGGGAGAAAAAGCTCCACCACATGGTACATGACCTCTGTGACCACAGGGTTTGACCAACTCACTGAAGTCTCCGGTTGTGTTTGTTGCTCCAAGAGGCGCAACAGTTGACAGAGACGGAGCCTGGAGGTGTGCAGGGCTTCCTGCTATAATGAGATTGGCAGACAGCAGCGGCAGCACGCTCACTGCAATCCCAAGTGTGTCTCTATGAGGAGAGTTAAGCACCGGCTCTTTAAATCCAAAGATTTAAAGTGTAAAGCATTAATTCCTATGACTGTTTTATTATTAGTTATCCCTTATAAACAGCCCTAAGCCAGTTAAAGTGTGTTAAGACCATAAAAATCAAAGGGGGGCTAACATTAAGAGTCATTTTTACAGGGACTTTGTGTCACACTCATGTTAAAAAATTTTATGAACTACATGCAGAATCGCTCGAAGAGAAAAACAATTATTTTTTATGGGTTTGTACATTTCTTTTCTCATTCCTTAGGTTTTAGCATTCCTGTCTTTATGCCTTTGTATAAAGAAACAGGTTGAGAAAAAAAAATTAATTCAAAAAATGAAAATAAAAAACAACACTCTAAAAGTTGGCTTAGGGGATTTTTTCTTGCTTTTTCTCTTTTTTTTGTTCAGCAGAATTCAAAGGCAGATGAGTCGGAGCAACTTTTTAAATGTGATGAGTAGGAGTTCAAGAGAGAGAGAGGGTGTTTTAACTCTTCATTAAACTTTAGGGCAGCTGCAGGATATTATAAAAGTTTAGATTGTACCTTTTTTTCCTGCACACATCAAGTTTCTAGATCACTTCCTCTCCTCGTCTGTAATCCTGAATTATTCTAATAATGTTCCTCTTCTGCATCATCTGAGCCTCTATCGTTTTTCATGTCCTCTTTCCTCCTATTTGACTGTCAAGATGCAAATAAACACATCTTAAAGTTCAACTTTGCCTTGTCAGATTTTTGACATGTCGAACAACTGATACTGAGCAGCAAACTTTAAGACTTAAAACTTGAAACATTTTTCTTGACTTTGATGTCTATTTGAAACAAACAACAACCTGGGAATTCACCACAAATCCTTTTTAATTAGTTAATAAATGTGTTACTTGTGACGAATTTCAGAGGAAAAAAACAAAACAAAACAGAAAGTAAAACCTTTCCATCAATGATCTTAGCTGTGAATGATTTTTGTGTTTAATATTGCGGTTTCAATCGAATCATCTCAATCTGACTTCAGACTTTATCGGGAATATTCCTCAGAACTCGGCGGGGTGATGTTGAAAGAATCGATGAAGAGAACGTCACTTGTGGTGAAGAGATAAAGATGATTTAATGTGTATAATAAAAAATGTGTTTTTGAGGTTGTTTTATTAGAAAACGTTTGTTCCCCCACCGCCCACGCTTTTGGGTGTGTTTGAGAAAGTGGTGCTATTATTACAGGGACTTTATGAATCAGTCTTTTCAATTACAAAGAGTTTTGCTTTGATGACAGCAGCCAGTTTTGATCACTCATTGACCTAAGTTTTCTGATTACCGGCTAAAAACTTGAGTCATGATTTTGGCAAGAAAAATGACTAAAAAGCTGATAAAGAGAAAGTTAGGAGTTTACCTGATTAAAAGTTTCGGAGTTGATGAGTCTATTTTCTTCAGTATGAGACACCTAACAGTACATAGATCCCAAATGAAAACTATGATGTTACTATTTTCTGGTAAAACACTGAAACAGGGAAGCATTGCAACACCTCAAAGGACCACGTTATTTGGTCAAACAACTTCTTCCATAATTCTTCTTAATAACACCAAACTCAACCTTTTCGATGAGAACATGGAATATATGCATCCACCCAGACCCTCTGAAGAGATAATCAACAACGAATGTGAGGGGTAGAACCTTTTCTATCATCCGCTGCGTGTCCATCACATGACGCCACACAGGACATTGAAAAAACAGGCCGGCTTTCAACACCACATCCAGCCATCACCGCTCTTAACATGCTAGATCATTTTGTCTTTCTTCCTCCGCACTGCTCCCACTGCCACGGTGATGGAGATGTTTTTGTACTAAACACCTTCATATGCTGCATTGTTGTTGCCAGAAAAGCTCTCCACGCATGGAGATCAGCCCACAGCGATGGCCGCTCCAGGTCGTATTAAATAGTTCGGAGTTGGACTGTCAATGCCACTTTTCAGGTCTGACGTTCCGCAATTGGACGTCCAAACTGAAGAGGAGTTAGGTAGGTGTTATAACTTAGCAGCCATGAGAGAAAAGAGATGGTGGAAACCTGAGAGTGTAAGGAAAATTTTCAAAATAAAACTCAATTTGTTAACCTGTAACCCGCTTAGACTATTAAAAAAAAAAGAACATTCAAATGTTCCAAGCTGATGTTATGATAACTGGCCTCTATAAAAAAGCACTGCACATGAAATGGGAGTGAGAGTCCATGATATTAAGCAGTAGCTGAAAAAAAGGATTTACTTCTGTTGCCATGGTGAAGTTATGTAGAAAATGTTCAAGTAGCACAAGTCTCCATTTGTGACTATCAGTGTGGGAAATTTTGTTTTACTCTGACAAACCAATAAATACCCATATGGACTTATTTTAATATCCAAGCTAGTATTGCTTGAGCTTAGAATTAGCATCTTTCTTGGTGTATTATGTGACTAGATAATGATATTTACCCAAGAAAAAATTTGGTTATCTTTGGGTCTGCCAGTATTGCAAAATTTGCAAAACACTTTTTTCTTTTTTTTACCATACAATTTAGTGGGATGTTACTCTGGATTTCACAGAAAACGATCTTTACATTTGGTGGAAATAATTCAGGATGCTCCAAAGCTAATCGATCTGGTTTCCAAACATTAATAGCATAAAAGTAAGAAAACACAGAAAACAGTCAAAACTATTAATAAAATGGGGGCGCAGATGGCCTCGTGGATATGGCCGCGTACCATGAGGTTTGCCCTCAAGTGGGTGGCTAGGGTTTGAGTCCCGCCTGTGGCCTGTTTCCCGAATGTCACTCCCCACTCTCTCCCCCTTTCCTACTCTATCCACTGTCCTCCGCCTCTATCCAAATAAAGGCAGAAAAGCCCAAAAAATGTCTTTAAAAAAACCCCAAACAATTAACAAAATGTATTTAAGGCTTAACTCTGTCAAACTGATTGGCTGAGTATGGCTACCACCCAGCATCATATGGATACCAGGTGATGCTAGAGTATATTTTCTTTCTGCTTGACTTCATGTTAGAGATTGAAGGACGCCTCGGCTTTTTTAAAAAAAAAAAGCTAATATCAGGGATTCCATGTCATATTATTTTATTGTGGCCAATAATAATATGAGCTTATAAGTCACTTATAGGATATCAAAAATGTTGTTTTCATTAGAGATGATAGCTAAGGTTTGTTTGTTTGTTTGTTTACTTAAACCTTTGTTCATGGTGACAAGTATAGGCAAGAAAGAAAGAATCAGAGAGTGGTGAAATGATTTCCGCATCCACCTTATTAACCTTCCTAAAAATGAAAATGCCACTGTGTGACCCTTGGCTAGGATTATCAAATGAGAGTGTGTGTGACCCCACAGATTTGCAAAACCATACTTTAGTGTAGTTCATCTCAGATTTAAGTCATACTTTTCATGATCTAGAAAGCATTTCAGCATATGTTACATTTTGAAAGAATAAACCAAGGACACACCATAAATGCTGTCATGTTGTATTTATCTGAATTATTTAATTGCAAGTACACTGCAAAAACTGAAATCCAAGCAAGTCATTATGTCTTATTTTCAGTCAAATTTGTCTTACTATTCTTGATTTGAGCCACATTTACTAGACAAGGTCCTAAAAGTGTCTTATTTCAAGTTTTTTAAAGACAAAAATGAGGCATTAATTGCTTGTAACAAGTAAAAAAAAATCTGCCAATGGGATAAGATAAAAGATTCTTGTTTTAAGACATTTTTCTAATTTCAAGAAACTTCCCGGGTGACTTATCCCATTGGTAGATTTTTTTTACTTGTTACAAGCAATTTACACCTCATTTTTGTCTTAAAAAAAACTTGAAATAAGACATTTGTGGCTCAAATTAAGAACAATAAGACAATTTTTGCTACAAATAAGACATAATGACTTGCTTAGATTTCCGTTTTTGCAGTGTAAAATCCCAAAGTATCTTCAAAAAAACTTTTGATCTGAGGAGTTATTTCATAGTCAGTATGGTTAAAAAAAGGCAAATCATGAACTTGAGAGAAAAGAAAAAAAAAACATTTAACACATCCTGGCTCTCTCCTTCTGCTCGGTATGCAGCTCTTCAGTCAAAAAATTAAAGTCTGTTTCTGGGAAATTGGCTTTTTACTCCGTGTTGTGCAAGTTACAGAAACAGCTACAATGACTAAACAATCATTTCACAGAAAGAGGTGAAAAGCTAAGGACATTGTGAAAACTTTCTTAGATCACGCAGGGAATGTCTATTTTAGTCCCCAAGTGTAATTCCATGGAAATTCTGTTATTCCTCTAAATCATGCTGCTTGACTGTTTTCTTCGGTAATCATCTCGCCATAACCAACAATGACTGCTCACCTTTTCTTGTTACTGCTACTTAGTTCCAACCTTAAATCCCCCTCAATCATATTGTACTGTTCTGTTCAGTGTCTTTTCTGTGAGGATATAAATCTGTCATGGATTTGTGGCTTTGGCTATTCTCTATCAGATTTTATAGTGTTGTACTCATTAAAAAATGGTTTTCCCTTAATGGAAAACCCTTTCACATTGCCACAAATACCTTCTAACGGCTAGCTAAAGTATGCAAAAAAGAAGTATTAAGAGCTACGAAATGTTTTCCCTCTACTTCTGTAATTGGTGCCTCATTGAATCTTACCCTGCAGTCGAGGTTATACGAGTGTTATACTGTCGTCATATATTAAGTCGTTACAGTTTTCGTGCTTCCATCCAAAGTTGAACTCACAAGACTCAAACCGTCCAGGATTTAGACAAAAGCTCTGCCGGCTCATTTGTTGGACATCGTTGTGGGTCAAAGGGTTATTTTAAGTCGGACACTTGGTTAATTCCACCAGTTTGGATCATATTTTGTCGCCAAAAACTCCATATAGATTGCCATGAAAATTTGGAAGGATATTTGTTGGTTAAAGGAAAATTTTCTGCTTGTATTGGATGTATAGCCCACTTCCCATAAGAACTATAAAACACTGTGGTTAAGATGCAATGTGAGCAGATCTTCTTTTTAACTCTATTATTCTTAGTTGAAGACAACTTCTTGCAGGATGCATAGCAGTGAGGTAATGTATTAATTTGTGGTTACATAGTACTGTTACTTCAATTATGAAAAAAGCTATCTTTTAGAATAAATTGGAGGCCCGATGCATTGAAATGTGTCTGTAAGATATAAAAATTGGGAGTCTTGGTTCAGACAAAATAGCAGACTCAGCAAAATTTTGCTCTGAGATGGGGTGGTTATGGCACAAAGTTTTTCTTTTTTTCAGCAACATACCCTCCCTCAAATGGAGCATGAGCCTCTTCTTGTTTTGACTTTTTCTTTGGTGAGATACCGTGTGCTGTCAAGCATTTTGGCACTGTGTGCAGTGTAAGATCTCTAGTCTCTTTTTTTCAAAATGGGGCCCTCCATGGAACATGACGCCCTACGCACAACGCATAATCTGCGTGTAGGGGAGGCGGCACTGTCCTGTAAAACTTCCTGCCAGTGTGCACTCAGGTGAAATATTAGTTTTATAAAATGACAAAAAATTTGCATGGATACTTTAGTGTGTTATATGCACATTGAATAACTTATGTTTGTTCATTTTCCTGTTTCTCAATTCAAAACTACAAACAATAACAACCGTAGAAATGTTTTCAAGTTTTATGGACTGATCCTGCAGTTGTATTGACGTGTGTTATCATGAATGTTAGCCACATCTACAAATCTACTACCACAGATTCACAATCAACCTTGAAACTGAATGCCCTGGTTTCGATTTTTTAACACGAATTCCAGTAACTTCCCCAAGAGAGGACAGAAATGCTCAGCAAAGATTTAAAATCCAAATCCTAACTACAAACCTTGCACAACCATTAGCTAAGAATTAGCGTCCTTTGATAAATTTGCCATTTTGGACCACATCTTAACTGAGTTATGATGATAAATTCAGTAATACCAGTAGAACAACAACGATAGTCTTTAAATTATCCAGAAACAAAAACATTGGCAGCAAGATAAAGCAGATGTAGCCCTGACAAGTTTCTGGCCAACAAAAGTCTGACGCAAGCTAATGTTGACTTACATTAAGGACCGCAACAAGATCTTTATCTTTTGTGGAACAAGTTCTCTGCACTCCAAGCCAATGGGACTGAGTCCAGCAGAAAACAGTACGAAAACCAATGATGAACAACAGCATGTACACAATATTTCATCTTGGCGAGTTTATCTTGACAGCTGAACTCCAGATCAATTGGAAAACGTCATTCATAAAGGACAGTGGTCAAATGGGTCAGAGGATTTTACCTAGCAACCAAACAGTTCTAAGTGGAAACACAAGGTAAGAAGATTCTCCTGTGTTGGTGAGTTTTATGTGAATGGATGGTGAGATGGTTAAAAAAAATGCACGGCTGCTGTATTGTAGAAGCATTACTCCGTTACTGCAATATCTTTTAATTACAGACTAAAGTCACCCAATTTTCATGACAATGGCAACACTAAAAACCCGACTTAGTGACAAAGTGATGGAAAATTCAGCTTAGCAAGTTCTGGTTAAATTCAGATTTGCAAGCTTAATCACAAAGACAACAAACTGGACTTGTGAAAATTGTGTTAGCAAGGGTAAAACAAGTTATTGAAGTCCTCTTAACTGATTATTAATTGTAAAATAAGTTTATTGGTATTGCTTTGATTATAACTCTAGAAAACATTCAATTATATGCATCAATAAGTTATACATAATAAGTTATGGAGGTAAAAAAAAATGCAAAAAATGTATTGACTTGTTACATTTTGGGTTTTACTTACATTTTGAGCTGAGCACTTTATCACATTATGGACCAGCTATTACATTTTAGGTTAGTGTTACATGTTGGGCTCTCACAAGGCATCAGTGATCATACATATTATACTGGTAAAATCAGAGACATGATAAATGAAGGTGTTGGTGTCCAATTTTTTTTTTTTTTTTTTAGCCAATTGGATGGTAAGATACAGTACAATCAGCTGATCTGAATGGGGTTAAGAGTAGCCGACTTCTTGGCCTGCTTTACCTAATGCGATGCTCAATTTGTCAATTTGTGTTGGCATGAGGCAATCATATTAATGGTAGATTGTAATATATCATAGTAATGTTAGATTGCCAAAACAGAAAAGTCTGCAGAAGTCCTTGTTTTGAGAACTGGAAATACACACTCAGTTTTCTTGCACATTGCTGTTTGTTCGGGATACTCACACTGATTTTAGACTATGTTGCCATAGTAATTGTAAACAATGCCTACTCAGTATTGGTACCTTGGAAAGTGCACATAGATTTTTTTCCCTACTGGATCATTTATATCATTCATATAGGAGCGTTTATGTTTTGGCTATCAACATGACCATGATTTAAAAAAGCTTAATTTGAATACTAGTATCAGATTAAGCGGAGGGCACTGTTAGATCTCCTTAGTAATGTTGACATTCACTTTTCTTGTCAAAGCCCCATTTTCTGTTTGCAGCATTTTTCTGTCACCTTTTCTACAACATTTGATTTTGGAACCTCTTGCGCTTAGGTCATGAGAACAGAAGAACACTCATTTCCAATTATATTCAAGCCAAAAATAATGTACAATTCTAGCTTTAGGACTGAATTCCACTATTATCATCATTTCCCTATAATGCCCATCCTGATATTTGAGTGTGTCTGTATCTGTCTAGCTCCTTGAAAGTGCAGCCAGCAGCGTTTTACTCATGTGGTGTACATGTGTGTGTGTGTGTGCGGTGACTAGCACCCTCTTGTGATTTCACCACAGTCTCGCTGTCACCTTTAAGCAGCTTAGAGGACCAGATGTAATCCAGCTCCTGCCTGGAAACTGAGAACGGTGATCCAGACCTGGCAATGCTGCCAAGCTATTTGGTGTTTTTGATGGTGATAACATGCAGCCTCAGTGGCGCTTGGGGAAAAAAAAAGACCTAGTGATTACAGAGAGGGCTATATTTATCAAAAAGGACATGAAACCTCTCGAAAGAAGCTTAAATTGAGAGTGTGATGCTTTAGTAATTTAGATAGTAAAATCAGGCACTTTGTTGCTTATTTGATGAGCGTGTAGGAAAAGGCTGCGTGAGTCTGTGCATGCATCAAAAGGGGTTTGGCTTCTGTGTCGCTGAGGTGACAAGAGCTTCTCCCCGCACACTTTGACGTGTATGGAAGAACCACTCGATTAATTGTGTTTCATATCTGCTGAAAGGTGTCAGGACAGAGCAGCATGACAGTCTTACACCCTCTATTTTTACCCCCACTGACAGCTGTGTAGCGCAGCAGATCTGGGAAGCACATGGAACCCATTCCGACAGATCGGAAAATACCACATGCCAGACCCCCCATCCACTTTGATCCCCACACTGTAGATTAATTGATTCTTAAATATTGATAGAGTTTCGGTTTATGTGCCTCATGCAAAAGTGAGCGCAGCTGACCTCCTCTGGGTGTCCTCAAGGGGTTCACAGAGTAAGGAACAAATTTCTCAAGGGTTACAATAAAAGTAAAGTAAATATAAAACACACTATCAGCCATCATGTTTCATTAAGCTTGGCTTCCTTTTTATTTCCACAATAACAGACTTCTAGGACCAATTTTGTCGTAATTGATCTAGGAAGTCACGTTGTACTAACAGACCGCCCTCTTGGGTGTGTCGCTTTGGGAGATCCAGAAATGTCTGAGTTTATCTTTAACAATTAAATTGCTTTTACAGCTGCTTGATATTACGCTCAATTTCTTGCACAAGCTGTGATATGAGCCCACTGTAAATGCCACACTCCACCTATGCGGTGATGTATTTGATTTGGCATCAGGATGCACACAACTGTCGACTTGACATCGCTAATGTGACAGAAAAAGCTGAACTCACGCCAATAAGCTCGTTTAACGTCACCGCGATCGATGAAAAGTGGTTTAGCGAGACGGGTTTTCTGTCTAATTGCGGAACAGTTTCGTGAGTCGGCCAACGTGGTGTGTGTCGACGCACGTAACCATGAGTGAATGTGATTAATCTGCAAACCGACACGTCCCCCTGTGTGTCCCTTAATAAATCTGACCTCAATCTAGCGGTTTTAACTCAGAGAGCTGCTTCATTTCATCTCACTGTTTTGTTTAATTCCCTTCTCTCTTGACCACAAATACCTGAGTTATGTCTGGCTGTGAGCTGCCAAAATGTTTCCAAGCTTATTACCACTCGAGTGTCCCATACGTAGCTGGAGAGATGGCATCTGCGCTGAAAGGATATTCCTGCTCTGGTGGTTGAATGGGCTCTTTGTGAGACGGGCTTAAACCCACGTTCTGCAGAGTGTCACGAAAAGTGCTGCTCATGTCCTTATCAGGGAAACAGACAGAAATGAGTTCCAGACTTCAGGGGGACAGGAGGAAAAAGGGTGCTATCTTCGATCTTGTATGTGATTAGTCATTCCTTTGAAGGCCACTTTTAAATTCTGGCATCGTGTTTTAAAATATTGTCACTGTGAGTCACGCTGTTAGCAGTGAAGAGTGTAGCAGATTACATTTTCATTAAGTTTAGTTTGGTCTAAAATCAGATGGCTCGCTTTAATAATACTTTAAGTAATGTTTCCCGTAATTCAGAGCTTGTTGAGCCTCTCACTTTAAAAGCCTCTTGAGAGCTATAACGCATCATAATTCACTTTGTGTTGAGAATCCAGCTTTGATTAAGACAGAGGAACTCAGCTCTCATCCAAGCCTAAAAAAGCAGTTTCATCCCTTGTCTTTAACAGTTCATGTGCTGGGGCTTAATCTTCAAAACACTATCTGTTATTTTTAAAAAGGCAGTACAGCATGATCCAATGAAAGCTATTCTAGGCACGGCTGGAATAAAAACTGAGAAACCCTCCGGAACTAAAATATTGTTTTTCCTTCTGTTAGCAGGGCGTCTGATCCTTCTCCGCTGGAAAACAGAAAATGAAGATGAAGACATCCACAGGGTGATGCAGCAACTTAAAAATGGGGAATTATGTTTTTCGATATTTGAAACATTAAAATCACAAATCAATGCTTGATGTTCACTCTAATGGCCCTTTTCCACTGACCCGTCTTGACCCTTCTCTACTCGACTCTACTCGATTTGTGTTGCGTTTCCATTAGCGCGGTACTACGCGGCAGACGCCAGTTTTTACTACCTACTCTACCCTGGTTCCAAGCGAGCTGAGCCGATACTAAAAGGTGATGTCGACGGACTGCCGGTCACTTATTGGTCAGAGAATGTCGTCTCCGCAGCTTCTGACTCTGTATAAATCATTTACAAGAGGCAAACGAATAAGTCAGCGATGGGTTTTAAATGACATTTTAACCCTAGCCAATCAGAGGGAAAGGGTCTTAAAGCCCTAAAGAGATAGCGTCAGAATCAGGTTATGGCTGCAAAAACAAATGAAATCTAAGTAAGTCACTAGGTCTTATTTTTTAGTAAAAATTGTCTTATTATTCTTGATATGAGCCACATTTAACTGACATTTCCAGAAAAAATGTCTTGTTTTTGGCTATTTAAGACAAAAATGATGTCTGAATTGCTTGTAACATGTCATAAAATTCTGCCACTGGGAGAAGAAAAATCTGCTCATTAAGTTTCTTGAAATTAAAAAGATGTCTTAACACAAGAAACTTTTTGGGATCCCATTCCCTCAGCCACTGTTGTATAATACTAGATACAATATGGAATGAGAGAATGCATCAGTCAGCACCAGCAGCTTTAGTCCTGGTGTTTATCTTCATCACCCTCTGTTTGTTGAGGCTATACTGAGTGTGCATGCATGTTTACCATCTGCTTTGGCTTGTGGCTATGCAGCTCTGAAGCAAACAAAATACACCAACTCTGGCAGTTAAGGACAACACACTCTGAGGTTTAAACAACTTTGATGCTTAAAGCTTGAAAAAAGATCACGCCGAATCATGACCAAAGTCGGCAGACTAGCACATTAAACTCTAAACATCAGGTGTTTCGAGGAAACGCTGCATAGACAGAGAAATCAAAGCTCTCCAACTACTTGTCACTGCAAAAGCTCCTTCCAGATAGTGCACCTGCAGAAAATGCAGCCCATCCTTCTGCTAAGGACAAAATGGAAAGCGTACTAAGTTTCTCCTCTTAACAAAGATGGATACCTTTCTTACTTTCAAGCACAAGTCTCCAAAGAGGAGAGAACTGCTGACTGAGCTTCTTTAACATTTCTTCAAGTGTCTTGGAATATATTACTGAAGGAATTTCAACAGCTCATAACCCGCTGATTATGATTTGTGATGTGATGAGTCAGTATGCGTAACTGTGCGCAACACATTTTGTACCCTTAATAAGTGTTGATTTTCAGGGACAATTATTTCAAGTGCTGATTTGAGGATTATTTGTCCATTTGCACAGCTGATGGGGGTCTGAGGCAGCTGTTGAGAACTAGTATTTGATTTAAATTGCCTTCTATGAGTGTGAACTAACAGGCACTTTGGCACATTGCTGAGTTTTAACACTTGAGCGGCATTAAAATGACAATATGGTGTGTGTCTTTAAAAAAAAAAGAGAGAGGTGAAAGCAGTGGTTTCGTGCTCGGTCAATCATTGGCTCCATTTCTGTCACCACGGATGGAAACATAGCAGCTGTAAAACAAGAGACCCTAAAAATACCACCGAAAGCCAGGGAGATGAAGTTTACATCTTGAGTTTAAAGAGCTGGTATAGCCATTAAGACAAAGAGGAAAAACTTCTAAGTTTAGCATTTTAGATTGATGTCTCACTTTCAGCTAAATGTCAACTAACTGATAACATGTTAGAAGTATACATATGTCCACTTCAACACTGATGAGTTACTGTTTTGTTGACAATTAAATCAATTCACAGGACAAAAGTTGATGAAAGAGAGCTATAATTTTTTTTTAACAATTTACATGGTTTGATAGTGGCTATGGAATAAGTCAATCAGTGATTTTTTAAAATTGTTTGCGACACAAAAGGCACAAATTTAAAGGATGAAGTAGCTATTTTCTACAGCAAGTCATTTTAACATTTAAAAACTAGGTTTGAATATCTGGAAATAACATTGTAGATATCAACAAAGTATTTCTGACTAGTTGTAATTACATCTTGGTTAGTTATAATTGTAATTACAGATATCTGTACTTCAGTTTCGCCTAGTCAAAAGGACAATTGCAGATATCCCCAAATACATTCTGCCCATCCACAATTGTCATTTCAGATATCTACAACATCATTTGGATATCCGAAATATGTCACTTTTTGCCATTCATGTGTATGGAGTTTCTCATTCAAGATATCTACTACATCATTTCAAATGTCTAAAATGTGTTCGGATATCCAAAATGACGTTGTAGATACTTGAAATGACAGTTGTGGATAGGCAGAACGTATTTGGGGATATCGGAAATTTTCTTTTGGACTAAGCGAAACTGAATTACAGATATTTGCATCGCATATCCAGTCTAGTTTTTACATGTTAAAATGGCTTGCCATAATTTTCAGTGAAGCTGTTTTTTTTTTTTTTTTAATTTTAATTTAACTTCAGGTATACAAGAACAGTATAAAAATACAAATAAAAATACAATAGCCAAGGGTTAAGTTTAAACGAACATTAAACAAATACATTTTAGGCAGAGCACATGTTCAGTGTTTTAATTGCTTTTCGGTTGTTAGATTTATCAATTAATTGTATGTATTGTTCCGAATCTTTGAGAGAAAAAAAATATATAAAGCTGGGTTTCTTTTAACTATATTAACATATTTCAGTGCAGCTGTTCAAAACGTTCTTTAATTACTCACCGCGTCATTTGACGTCACCAAAGGGACGGACGTTCTCAGCATCGGAGGTAGTGAACGAGAGCGGGTATTTCCAGTCGTTTTTCTTGTGTTTCTACAAGTTTTTTTAAATGTAATTTGATTCATGAAGATGGTTCCATATTAGCAAGACACTGAATTCTGCTTTTCCCCAAAAGGAGGAAAGAGTTAGCTTCAGTGCTCGGGTTCGTTTTCGTGCTGTTGAAGAAACGGGTCTCTACGTAGATCAAAGAAGAAAGAGATCTGTGGTGGCGGGAACTCTATTTTCCTGGTGATATGGTGGAGTTAAGGATCAGATACCGGAGCCAGGACCAGGTGTGATGATGACAGGTGCGGTCACAGTCAGCGACAGGTTCACGGCAGCAGCAGCAGCCGCCATAGCCCGGCTCCAGGTGTCAGATGTAAACAAGGATTTGCCAGAGATTCATCCCGACAGAAACGTCATCTGAGCACCGTAAGTCTTGAATTATTATTTTTTCTGACCCTATGTTAGTGGATGTACGAATTTTAACGAGTAGAAATAGCGTTTTTTGAATACACAAACTGTCTCTTTTACCCCTCTCCCTTATAACTGACTGGTTTGAGAGCAGCACTTACACTTACTACAGACTTTCTAAGTTATTTTTTCTGAGTTCAAACTTGACATACACTGACATAAACACAGCATTAGGCTATCTCTAGCTAACTCAGGTCACTCACCAGGACTCGCGCAGTTCTCCTCTGGTTCTCCTCTGGTTCTCCTCTGGTTCTCCTCTGGTTCTCCTCACACCAGAGCTCACTCTCCTTTGACCTATTCCTCCAAATCCTACCCTGTTCCTGCTCTTCATCTTTTCTTTAAGTTTCGTAATTTTAATTCTGAGGACCATCATATAGGCATAAAGATTTTGACCATATGATACATGTTGACATTAAATGGAGGTTTTCCCCTGAGTGACGTCACAGCCCAATGCCAGTTTTTAATGCAGAAGTAAAAACAAACCGACTAAAACGTGTCCAGGAGACTTTGTGATTCACAAATTTCAAAAATTTCTTCGGGAACATTTTTTTTGTGTAACTTTACTATGATTTTATTAAAAGTTGTGTTTAACCTGCAAGATGCTCTTTAAGTGGGGCACTATTCAGACAGAGCTAGGCTAGTTGTTTCCGCTTGCTACAAGACATGATGATACATCAAGTGAAAATTGAGGCAACAGCTACAAAAAGTTGTCCATCTTAGCAGAAAGAAAAGTAAATAGAGGGAAATGGTTAGCCTGATAAGACCAAAATACACTTTGACACATTTTTGACTTAATTGTAAGCTAGCTTAGTTGTTAGCAAGTCAGAGTCAGATGCGTGGAGTTGTAGTCAAGACTGTCTAATCTGAGACTAAAACACTACAAAGACTAGAGGGTATCAGTTCAGGACAAGACCGAGACTAAGATAGACCGAGTCAAGACCAAGATCTATCCAGACCAAGCCCAAGACAAAAAAAATAGGATGTGATATTCAGTATTGATTTAAATTTTGAATTTTAAAGTAAGACCAAGGAAAATGTATGCAACTAAAGCATATGCTGGTTGAAAAAAAGTTCACAAAGAATACTCAAATGAGATAAGTAATATTTAGCAAGCTGTTGCCTTTGTAGCGTAATGCCAACTGTATCCCGAAGCTCATGATATTTTTGTTCAAACTAACCAAACTAATGTTTCTCAACCACCAACACAGAACTTTTCCCTGTTTCTGGTCTGATTACTAAAGTGAGAATCCTAGCTTAGCAGGGGGGCTGTAAATAGGACTTAACAGTCAGCTCAGTAAAATCTGAGATGTAAAGATTATCTGAAATAAGATCAACCTTCTATTTTTTTTTTGCAAACTTACGAACTTTAGGCACATTCACAGTATTTATGCACAGAAAAGCTCTTCTCTAGCTTCATCTACAGCTCTGAGGGACATTCAAGAGAAGTATCCTCACTGGTTTTCTTGTGAAATTATGCAAATAGGAAACATTTGTGAGCAAAGGCTTTCTTGAAAATACTTTGTTAGCTACGCATACTGTATTTTCCTTTGGATGCCATAATGTTTTATGATATTTCTTTTCGAGGAATTATTCAGAGTGACACTCACGACTGTTATTTTAAAAACTAACTGAAACCACCAACACAAAACTTTCGAGGGTCAAGACTGTGTACGTGAAACCAGCAGGCTCAATTTGTTCACACTTTGCTGTTCAATTGGAAGCAGATTTGTTGTGAAAGCGGCTGTGTAGCTTCAGGGGGACAGTACGTCAAGCGCTGTCCAAGGCTTGCTCTAATGGTTCAGATCTACAGTTTGTGTGACATGAGCCTGATTAGAAACACCGTTCCCTCCCTCCAGAGATATCTGATTAGAGAATTAGAGAAACTCAGAGAGGACTCTATTTTACATGATGTCATGGTTACAGAGCAAAACTATTACACTTATCTCTGCTCTGTTGTGTGCATTTACATGTGGGTGGTGGACATTAGTAGCAATGGATGAAGACAATGGAGCCCAGCTTACCTAAGCCTTTCAAGTCCCAGAACCTCTTATTCACCAGTTTCAAGGCACGCAACAGATTCAGGGTCAGAGGGTTGTCCTGTTTTTTTGTGAGTGTGTGTGTTTCGGATGGGATGGTTTAAGGAGCTGAAACAGATAACGGATAGCAGTGCTTGGGTCCACAAAGAAGATAGAAAATGCTTTTAGTGTAACCCTCAAAGCTTGAGAGATACTTGAACGTGCCAACTGGCCTGCGGCAGACTCTAGAATTATCATATCTGATTTATTTAGGTTATATTTCTGGCTTTTTTTGTGTGGTTTTTTTTCAGAGAGGATAGTACATTAGGTCGAGCTGGAAACAAAACAAGAGTGGGGAGTGATGTGGGACACAGGTTAGATTCAAAACTGGGCCATCTGCTCAAGCGCTAACCTCTAGGCCCAGCAGACTTGGAACTATCATTTTTGAATTAAACTCTTGGTGACCTTTTTACTGAAAGTAGCTGAACCTCAGAAAAATGTCTTCTTGTTCTTGTTTCATTCATTTGATATCAATGTGTTTGGAGAGCTGCTTTGACATTTGGGAAGTACACTCTATGTACATTCTGTCCTTAGTCAACAAAGCTATCAATGAAGCATTCATAAATCGGGTCCTTTTGGGTTTGTATTTTGTAGTTTAGTTAACTCAAGAGTTGATAGTGAACAAATCTCTGAGTTTTGGAGAGACCCAGTCCTTCCTCTGTGCTCGTTTGTGATGAGTCTGCACAGTAGAGAATTTGGCTGGAGCCGGGTAGAAAAAAAGAAATAAAAATATTTATTTATTATTTCCAATAAGAAAATGCAGATAGAAAAATATCAGTGTAACCTAGAAAAGAGTAAAAATAATAATCATAGTAATAAGAACAATCATAATTATAATAAGAAGGGGAAAATGGAAAACTGAGGACAAAAAACAGGTTTGTCCATTCCTTAAAATTTATCAATCCCTTTCAAAATCCAGCTTTTCCCAAGCGGCAACCTCCGGTCTGAAAAAATGAGACAACACGGAAGTGCTAAAAAGCTGCTGTTCCTCGAGTGACCGCTTGAGGCTGGCTCCGGAAGTACCGGAAGTTATGTACACACGAAGGCAAAAAAAAAAGCTGTTTTAGAGCAGAAATTAGCGTATTTAAAGGCTGGTACAAACTCTGTCTCCCGTCTGGATCGCTTATTTCACGAACGGCACACACTGTGAGGGGGGTGGATTCTTTTCTTACTCCGCCATTTGGAAGATATTAGGAGCTTGCCCAATCAGAGCCACAGCTTAGATCACGTGACTGACGGACGCCCAATAGCTGTGAGTTTGGGCACTTGTCACTCGTCCCAATTCTAATATGGCCGTGCCCGCCGTTTTGCACGTGGCTGCAGTAACAGATAGGTGAAGTCACGGAGACAACGTCCATGTTTTATACAGTCTATGACTTTTCCCTGCAAGGGCTCCCCCTAGAGGCACAGAAACGTAATGTGTTATGACAGGATATGTATGGTTAATGTTCCTGCACTTGCAGCATTTCGTTGCTGCATTTACTTTGTCATTTTTCAACACCTTGTTTCCATTGAAAACTTACTCCCAGCTTCCTCTGTCTTTGAATCTTTGGTTGCTGTTCAAAACTGAGAAGGTTTCAGCATGTTTTTAATTTGTCTCCTAATGGAAATATTTCAAGCCATTGTTACACATGTAGCCTCGAGGGCCACCCAGCTGACTGGATGGATCATATCTCTAAATGTGGATACTAAAAAGTAACTGGCATGATTATGGTTATGACGAAAAAAGAGGCAAATGGAAGCTATTAATTGGAAATTACATGATGTGCAGCAGTACTCCTGGGTTGTGTAACTCCTGGTTAAGTAAAACATTAAAGAGGTTAGTCGACAGTACAGCATCTGCTAATTTCAGTAAAGTATAATAGTCAGTCGTGTTGCCATAAAGCTCTTACAGTAACTGCTTTCCCCCCCTCTGGAGTCTCCGTCTGTTCTAACAACTAAGAGAGGCATTATGCAAATGACGGAGGATCTAATCTGAAGTTAACAGCGTCCGAGGGCTCTGTTACAGGGATCAAAGAGGCCTGTGTATTCCAGCTAAGGCCTGACAAACCCTCAGGGCAAATGGGTCATGAAGCCTTCTGATAGCCACTGTCCCTGGGGAGAGATTTGGACAAGAGAGAGGAGGTTGGGAAGTATTTATTAGACCTACATTATCTACACGAGAGACAAAGAAAGGGCCGCTGATAGCAGGAGAAAATCTTCAGAGGGGTCCCTTTAAGAGTTAAGGAAAGTGAAAGCTGCACTGTTTGATTCTTTTTAGTTGAATCATTATTCTTCAGCTGGACCACCAAAGCTATTAAAGCCTGTAAAAGCAGGCGAGTTGATAAATCATTCATCTGCCTGTCTTATCTTTCGTCTTCTTTTTCTGTCTGTTTGGGAAGTCCATATCCGTCGTAAGTAAAAGGATCACAGAAGTGCTGCTCTGGGAATTGTGTCAGCTTGAACGCAGCATTCAGAGACAAAGCTTTGATTTTCTGATTTATCTGAGCTGTGAGGAAGATTACAAATGGGATTAGGGTTGAAATACGGGAAGTAAGTGACGGCATCAATCATCTGCTGAAGAGATCTGTTATTCATGTTTGGCTTGTTCTTGTTGGGAATCATGGAGAGTGAGTATGTTGGTGTTCCACAGGGGAACATTTGGGGAATTTTATGTCCACTTTACTTGTTTCCACTTGGTGACACCATTGCGTATCACCGTGTTGATCGTCATTTACATGCAGATGACACACAACTCTACTCATTCATCTCAGAACATGACCCAGAAACACTTCAAGTGAAACCAATATGTCAAGGAGCAAGTGCTTTTTAGAATCAAATTAGGGGGAAAAAAGTTTAATGCTTGGAGTACACATCAAAGAGTGCCCTCGATTCTGACAAGTTCCAAGAAGCAAGTTAAAACAAATGTCACTAACCTAGAAAGCGATATTAGATCCGTAACTAGGTCATAAGGTCTTCAATTTATCATCTCAGAAATATCCTAGTAGTTAGTGCCCTTATCTAATCCTAGAAAGAGACAGAAATTTTGACTCATGCTTTTGCAACCTGCCGCAGAGAAAACTGTAACCCACTTTTTACTCGATTACTTAGAAATACCCTAAAAAAAGCTTATTCAGACAGCTGTGGAAAGACTTAACATGCAAAAGAAAACAGATAATATAATTTCCTAAACTTTCCACTGTCTTCTTGTGACTGAAAGAATCAGTTATAAAATTCTTTCAACCTCTTTTTTAAAACTTAAAAACAGCCTTGTTACTTAAGTACTTAACACAGGCACCTGAGAGAGAGATTTCTGCTTTTCTGCCCCAAAACCAATGACATTTATGCTTTAAATGTAAACTCAAGGCCTTAAGACTTTTTAAATGTGGCTTTTTATACAAAGTAGGGGTTTCACACAATTTATTGATCGTCTTCATTTCTGGTATTTATTTGAATATATTCAAATTTTACCCGTTTTTAAGCTATTCATTTAAATTTTCTTAATAATTTTAAAATTTGTATTCTTTTATGTTCAAATGCAATTTTTTATTTCAGTTATTTTTACTATTCGCTCCCTTCTTTGGGCTGCTTGCCTCTGTGTTTGAAGAA
The DNA here is from genome assembly GCA_008086565.1 of Thalassoma bifasciatum. Taxonomy (NCBI): domain Eukaryota; kingdom Metazoa; phylum Chordata; class Actinopteri; order Labriformes; family Labridae; genus Thalassoma; species Thalassoma bifasciatum. The sequence continues at coordinate 345,978 of RPOG01000350.1, forward strand.
TGAACAAAAGTTATATTGTAGTTGATTTAAATGATAGTTACAGATGAATGGGTGCAACATTCTGTAAATCAGGTCACGTATAAGTGGGTACATGAAAGTGTAAACAAGCTGGCAAAAAGAAGCACGCAATTAGGACTCATACTCAGGTAAATGCAGAAATAAGAACATCAAACATAATGTGTCAGTGAAGCAACAAACAAGACTAAGGAGAATAAATGGCATTAGAAGCAAAATTATGTTGTACTCCAGCATTTTGTTTATAGAGCAACAGACTTTAAGAGTTAAAGTGGGTTTTAAAGCTCAAAGTTTTATTGCCCAGAAGTAAATATTTTTACTGAATAATATCACTCTCATCATAACAGATTTCTCTGTATGTGGGTCAAGTGTTTCCTGAAAGCTCCGGAGAGAAAGAGTCACAGTACAGCATGACTGCCATCTGTTGGACAAAAAGAAAAACACAACAACCACCAGTAAATGGCAGAGCTTAGCTTTCTTCTTGAGCAAACATACCTCCCTCTATTCAGCTTGTCATAACAGCCGTTTGAAAATGAAAGTTCACAAAAATCAGACGGTCATTTGAAAGGAAGTGTTACGGTTGGAAAGTGAACACACGCATACACACACATGTGTAAACTATGTCATAGCCTGGGGGTTTAAGCCCCAGACACACTGTCTAGAGGCCCGCTCATCACTCATCAGCCTTGGGGGCTACATGCTGTGGGGCGTGTTGTAAATGTGCAGTGACTCAGGGTATTAATTTCTGTTGAAGTCTACATGTGCAAGTATGGAAAAGAACATACAGTAATTTGTCTTAACTTGTTGGACGTTATCATGGGAAGTCGATGCTCTAAGGAGGGATTAACTCCTCTATATCCTTTCTTACCCTAACCCACGCTTGACCTCATGTCATATATGAAAAACACGTACAGAGGCAGAAAATATCTACACTCAACCTTCTTTTTCTGCTTGGAAGAGGAAGTCTTTTGCCATTGCTTCATAAATATCCTACCTACTTACACTGCAGCCCACCAGCATTAGTGTTTGTTTTGGCTCCGGCAAAGTGGACATGAAGTGAAAAAAATGACTTTGAGGTTACAGTGCAGCCTCTCAGTGCTAATTTTAGGGTGTTTACATCCACCACTTTGTCAAAATTATAGCCATTTTAATACATCTCCCCACCCAAAGACAAAATGTGCTACATGGTTGTGAACATCTATAAAAGGCCTTTAACTCTTAACAGCCACTATAACTGTATATTTGGACACTTTAGGGTTGTGGAAAAAGCTGTAAATGTACACATCCTACATGTATCACTTTTCAAATTGCAACATCTTGTTTATTTTGGGTCACAACCAACCACCCCAGCTCTGCCTCTTTCCCCGTTTCCCTGTTTCCCTACTTAAACAGTATTTCTAATATGGTGACCACCAACCTGGGCCTCAAAATGCCAGCTGATTTTGAAACCACCGAATATATACTATGTATTAATGTAGTATGTATTGCATACTAACAAACCAAATTAGATGTGTGGGAGTAAAGCTAATCACAAAACTGCTTCCATGGCATCAACTTATGGTTTTTATTAAGTCAATAAGTAGTGCACATGGACTTAATAGCTTGTATAGAAATCAATACTACCTGTTTGACAAGTTTCACCTCGTTAATGACAAGGGGTGATAAGACTCAAGGCTTCTTTTACACTTCATTAGCTTCACTGCTAACTTATCACAGTACATGGCAGTAAGATGCTTATAACTATTTGCCACACACCATGAAGAGAAAAAGAAGATACAATGTGCATATTGGGAAACATAGTGGTGGACTGGCCCTTATCTTAAGATCATATCTTTCAAATAACCTCGACATCCAGATATTTTTTTGCATTCTATAGTTTTCCAAAACAGTACATGCTATTATAGCAGGCAGTTTTGAAAAGCCACCCCATCAAAAACCAATGGGTAATGTCTTGGGGCCTCTTTTTTAAATTCATGTATTTATTTATTTTTTTCAATTGTATTTGGTAGGTTTTAGCTTCTGCAAGACAGCCTCAAGTGGACACTCAAGGAACTGCAGTCTTTTTCACTTTCACAGTGGCTTCATTTTTCCTGATATTGCCACTTAATTGCTTCATTTACTCCCCTAAAACAAGCTAAAAAGCCTGTAAAAGGAGGAGTAGCTGCATTGCTGGGTAGTAGTTATAATTTTGAGTAACAACTAACAGAGTATGCATTCAGGCAGTGACAATGTCTGCTTTTGAGGTACTTAAAAAACTGCTCAAGAGATTAGAGTCCTGTAATCAACTCAAATCTTTACTTTTTCTCTTAAAAACAAGATTTTGAGATGTTACGGTTCCTTTTTTTAATGTAGTCAAGCAAGAGAGAAAAATTCCACCATTCACAAATCCTAATGAAAGCACTAGACAGGAATAAACACTGTCAAAACTTACAGACTGTTAATTCCAGTGTTTGTGTATCTAAATAGTCTGCAGGGCTGAGATCAGGTTGTCCCCAATAATGATTTATTTTCCAGCTTTAGGAGTATAAGTCTAAATGTATTCCCTCACACATGGTCCCATTTCCCTGTCATTTCCCAGCTGTATTAAAGAAAACTGTTTTTCACCCCTGGGGGATGTTTGGTCTCTGGTTTGTTTACGTCCTGTCGTCATGTGAGGCTGAACCGCAGAGAGGTTGTGCTGATGTTTAGGCTGTCTGCATCACGTCTTACCCCCTTTGAGAGGTGAGTCAGGGCCCAAAGGGCACTAAAATATCCCTTGGTATACAGTGGGACACAAACCAGACTGTACCAGTGGGAACAAACAGGGACATGCGAGGACAGAGGAGTTTTTGTGTGTCTGTATGCATATGAATAAGTATAGATGTGTGTTTGCTCAATATGAACCGTCACCACTGGATGGCACCAGAGTACTTGACACAAAAACTTGGCACTCATCCTTTTGGTCTGCATTCACATTTACAGTATATAACACAGGAACAGATAAAGCAGCAAGCTGGCACAACATATGGGAGGTAGGCTGTTTAATCCAACTGTCATAAAATGAGCTGCTCATCAGTAGGAGTTAGATTTGCATTAAAACCCAGAGAGCATATGCATATAAAGAGCTTTTTTTGTTTTAAGTTTAAGGTTCCCAGCGGCAATAGGCGTCTGGATGACGCTCAGGTGAGAGCTGTGTTTTATTTACCTGCTTTTGTGGCACATAAAACGAAAGAATTAATGTATGACCACCTTAAGCAAGGTGTGGCTGTGAATAAAAGGAGCTGTTTTACTTTTAGTGGAAGAAGAAACAGTCTAATGTTACACCCTTGTAACTCTGCAGCACAGGGGCCATGATTGTCTCCTGTGTTATATTATAAATACCAAACCTGAAACATGATGTCTGAGTTGGTGAGTGGAATTTAATGGGATATTGCTTCACAAACCCCTTTGGGCCTAATATCTTATATGAGACGTATAATTTATAGCCAGTTCAGTGAGGTGACCCTAATGAATATGATATACAGTATGTCTGCAAAGTGTTGCTTGAGGTTAGAATAATAACAGTTAAGCATACAATTAAAACCAGCCCTATTCTACTGTAATTTATGTGACATGTTTATGTAACTTCATACATACTGAAGCTAACATTACCCTTGAATTAAAGCAAAGAAGCATGAACATTGTGAAAATTTTGAATCTTTGTGGCTATCTTGATAGCATTTAATTTTTGGCAATATCTCCCCTTTTTGCCAGCTAGCCAACTTTAACATTTGATTGGTTGTGTTTCAACAATGTTAATACGGAAACACTTTCTCATTTGTTTACATAGATCTCAGTAATGTATAATATTTCAGTTTAATCTTCAATCAAATTTGAGTTGATAAGTTCTGAAAAGGTAAGCTGGGCATAACAATCATTTCGACCTGAGCTTTTTTTTCATAAATGGAAAAAAAAAAAAAAAAATCCGTCCTTGAATTCCACAGACTTCTCTTCATAGTGTCTGTATTTTAGTTTGCAATTATTTTTTCTTTTATTACACTTGAGGAGCATAAGATATCACTCAATCTACCTAATTTACCCATAAGTGCTCATATGGTATCAATGGTTTTCCTTCAGTTATGGTTTTCAAAGATGTATCTGGTTGCCTAGCAATGGACCACGAGAACTGTCAGAGTTAGAAGTGTTCAAGTTTGAGTCTATTTTTCACAGTAGGAAAACTTTGACATGTGTAATTTTGGGGGAAAGTTTCCATTGCTGACACCTTGGTGACATAGAAAACAACAATTTACAATGTGCAAATTGATTCACAGATTAAGTGCAAGGGCTTGGTCACAGGTTACAAGTCAGAAACAATGCTATGCAGGCTACTGAGTGTAATTTTTGTTAAATGAATAATTTATTAAATTGCCATTATGTCTTATTTCACCCAACTTCAATCAACAAATCCACCAAAATAGAGTTAGCAGCAGAATAAGCCGTTTGGCATTGGCAGAGAAGATTTGGCAAACTTTTCATGGGTTTTAGCGACCATCTACAAACAAAGCATACAGATGCAGCTAATCAGACTAAGAATGTGCTTTGGAGTGTGCGAATTATCACAAATGTGTGGCTCACTATTACATAGGACAATAGTTTCATTGTCTCAGAGAAAGCGACCAAACAGGAACTTCTGAAAGTGCAAATTCTGTCACATTAAAAAAGCTATCTCTAGAACTCAGTGACTAGGATAACCGCGCAAAAAACTCCAGACCTGCTTCGAAAAAGTAGTGATAGTACATGAGCATAAGCATTAAGAAGAGGTAAAAATTATGCACTAAATTATGCAATTATGATTCCTCAGTTCAGAACTTTATCTAATCTGTTTGATAAGTTTGGAACAGAAAGACAGCTGGCTGTAGAGACTTGTGTATAAACATGCTTTATGCACATTTCCAACATTCACACCCCCTCCCAACCCACATCTCCGCCCCCAAATTTTTGTTGTGTACGAGTGATTCTGTGATGCTCTGCCAGTGGCATCCGGGCCTTCGAGCGCTTCTCAAATATTTGAGCTCAAACGTGGCCAAGTTGACTTAGCTCGGAGCGCGGCGTTCCCAGAGCTTTGATGGGATGCCTGTGCCGAGCTTTGGGCTTCCAGGCAGACTGTGCTGTGCAGACTGAGAGCCTCTTGTGCCCCGCTCCATCTTGTGTCTGTTGGGTTTTGAAAAACAGACAGGCTGGGCCACGGGGCAGACAGCCACATGAGAGAGGAGCGCGGCTTCCCCCACCATCAGAGACAGACTCTGGCACAGGACTAATGCTGTCCTGAGATGCTGACCGGCACAGATCAAAAAGAGTTGGTGGGAAGCAGAGATGCTAGGATTTTTAAGGTAACTGTGGAATAGTTTGGCCCTGGTCAAGAAATTCTATCACGTCATTATATCACTGAGCAGTGACCTTGTTTTTCTCATCTGTTCTCGTTATGCGATGAGTAGGGCTGATGAATTCTGCAAATGGTCCGTCTACATCCGACATTGTCTGACCTCCACACTTTTTAAAATGCTAGGTTCAAGAACGCTTTACAAAAGAGAGCCTTTGTATTTCAGGTATTCTGTTTGAGTATTTCGGAGTCAAGAGAGGCTTTTAGGAAGAGGTGAAGTATTGTGGTGGATCTCTCTTCATTCATCTCTTCAAATCAATGGAAGACAGCAGTTGTCAATCTGAGTTGACAAGTTCGGTTCAATACTGCACAGTGTGAAAAAAAACACAAATCCATTCAGTTTTTTCATGAACAAAAATTACAAACAGACTAAGCACACCAGACGATCAATATGTGACGCTGTACTCTGTAAATGCTCTGTCTCAGGGAAATATTCTGCCTTTTGTTTCTCATCGCAGTCTTGCCAATTATTTTCCTGAATGTTGAGGCAAATTCTTCATTTGTTCCAGTCCTTAAGTTTATTTTTCACCACTTATTCAGCACATCAAAGGATCCAGCTTCATTGTGATGCATTGTACTGTGCACTAAGGTGACAAGATCTCTTCCCATTTAAATACTCGGATAAGTTATTTCCGTTTTGATATTACAGATGAATCGAGCTTTAATGAATGAGTATTTGAAATATAAAGATGAACGTTTTCTTCCCTTCGGCTTTTATGTAGCAGTGGAATAAAAAGTGAAAATGCAGGCAAACACATCCGACAGACTGACAGAGGGGATCTGAAAGCCTGTAATGAAACGTCAGAGAATAGAAATGAAATTGACTGTATAGGCGCTGGAAAAATCCCATCAACAATAAGAAAACACAGAGGCAGAGCGGGCATAGCAGAGAGAATGAGATTCCATGAATACCTAAGAAAGGGTTTGATTTTCTCCGAAAACCAAATTCGTCTTGCCCTGAGTTTAGGTTAAATACGAGATGTTTGCAGTCCAAGGAGATTCCCACGAGAGGCTAGAACCCTGTTGTTTTCATGAGAAAGAGGAAACCAGGCCCACGCAGACACAGCCGAGCGCCGCAGCCCACGGGCCCGTGTGAGCTGGAGGTCATCCAATCGAGACGGTTCTGACAATGAAAGATCTGCCCAACGATCTGCACACGTTCAACTTCCCAGTGCGCAAAGGCAATGCTTCCTCTCTTATCTTTTCCTCTTTGGTTTCACTCATCTTGAAGCAAAGAGGGAGTGTGAAAGAGTCAGGGAGTCAGTTGTTTTCTTTTTCACCATTCGCTCTTTTCCTGCTGTTTTACTTGCATCACTTATCTTTTCCAGTTATGGCTGCTTAACCTGTCATGTCTGATTCAAAGGAGAGGTGGTGAAGTTTGGCTGCAGGGCGATTTAAAGGTTCCACTTGTCCATTTTTGAATCAATCGTAGCCTAGAGATAAATCATTGTGTCCTCATTTAACATTTTCCTCTTGTATGCAAAAGCTTTGGCCCTAATTTCCATTTCCTGCTATTAGATAAACACAGCTTGTGACAGCTGGGGTGTTATCAGTCCATTATGCTGTTATCATTTTTCCGTGGTAGCAAAGACTTGAGGAAGTGGGGCCTTTCTGCACCTTTTACCTGGCTTATCAGGCTCTGATTATCCACTATTATGATGGGCTTACGATAGACTGATGATGGACCAGTCACTGCAGATGTGAAAAAATTAACTTAGCTACCATGACTTGCACTTTTAATCACCAGAGAAACCTGTGTTTGCCGACATTGCCAAGTCTCTTTCTTGGTATACAGGTCAAACAGCAATGACCTGTCAATCACTTGCAGAAATGCTCTATTGCTAACTCTACTTCATCATCAATTTTTCTATAAACTCCAATTTCTTAACTTGACTTTTAAGTGCAACGAAGCGAACTCAAAATCGTCTAAATATTTTGAGGTATATAACAAGCTCCACACACCAGTGTTGCACTGCAGTACCCCTCTGAAACACATGAGGGCAGTGTCATCTGTATGATCCTTAGATTGTCTGTATTATTCTTTTTTTTTTTTTAAATGAGCCTGTTGAAGATACATTTCTATCACTCGTTACACACAACAAAGTGTCAATTCTGTTTTATTCCATTTTCTTTAGGTGCTGCTACATTTTTTGTTCGCCAATTTGAAAGGGTTGTGTTACATAGCAGCTGTACGGTCATTCTGGAAAAGTTGTAAATACATGGAGCATGATCCCCCTCAGCCGACCAATCATAGGGCTTGGAGTTGTCATCATTTTGACACAATGTTACCTTTATCACACCACCTGTATATGTGTCTGTGTCTGGCTATGCAGACTTACAATGTACACTATGCTGTCAATTCAACACAGAAGTTTGAACTCGGCAGCTTTAGGCTAATTTGCGCATGGTTGTAGTTTGGTTGTAGTATTGGCAAGAAGCTACTACAATCCTGTAGACAATGGCAGCCTATAGCTGGGGTAGATGGAGTTAGCAGCAAGAGTCCGGGACAGTTCTTGCTACGGGCAATGTGGGCAACCGCCCAGGGTGCAATCTATGTGAGAGCCCACAAATGCCCTCCAGAAAGAAATAAAAAACTTTGCCAGTTTTCAAGACTGCCGCTCATTTTCACGTCAAGTTAACTTACTGCTGAGAGTCGCGTATTTAGGATGTGTGTAACTCAGTATGTTAACATACAGCTTCGGAAATTGGACGATGGGTTTAGTCAGCTCCAGGTCAGACCATTCATGTAATCAGTTTAGCTCAACCTTGGACACAACTAGATAATCTGATGGCCCTCAGACTGCAGTTTGATTCAGCAGATCTCGGTATCCCTCAGGGTTCAGTGAGAGCAAATTTCAGTCAGAATAGGAAGTAAATGCCCATGATAAATAAGATCGTTGTGCTCATAAAACAACAGTTGCCTATCAAGCTCATTTTGTACATTTTACTTCTCGGCTGCAGCGTTCGCTCACTATTCATGTGCTTCAACTTGCCCTGAATGAATGTGAAAATAGACAGATAGTTCATCCAATATCCATGTAAATTTTTCATTTTGAAGGTTTCTGCTCCCCCCCAAACACCATCAATGTGATGTTGCCTGGATGGATGTAAAATAAAGCCTATGCTATGGATATTTGAAACAGTCCATCTGGCATGTTAGGTTAGGGTGAAAAGGTCTTTTCTGGGGAGGCTGCGGTTGTCACCCCAAAGATAAAGCTGAGTTATGTATATGCAAAGAAGTGCATTCATTCCCTTATTTTTTTCTTCTAAGTGCTCTGTTATCATACTGAGTATTAGTGTATTACAATAAGGGTCAAGTCATGTTCTGTCCATTGCTCCAGATGGGTTCAAAATTAAACTCTTGGTCTACTGAAAGATGTAGTGAGCCTCTTCTTAAGTTCTATAATAGCTAACGTGTAAGAGTCAATTTTATGCTCTGATAAAACTTGAGTTGAATTCTTTGATATTAACATCTCTAGTTAAGCTCAAACAAATCTCCTTTAAATAGGGTAATGATTCAGAGAGGACCATATTGAGGTCAATTTGACAGCACTGGCTTCTCTCACTATATTTGATAAGCATCCAAAAGCTTCCAGCTTCTCTCAATTCATTTCCATATAACTGCAGAGAGAGGGACGGCATGTTTTAAATTGCTGTTATCAGTGCATCAGTACATCTGTAGATAAGGATATCTCTGCCATTTTTCCCTATGACAAACATAATTTTTCATTCCTTCCAATACGTATACTTTGAAAGACTTTGAATAACCCGAATAACCAAAACATGGCACAAGATCCACACATAGATCACAGTGGTTACAGATCACTCAAGAAACCAGCAGCCAACTGAATAAAAGATCGTCTATATCTGTTTGTGCTGCACCGGGGAAGAGCGAAACTTGCTACGGATGGCAGCATCACAAACTCATCATGCAAACGATGCTCAATGTTCATAACTATGGTTTTTGCCTAAGAGAAGCCTCTCCTTTCATAGATTTGCTTAAGGTCACAAAGCCCCCAGTGATCTTACAGCACTGCCTCATGATGTTTTTACAAGCTTTGTCTTGTTTTTTTTTTAACTGCCAGAAAATTTAAGAAAAAATCAGCAAAAAAATGAATACCAGATGATAACAGCCTGTGTCAAAAATCGACAATATTAGCACCTTGATACAAGCAGTTGATCCCAGACTCTGCTCCATTTCTTCTATTCATAATGCAGAGTGAATGCAACAACAGTGTGTGCTAACGTACTAAAAAAGCATTGAGATGAGTGGCAATATTTTTCGTTGAGGCCCAAAAAAGATGTTGTAGCAGCTGATTTCAAAACTTGTCATGCACAAGTTTTCCATGGTGGGACAAAACTGAGGAGTTTAACATGTTTAAACATTTCCTGTAGGCTTATTAAAGCCTTCAAGACTCAGGGCTGCAATATCAGTTTCAATTTCAGATCATTTCGGACAAAATAAAAAGTAAAAATGAGCAAAAACAAGTCAATTCAATGGTATACAAAACCACAATGACTTACAAATACCAAATAAGGTATTTGCTTCTATTATTTTCTGAGTATTGCTGTTGTATTGGAAGTGAAAAGGTTGTATTGGTACACCCCACCTTGATAAAAGTAAGGAACCTTGTGTTCATCTGGATTTTATATTGTGCCACATTTGTAAGGAAAATGTATTTGTCGGATGAGCAGCAAAACTTTTTATGTGGGTTACCAAAAGCTCCAAACGAGGGTCAATAGCAGAATAAGCTGTTAGGCATTGACAGAGAAGATTTGGCATGTTGCTCATAGGTGAAGTTGATGCATTATAGTTTCTAGCTGCTCATTCTCTCTTTAAAAAGTTTAACTTTCTTTCCTCATTGAGTTCTACTGCTCCACTTTGAACTGCTGGATTTTTAACTGGTGTATTATATCCATCTATGGCATTGCCATTCAAGACACATGATGGGCTGTGAATGGACTGCTTCCACAGAATTAGAATCACCTTTGGAAATACTGTCTGGCCCTTGATATGACGAGGCCAGGTGCTAACAGACTCACCTTTAAAGTTGGACTGACATTCAAAAAGTTTCCTCTAATTGCCCTTCATTCCCATTTCCTTTTCATAAACTCACCCAACTCATGACTTAAACCATTAGCTCCACTGCTCACCTTCCTATAACGCAGCCACACGCATACACGACACATATGCTGAAGACTACACACACACTCACACACCAGGCTTTGTCCGGCTTCATGTCTGTCAGTGTGTAATTAAAAGCATCTTAATTTGCATTTTTAATTAAGCGGTGCATAATGGGAATACAGGGCCCACATACTGGAGGTATTTAATGGTGTGGAGGCAATCTGAGAGATGACTGTTAATTACAGATACACAGTCTGATTGCTTTCTGCCTTCTAATGAATTGTCTGCCAGGATAAATGGCTTTGATCTAATGGACGTGGTCGTGGTGAACCCATTGGACCGGCTTTAATAGCCATAAAAACATCATCTCTACCTCTCTATTAGAGGAATTACTCGAAGATATTCAACGGAAATACAGTTTATCTTCATGCTTAAAACATATTTAGTATGCAGGGGTTAAAGTTTGCTTGAGCACTTAATTACTTCTGAGAATATCTTATTAAGCTGCCGTGAGTCAAATAATAGAAGATGAATATTCAGCTCAGACTGTGGAAGGGAACAAATTGAAAAACCTTTATGCTTTTATAAAAATGCATTCAGACAACCAATGTTTGTCTTTTTTATGTTTTTTAATTAAGTAGTCTAGCACTCTGTCAACATGAGTGAATAGGTAAAATGAAACCATAAACAAAAAGAGTTTTAATGGGCATCATCTCAGTGTGTTTGGAATTATTAGTGATGAAATTGTGCATCAAGGCCACAAGAGAAGGAAGAGCCACAATGGTTTGTTGAGAAAATTTGGAATAATCGCTAAAAGCTATTTTTTGTGTTGTTTGATTGGCAAAGGGGATTTTAAATGTATTTTATTTGAGCTGCTCAGCTTAAAGTATGTCAAAGATCTCCTGCATCCAACCCTGATAATGGAAGATGGTGACCCTTATAATAAAGGAGGCTGGAGGTTAATGGATGTCCAAAGGAGTCTTACTTATTGCCTATGAATGGATGCAAATGTCAAAACTGGCTTTAGAGCATTGAGATAAAACTGTATGGAAGTGTCACACACGCTGTGAATACACACTTGCTGATGTAATCACCTGTAGTGTAGCATGTATGCTCTTCTTCTGTTGACAGTTTCCCTTTTCCGAGTCACTACACTGGGCCACTGGTCTCGGATTTGTATCCCATGTATTATTTTATGCTGAATTCCTTTCCTGACACAAGCTTGGACCTGGCACTGATTGGACCACTGACTCAGAAGTGGTCCACTTAACAAAGGTGGGATAAATTTGGAGTTTGGCCAAGGACACTTCGTCATGTGACTGCAGGAGCTGGGATTGCACTTGAAGTCCTAAGATTTGGGGCATGGTCACATTGGCCAACCAAACCGTACCATACTCAAGCATGATTGCCCTCGGCATTACCCTGCTGGCCAGTATGGCTCGTGGTCACACTTCTCCAATATGAACCAGACTTAAGCATGATTGCCGACACACACGGGGTCTGCTCAATGGCATTTTTTAGATGGCTTCTGGGTACGACTTCCTGTCCTGCTTGGTCTGCTTTTGGTAAATTGACAGGTCACATCTCTATGCATGCCACTCTCACATAAAAATATTAAAAAAGAAAAAAAAAAATGGAGTAATGATAACATGCAAATCAAAGCATTAGGTGCAAAAAGTCTTATAGTCTTATGATGTCACTTGGGTGTGTGCCCAGTCCAAAAAAAATCTTATTTCAAGGCGCTTTTTGTATGTGTTGATAAAGCAAATCACATGACAACATTTTTTAACTCATGTTCTGAGTGTCTGAAATGTTTGTGTTGGACAACTCAAGCCTAAGCAATCTTCTCTGATGTGCAAGAACTACTCTTTAAAATTTCATTTTTTACCACCACCTTGAGAGGCTCAACAGAAATGTGTCCAAATTACCCTGAAAGAAGCTTCTTGTGAAAGGAACAAACCATGTTACATCTCCTCCTTTCATTTCCAATCTAAAAAGCTCTGTTGTATTAAAAGCCAGTGTCCAAAGTTCTCATAACATCCCACGATCAGCTGTCAAATCTCAGCTGTCATCTTGAAATTTCCCATAACAACAGTGGGCTGCTGTTTCCCAAATAGAGCTCATATCCTGCAAGCTTTTTTGGCCGAAGATGACACTGAAAGTCAGATAAAGGCGACAATTTTTTGCGCATCTTCAGTCATGTTCCTCGGCGAGTCCCGACAGGTTTTCTCCTCTAAAAGGCTCATCTTTTTCTTTCATTTTCCAGCACATAGCCATTTGCTCCGGAGATAATGACACAAGGCGAGGTGACCTTATGAGGACACAGAGTAAACAAGCACGAGTAGTTTTTGGACACTGCATTCATTCACAGTGACGAGGTCGGGATGATCTGACACAGAGGAAGTTGAGATGTGCAGACTGCTACAGTAGATCGAGCTGCAAGGTAACATCGCTGTGCTCAAAGAACCTTGAGTGAGTTAGAAATAGCACTTTCAGCTTTCACCCTTTTTTATCGTTTCTTCTTAACAAACACACATACACAAACATAAGAAATTCCAGCAAGCACATCCCTGATCTCATGTTAAAAATTAATGACTGCAGCTACACCATTCGAATAGAGGAAAGAGAGTGGGAAAGCAGCAGAGGAAAGCATGGGGTGAAATGACATCGCAGAATAAATGACAGCTTCAGACATCATCTTAAATATCTCTGAGGGGGTTGAAATGAAATTAGGATCATGGGGGAAAGATAGTCTTTACCACTTATTTCAAAAGAGGATGAAAAAGAGAGGGGAAAGGGAAGCAATTATCATTAGAGAGTGCGACAGGTGGAGACACCATCATCAGCCTTTTGCAGTGGTGAATATGCATCATCAGGGAGTGCTAGAGAGAAGCGACCAATCAGATTGAAGAGCTGATTTCAGGGACAGAAATAAATCAAGAAAACATGAAGCTGGTGGAAGTTTCCTGCTGAGCGGCTGATTACTCACAGAAACTCCAAAGAAAACGTGTTAAATGTTGAGCGATGAGGTGGGATTGTGACCAATTTCCTTTACACAGGGTGTTGTTTTATCCTGCTACACAAAGGACGAGTTTCTTACAGTATGGGAGCAGAAAAGTGATGTTAGGTTGGTTAGGTCATGAAAGCTCTTCTTTTAGCACCATTAATCTTCATTGTTGACCCAAAATATAAACCTGTGAAACTGATATTAATTGATTTTGAATTCTAAACTGAATCTGAACTTTTGCAAACTGGAATTGAGTTTTATATTTTTGAATTTGGGGAACGTAGAGAGCTGAATATTTAAGTGGGTCGAACACAATTTCAAGGCAAAGAAATTCAGTTTCAATATCAAATTTGATTTCAGATCATGCATTTCAAACTCAGTTTCTAGAGGCACAAATCTCAGACCAGAACAGGTTCTCTGTGGCTTTCTACAAAGAGGCAAAACCTTCACCCTTTTCCCTCATCCAAACTCAAATAACAGTCACAGAGACTATGTCCCCGCATTATACAGTCAAAAACAAAATAAACTGAGATTATCATCTATCACAAGGTAAATGAGAGAAAATACAGCCAATTGTAATCTCAAATGATTCAAATGTTCAGTATTGTACAGCATATTTTTAGCACTCACAGTCTCCATTTCAAAATGCTTCTCGTCTGTGTTTACTTTTGCCTGTATGAAATCACTCTATATGCTCAGTATAGGCCTATACCAGGAAATTTGGGGAAAAGATGGAGAGATGTTGGGATATTGTTTGTATCCAGATGTTGGAGTCCACAGCAAGAGATTATCCAGGCAAATATATTGTTGCTCTTTATCCAGTGTTGTTGACAAAGTTTGTATCAGAAGTCAGAATCAGAATCCCTTTACTGTCCCGTCAAGGGAAATTAGTGTTGCAGCTGGAACACACAAAGGACAAAATAGACAACGACAATAAGACCCAAAGTAAAAGTCTAAAATATAGAAATAATACACATCATAATGCCTAATAAGAGGCAAGATAAGAAACACCATACATATATAAAAGCGCTAACCATGCTCAGACCAGAGCTCAAGCCAAAAAGTGGAAAGTAGCATACAAGTAGTAATAGTGCAAGAGAAACATGAGCAACCAAAAAGCTAATTGCCATTAAGTAAATGAATTGCACTCCTCCTAGGAACCCTAAAACAATGGCCAGAGGTCAAAAGCTCAAACTCGATTTTAAGCGGATGATTACAACAATCTAAAATGACATGAGCCTTCCTCAAGACCTGTCTATTATAGATAGAAATCAGCCCCGCCTGCTCAGTTCCAGAGATTTTTCCAGCTGTTTTGACCAAAGTCCCGAGACGATTCTTACTGGATAAGTTCAGGTTTCCAAACCAAGCAACAATACAAAAGGTAAGAACAGATTCAATAAAACTACTGTAAAAGAGAGTCATCATCTCAGAAGACACCTGGAAGGTTCTCATTTTCCTCAGAAAGAATAATCTTTGCTGAGCCTGTCTGGAAGTAAAATCAGCATGAGTCTTGCCCTTTCTTGATTTTGACTTGTCAGTGAATGATAAATGACATTGATGAGCCCAGTGAGGAGGTTTTAACTGGTGACTAAAAAAAAGCTAATGCTGCATGATCAGGATGTTGGTGCTGAAAATGTTGAACTGCATTCAAAAAGTAACTGTTACAGGACACAGACTGTTATCTTGCTGTCACTTCACAAACCAATCAAACTGCTTCCCTAATAAAGTGGGTTTAATATCGAGACATCTAAAGGATCCTTTGAAAAGTCAAGCCTGACGCTCCTATCTTGATCTGTTTGCAATCATTCTGGAATCCAAGCGTTGAATAACAACCAAATAACATCTGAGTCGTGAAACCAGAGAGTAGGAGGTGTAGGATTTGTCATAGCATATGAAGCCAGCTGAGTCGTCTTGAGATCTGACGCTTCACTTTAAGTTTGTCTGTAGCTGCACCCACTGACAGTCTGTTTGAGGACCCAAGCAGCCGCGGGTCGTGCTGGAAAGACACGTTGGCCCTTGCTGGTGTCTGTTGACTGTCCGCCTGGCTCTTCAGACAAGGACCTTGCAGCTTGTAACAGACAGATCTGGGCCTACGCCTCACTTTGCTCTGCCTCCGAGCACGTTTCTTTATTCTAGGTTGCCAGGGCTGAGAGGAAAACATCCCACTTACTGTCCACACAGCAGAGACAGAAAACCTGACAGCAAGAGGGAAGGCAGAGCAGTGTGTGTGTATGTGCTGGGATTTAGGTACAGTAAGTGTGTTTATCACCGTGGTATGTGGTGCTGTTTATTTCCAGCCCTGCCCTGCTTTGGTTTTTATTGTCACGCTTCCAGTTCTATAAAACATGTTCTCATAAACGGAGAAAGTTTAGACTCTTGATGGCACACCTGTGGGGCAGTGTGTGAATGTGCTCTTTCTTTACATGAGGAGCCACACACGCTGAATGAGGTGAGCATGACGTACCACAGGAAAAACTGCAAGACCACAGAGAAATATGTCACTGAAATAACATCCCAGTTAAAGAGCTGGAGAAGACTGTCTGAAACTGAAAATATGTTTCTGCTTCATCTTTATGAAATTTCTCGTGTCCAATTTGTTTTTTGAGGTGGAGTTTAATTTGTCAACATAGTTTATAGTCGAGGAAGAGTTAAGGAAGTTGAATCATCAGGCCAATCATCATTCAGGTTTCCTTACTTTGCAGGGATGCAGCAAAAAGTTGCCAATTTAACCTCCTTTAATAACCTGACAATTTAAAGCAGGGGTATTATGTTTTCCCATATTTTGAGCATTGATGTACAGTAACAATGTAAGAAGACCATTCTAAACAAGAGCAAATTTTCATACTGCAACATTTTCATGTTGTAGAAATCTAAATCTGTCTGTAAACTTATTGAAATGGTGTTTCCTGTGATTATTAGATTACATACAAATATCCAAACTTTTTCACTGTGGCATGGGGCAGCAGGTCCAAAATGCCAGAGTCTGCCAATGGCTCTGCCCCAACAGATTTCCAGAGGGTCGGCCAATCAGGGGAGAGGGGGTCTTTCAAGCAAAGAGCCTTAAAGAGACAGCAACTACAACGAAGCGTTTCAGACAGAGGCTGAACACAATGGAAGAATGTTTGTTTTTTGTGATCTGAACACAATTTACAGTTACCAGGAGAGAAAAAAGTGATGGTAATTCACCGATGGCTGGGTCCAACATATTTTTTGTAACTTTATTTTTTCAGAGAGTGAGACACCTCTGTGAAAAAACATCTAGGTTACACAAGATAAATCTCAAGTTATATTCAGAAGTATAATACAACAAAACTAAATAAAATACACTCATAGTAAGAACATAGAACGGGAAGGGGAAAAAAAAAAAAAAACAGGGTACACAGTTGAGCAATGGACAACCCCATTCAAATAAATAGTTGAAAAAGAACCATAAGAAACAATAATAAGAGGAGTAATAATAATTAAGCAAAAATAGATAAGTTACTCAAATCATATGCATGGAAAAAAGAAACAAAAGTAATATGAATCCAACATATTACTTGTACTAAAATCACATCCTTTCCTTGTTGAAATGAAATTATTTTTACCCTTGGAAAAATCAACCACTTAAAATTTCTCAGAACCAGTTGATAAATTGCATTTTTTAAGCTTAAGTCATCTAAAAATCTTTCATATTTTTAAATCCTGGTCAGTTATGAGTCATATTTGACATTGTTGAAAATAGTTTTCCTCAGGTTGGCCGAGAGATTTAATTTGACAACAATGTGAAAGTTTGAAATGATACATATCTATGAATCCTTGATGAATGGATGCTGGCATCTGGAGTTGGTACTACCCATGAATTCTAAATGAGAAAACTGACTGCACACACGCATTCCTCACCACACAGATTCCTGATATTCATATTACAACCAACATGTCAACGGAGGTGCAGAAATTCAATTCCGGGAGGACCATTCCAGCATTGAAAGTGAAGAGAATAGAGATAAGCTTTATGTACTGGGAGAATAAGATAGGGATGACAGGTTGACACCAGAAAAAGCCTCTGTGTGGTTATGTCACTGCCACAGAAGATACTATACGTCGGGATGTTACAAGATGTGAGGTAACACTGAATACGAAGAAACCTTTGTCTTCTTTGTGACAGTAAATAAATGAAAACGTTGCCTCTCTCGTCTGTCGCACATAAAACCTCTTCGTTCTCTCAAAGAATCATCAAATAAAACCACAACATCCAAAGAGAAATGATAAATTTAGAGTTGCAGTTAAATCTTCCATTTGTCATTTAAAAATGCAACACAGTGACAGGCTGAGGATCCTTGCTCTCTAAAAGCATAATGCGAAATGAAATTGCTGGTTAGATTGAAACGACTCCTCCAATTATCACAAAAAGCGGCCGGCAAAGCGGGCCAGTGCAAGTATTATGCAAATTGTTCCCTTGCAGTGGGCAAGCAAGGTAATACTTGATAAGAGGGGTTGATTGAAGGTTTCATGCCGCATACGAATTCAGGACATCATTCAAGTGTGCCTCTTTAAAATCATGTGTTTCTGTCCTGACTACTCTGTCCAACTTGAGGCCATTGAAGAAAAACATAGCAGAAGTATTGTCATGTTGTAGAGCAGAAATAGTGAATGATATCAAGTTAATAAGGAAAAACTGTTGGTCTCAACACTCATAACAACCCAACTTTCAAACATTGAGAAAATAATGCAATGAGGTTAAACTGTGAGTGCCACCTAGAATTGTTATACTTTCATTTAATTAGAAGCAATCTCATAGATGAAGCTGTGGAAAAACATCACTTTTTTGTCAAGATCACCCTGAGCAATAAAGTAAAATGTTTTGAAGTTATGCATTTGTTATGCCATACTCATGCCATGAGTCATAGCTATAAAACGACGCCAGAAACACTCAACGTTTCCAAGTTTGACTACTTTTTGGGACACTGCCTGCTGTGACTAAATTGTCAGTTAGAGGGATTAATTTCCTCAAACTTGGATTTAGAGAAGTCTCATGCTGAACCTCATATTATGTGGACTGATGCAAAGTATTTATGTGATATCAAAATCATTACATACCGAATACATTTTGCACACAAAGTGTTTGGTATAAAACTTGTTTGGTTGATCTTCTTTCTGACAAGGCTCAGCGTAAAGAACCCAAGACTCCCAGGTAATAAAAAAAACAAGAATGGTTTGTTCAAAGGGTGTTCCTCTAAATGAAAATTCAAAAAACACCGGAGATTTCTACTCTAAAACAAAAAGCCAAAGCCTCTGAAAAACTGTAAAACAAAGTACGAAAGAAAAAAAAGCAATACGCTGTAAGAAGGCATTAGATACGTTGCATTTTAAGCATTAATTTAAAAAATTCTAGGAGAACACAAGAAGGGAGGGGATGTGTAGTGGGTAATGTATTAGGAATGGGTTGTGGGTTAAAATCCCAGAATAGTGAGCAATACCCTGACATTACATGACAATGGCTAAACCTAGCTTACACCTGTGAGTAGTTCTGTTCGCCTGAGATGTAATTTGGAAAGTCAAAGATTTTGCCACAGTGTCAACAGGCAGAGGTGAACATACTATCAGGAAACTATATTTAATCAGATTGTTGCTGCTTGTTCTTGTGAGTTAATCAACACTCTTATAGAATTCTGACCAATCAAAATCATTTATTAAATACAGGCTATAATCTCTTGATGACATGTTCCATAAAAATGTCAAATTTTGATTAAAAGTAATGATTTAAGACATTCTGTACTTGTGAAACTTGGGCAGTAAGTCATATTTCTGACAGCCTGGATTTGGTATTCTAACTCTATGATCAGAACTCTCTTGAAAATGACTTTCACTTTGGCTTGCCTGTCTGACCTGTCTGAAACCTTAGACCCTGATTGTTGCGGTAAATCAAAAGTGTGAGATGAAAAGGCCACGGAGGGATCGCTACTTTATGAAAGGGAGTTATCATTTTCTTTCTCTTCAGACAAAAATCAATAAAAGGCTGTTAAATGTTCCCTTCTTGAAATCATCTCATCCCTTTTTGGAGACTTTAAGTGACTTAACCCTCATTCATATTAATCACACCCTTCAGTGCAGTGATTTAGGCCCCCGCCTCAACCCCCTGAGCCCCTTGCAGTCATTACATTCCTCACCACAGAGCCGAGACTACATCATAATGCCATTCACTGCACAGTTGGGTTACAGTGACTGGTTGCAGTTTGCTCACCCAAGGCTTCAGGGTCAGAAACGACTGCACCATATAACACCCTGTCAGCAGAGGAGGGAGGGTACGTCAACATGTGGTTACACACCTGTAATAACACGCTGTCCTCTCTCTATACACACTGTCACACACCTGTGAGCCACAGGCTGGCTGAGTCAGCTTTTTATTTGCTTGCATAGCCACACTTTTTGTAGCCTGGGTGCTTGTCTGTGTGTATTTTATGCCACTGCCAACAAACAGCACATTCATTCAACATAATAGTTTTTTGCAGACAGTGTTTTGTTTTGTGGTCAAACCTTGGCACAGACATTTTGCTGGACAACTTTTTGATTACCATGAGAAACACAGAAATGCTGTATGGAAGATTTTTGTTTAACCTGAGAGCTTGGTGCCAAATATCCAAGATTTCTTTTCTAAATAAAACTACCATATAACTTACGACATTGAGTTTTGTGGAATCCATGCTTCATGTGGGTGCTCCTAAATAATGATATAATAAATGACAGATGATAAAGTATGGACTAAATTCTATAAAAACACATAAAGGGAAATGTAAGTCTTAAAATGCTCTATGCATTATCAAACACCGTGAAAGAGAAGGAACTGAATCATATCTTATTGCTGGCTGTGCTCAAAATGCCATGTGCTGTAATAGTACCACAACAAATATATAGCATTTTAAGAAAATAGTTTGGCGGTGATTTTGTTTTCTTTCTTGCATTGAAAAGGTTAAATTACAAGGACTGAACACGGATGCATAGATTAAACTCAGTTTTCATCATTTGTAAGCCAGGCTGCTTAAGTTAGCTAATATCATTGAGCATAATTCCATTTCACCACCTTGTACGTAAAAGCTATAATTGCGCTGCTAAGTCAGAGCCAAGGCAAGACAAGCAACTTTACCAAAACTACATAAAAATAGTGCAAAAAGTTACTTAAACGTCCTTATGAAGGCAGTACATCAAATGTCCCCAATTGGCTTTTTTGTTAGCAAGCCACAGCAAAATGCTTTGGCTAACGAAAGTAGCTCCAGTCCGCTTTAGGAACATTTACACACACAAAAAAAAAAAAAATATATATATATATATATATATATATATATATATATATATATATATACTGTTACTTAATGTAGTGACATTTTCTGAACTCATCATCCAGACTCACCCCTAAAAGACCTTTTTTTGTAAGTAAGTTATTAAGTGTTAAATAAAGATGCTTGATTTTGATTGATTGAAACCTCTTGACAATGGTCATAAATTTTCTTTATCATAAGCTTTTTCTAACATGAGCTAAGCAAGATGTAAAGTGATGTCATGTTTATGTTGATCCACAGAAAAAAAATAAGCTTCTGCTTGATAACACTATAGATCATGCAGTGAGGTAAAACTATTGGTGTCCATTTGCTTCACATTGTGGTTAAATAATACTTTGGATTAGCATGCTAATTAGGCAGATCAACAAAAATCAGTAAGTTCATACTGGATCCTTGTCAAACTCTGTAAGCCAATGGTCTCAAACACACAGCCCACAAAACCATTTCAAACGACTAACCACATCTTATAGTGAAAATTGGCTCATTCCACCATTGGTACTGGGGGGAGAATTGTTGGCCAGTTGTCTGAGAAGAGGCACTCTCAGCAGCACTCAGCAAAAAAAGCCAAATCTGACGGTAAAATAATTCATGTTGAGAAGTACAGTTGTTTAAACAATTTGTCTCTTTCATATTTTGTGGAAGGGGGAGTATGAGTTTAAGACCCCTGCTGTGGGGACTTAATATCCCCAAACTGTCTGCAAACCATATATTATCCTTTTTTTATTGATTGGCATACAAATTTGTTAGCTAGGCTTGGTCAAAAAATAAAGAGCATTCCTTTAATAACTATGACTCACAAGCATGACAACTATCTCTTGCCAACTGCCCTCCTGGAACCAAAAGTCTAATTGGCAACAGAAGTCACACTGGGGTGTGGCAAAGCTAGCTGTCAGCATATCAACTTCCCACCTCTCAGTGATCGGCAGCTCACAGGGTCGGTGGAAAGCATTCAAGACTAATACTAAAAATATGAAGGAAAGGGGAATTCCTAATCATTTGTAACACATGCTTCTCGTTCTCTCTATCTCCCCTCTCGCATCTTGGTCTGAAACTTCCCAAGAACCCCACTAACACCGTCTCTTCAGTGAAGGCAAGTCAAATTATTTTGACAAGATGGATGAGGTCGTATATCTCTTGGCCAGGCTCAGGAAACTATATGTCAACTTGAATGAACATTATATGCTCAAAAAGAGACAAATAAACCAGGTTAGTAATCTGTTTAGAATTTGTTTTTCCTACTCTCGGAGCCGAGGAAGGAATCTGGCTCATTCAATTGGCCTCAGTAATGAGCTGGATGAAAATCAATACACCCTCTCTTATTCAGAGGGTGTGTGTATGTGTGTGAGGGCTATAATTAGCTTATAAAACAGACTGACTTCTGTATTGGTTTATGTGGCTGAGAACACACAATCTAGGTCTCAAAAAGGATAAAACACTCAAATAAAAAAAAAGCAGTTCAGAGCTGAAACAGATAAATATTTCTACAGAATGTTCATTATTTTGCGAAGTAGTTTATCTCCCTCTTTTCTTTGCCCGCAGAGAGAGTGCCTTGGTGTTTGAAAGCGCTTATAATTGTACATCTGGTAGGAGTTAGGGGTGCGCACTTGGCACTGACAGGGTTTCTGAAGCAGCACGTCCCAAGAGCAGCTCGGGCTCGCTCAGATCTCTCACTTCATCTACTGAATAGAAAGAACAGAGCCGTTTGATTCTTGGAAGACCGACCTCCGCTCTTTATGGGAGGTAGGAGTGATGAGAGATGCTTGAGTTGCTGGCTTTACAGCACTGCTGCTCCACATCCTCAATAAGTCAGGACCACCAGAAAAATTGAGGAGCGCCACAAAAAATGTATATGTTAATATTTCATTTCCTTGCACCATCTCTCTTGTGGTAGCACCAGAGAGATCTCCTCCTTGCACTGTCAGAAGCCATAGCAGAAATGGGCAGCAATTGGCGGCATCCCAAAAACTCAAAAAAGAAGAGATTCATGCTATAGACGTTATCCATAGTAAGTCCTGCTGGTCAGACACTTGGTTTCACATCCTGCCTCACTGCAGCTGAACAGCACAGTCTGTGACAACATGTGAAGTGATTCAAACATGGTGTGTTTACTTTTGCTGAGCCTCCTCGCAGCTGGATTAACCTCTTGAGACCCACGCATTTTTCTTGTATGCATTTTTTATTTCTTTTAGCTATTTCGGATTAGTAAGACCCAATAAGTTAAAAAATAAATTTGGTATTTGTACGGGAAGTTATTTTTTTAGTGTTATTAGTTAGCTACTAGTTTTTAGTTCCAAGTGTTATTGTCCATAACTACACTTTATTCTCTCTGAAATGGGTGTAGAGTTATGATATCACCAAAAGATGACATGGAAAGTGTCCCTAAATGTGGCTAAGAGATTAAAGTTTAAAAAAATTAAGTTTCATGGGTCTGAGAGGCAAAAATGTTTTGTCCACATATGTGGACACCATGTCCTAAGAGGTTAATTCCTTTACTTTTGTCCCCTTTTACTTTAGGTTGAGGATGATTCAGGTCAGTTGAAATTGTGATCCGGTTCAAGGCAAAATGCACATTTAAAGGAAAGGGGAAAAGACACGATAGTCGCGTTGGTGACTCATGCTGTGAGAGCTGCGTTTAGGGCAATCTTGGATTTTATGCATTCAGGGTGGCACCATGCAGGAGAGCATGTAAATAGCATATCAGATGAGTTTGATAGCAAAACTAGCTTGACCAAGTTAGATTGAGGGTGATGGCTGCTGGTAGGAATGATCTTTGCTAAAGACATTTAAACTTTTTTTTCTTTTTTTTTTAACTTTTCATTATTGTAAAATGAATTAAAAAATTGTGCAGGCCAGTTTCTATTGTTACACTGACTCAAGGCCTGCTATGTTCATTGATTTTCTTCACTTAGAATAATTAATGATGACTCTGCACCTCTCTCTTTTTCTGCAACAAAATACTGGTCATAGTAAAACAATCACTTTCTCTCTTGTGTTATTTTCAGTCTTCCAAGAGTAAGAATACAAGCACTGACAAACATCTAAGTCCAAGTCTCGAACATGCTTTGTGTTATAGTCCCCACTTTTCTTCTGCTATCTTTTTTTATGTCCCCTTTGAATAACAAAGCCTGACTATAACCGCAAAGCAAATGACTTTGGAAAGATGAAATAGAAAGACCTCCTATGTAGTGCAAATAGCATCATCCACCGACAGAGCTATTACTATTTGGGTTATTTCATGCCACTTCTCATCCCAGATGAGTCCCTCTGCTTTCAGCTAAAGCCAATGTTTGCTGGAAGGAAATGAGTTTGTGTGGTGCCAGCTCCTACCAAGTGTTCGGTCCTCACAAGGCACAACACAGGAATCATGCAAATCATAAGAATCACGCACAAACTTGTGGCGGGAAACCGGCAACAGATTTCTCTCCTAGAGTGTAAACAAAGCTTTAAGCAAGTGTTTAACTAGTTTTTTTTTGGCATTTCACCATTACGGTATAATGAAAACATAAAATACACACCTGAGAACGAGAATCAGAGTGATCTCCCTCCCTCATGACTTTGGGTTTAATGAAGGAAAAGTACATTTTCTGAGGCAATGTACTTTGTCACAGTTGTAAACAGTAAAGTGCAGTGAGGTCCATGACTGGGGAGGCAGCATCAGCCAAAGCTGGAAATTGCAATATATATTCTTATATACAAAAAAGCAGAGGTTGAGTCAGCCTCAGACCTCCATTAGGAGCCTGAAGGAAGAATGAGAAACTCTATCTGTCCTGTCCCATATTTGAGGCAGATTTGGAAGCAAGAAGCATTCAATAGGTTCCTAACCAATAACTCATCAATACAACAAATTTAAAGTTTTATGTTTTGATTTTACAACAATAAATTGCACACTACTGATTGCAAAGGCACAAGTGTTATTTCTTCCAACTAGTTTATCTGATCTATAAAATGTTAAAGTCCATTTCATGGTGGTTAAAATAACTGACTATCTTCATGACAACATTAAGATGCTTATCTCCTTGGCTTGAAGAAAACAGTGTGTTGGTTCATCCACTTTAACAAAATGCTGATTTCTGCTCTAGTGGAATGGTTTTCATAGTTACTTGAGATGTCAAAATGTTGGATGTAACATTACTTTTGAACATCATGTGATCTAAAATACTTGACATCAGTATTTTTACTTTAATCTTAAGGAAACAACCAGTGAATGGTCAGATTTTTAAGCCCAAGCTGCTGTGAGCTAGGTAAAGCAAAGGGTTGATAAATGTTACAAATGTGGTAAAAAGACAGCACAAACAATACTTTACCCTTGTTTCACAGCTTGATAAAACTCTTTTATACCCTGAAACACTCATAAACACCTACATCTCCTGACAAACTCACAGAAATGTGACTGATTTTGTTTGTATGAAGCCCAAGCCCAAGTGAATTGCTGAAGTCCCTGCAGCAACTCATAAAGATACTATTTGGACTGTTGGCTTTGAGCTCAACAACAACAACACCATTCACTTCAGGATTTTTAATGATAGTTTGGGTAAAAATGTTCTTTTGGGTCAACATAGTACCTCAGATGTTGATCTGGCCTCAGTGACTACTTTTGTCCTCGCTTGATGTTCAAGTGACTAATCTGCTTGTTTTTGGTGCCTAAGAGTTGATTGCTTGGAAACAGGTAGTGATACGATTCAATTTTTACAAGTGTTGTATCAGACTTTAGAGTTCTTATATCATGACAACTATAGTGATTTGTTAATTACATGTAAAGCTTGTGGTTTTCTAGTCTGATTTAGAAGATATGGCACCATATTTCGGACAAAACCTATGATCTAGTTGGGAAAACAAGAACTCAGATATTGAATAAGCAGAGAAGTAGGCCTCATTTTATTGCCCCTGTTGGCCACTGAAACAATGCTGGGTTTAAGGCACTCTCATATCAATTTCCCCTTTGAAACCAAGGATCCATGTCATGCTCCTCATTACAGTATGCCTTTTTTCACCATTAGATATATATCATTTTTTAAGCCCCTGATCCACCAGAGATTTTGAACTGCCAAAAACATTAAGCAATATCTGATTTTCATTTATAAGACAGGAAATAACAACAGTACGAGACCATTATAATGGAGTAATGTGACATTTTGGTATTTGAGGAGTTGTAAGTCTCCCATTTCTATCCTACCCAGTAATTCTGCATCTGCCGCTGGGACAAAACTGCTGTGATCGAGCACCATACTTCAGCAGGGTTGGAATGTAATTATAAAAGCATTATGAGGTGCTGAGAGCAGCAAGAACACGACGTGCCAGGTAGAACAGCCCATACCCTCATTGCCACTAGGTTACTTTACATATCTGCAACCCAAGCAGCTCAACCCTCCCACCGCTCTCTGACTCCTTACTGTGGTAATGACCAGGAGCAGTCACAGTCTCCTTGGCACAGCCCATCTGTTGTTTGTGTTTTTCAGACGAAGGGGTTGGAGGGGGAGTGGGTTGATGGGTGGGCTGGTGTTGGTGAGGGCGAGGAATGAGAAAATGACGGGAGGCTCTAGCCACAAATTATTGCCGGTCTGTAATTATAGTAGGTTGAGCGCTAGCAACGCTTGCACAGCCAAACAGTCTGACACAATGGCCATCTCTAAATAAAGCCTCGTCCCACTGACGCAGTCGGTCGGCCACTTTGGACTGGAGACGGCTGAAGCATAGGCAGCAATTTCTAGCTTGGTCGTTCCCACCATAGCGCAACAAAAACAAAACAGATTGGAATTCATATCAAGGTCAAAATGTCTCGGTTTCAGCATCAGAAACATTTTTAAACAGTATTAAGAACTGACTCCTCACAGCAGAAAGGTCCAGTCTTTACAAGTCTAGCCTGGACCTTTCAGGGTACAATTAAAAACCCACTCACTTGTTTTTGTAGATTTTCTGTTGTTGTCCTTGACCCTATGAACTGTAAATAACAGTAAATGTTTTCAGAAATTATTTCACTAAGAACAATGAACTGGCTTATCCCACTTTAAGGAAGAGGTTTTCACAACAGAACTTTGGAGAAACTGTAACATCTTAAAGCAGGTGGGAAAAGTGAAAGCCTCTCCATCAACTTGAACCCATCCTCTTGGCTGCACCAGCTGTTTCCTTCTTTTTTCTTTTTAGTTTTGAAAGTGGCTTGCACATCTCTGAACTTCCATCACTCATTTTCAAAACAATCCTGCTTCATTTTCTATTATGTGGCTGCCAACTTCTCCTCCAGCAACTTCTATTTATATTTATCTGGGTCATGAACTTGTGACACTGTGATTTGAAATATCAGGATAATCTGTTTAGAGCGATGTATTTTTCCAGGGTAGGAATGGGTCAGGATTTTTAAATAATCTTATACTTATTACTATGTTAAAAAATGAAATGATTGTTATGAGTTTTATCTCATTACGGTACAATAATTTTTCATTGCCTTTGCTGGAGCCTGGTTGTAATGCCATATTCCTGCCAGATGGTTATATTAATGTGTCTTAAAGTTCTTTGCGAACAATTTTACACAGCAAGAGAAGAAGAACAGTGAGGCAAAAGAAGAATAACACATTAGCAACAGTCAATAGAAATATGGCTGTAATATTACAAGGCAAAATTCCCAACTTTGCAGCTTTGTGACTATATTCAACAAGTTTGCAAAGCCCTATAGCTTTTTTATTTTCACAAAAAAATCAAACTCAGCCTTATTTATATAGCAACTAACATGTTTAGATATACAGCCCAAAGTGCTTGACAAAGCGGCCCATGACAAATCTAGGGATATTTTTCTGGAATTTGGAGACCATGATAAGAAAGTAAGTATTGATGTCCTTATGTCCTCACAAGTTCTCATTTATCCAGGTCATGGTTGTTCTGAAGACTCAGAAAACAAGGCAACTATACGGTGTAGAGTTTGGGAAGCCTCTCATCCAAGAAGTTTCATTAGGTGATTGATCTAACTCTTCTCAACACGTAGCAGCTGCTGCCGTAGGCCCCTTCCCTTTTCCTAAACATTCACAACAAACGATGAGACAGGGGCTACCAGAAATACCACTTGATTGTGCTTTTTAACCACCAATATTTAGTGCCAGTGTATCAATAACTGTATCCACACGTCACAAACAAAATATAGCGTAGATTGTGAGGTAAAAAACAGAGAACATGAAAGCTCAACTTTCAATTGGGCTCTATTTGAAATATTTCAAAAACTTGGGATGATAATGAAATATCTTCCCCAATTTCAACTGTTGTAGCTTTTAACGACTTCTACCAACTGATTAGAAAAGCTTACAGCTACAAAATGACAAAAAAATTCTCAAGAGCTGTAAAAACAAGCACCTGGACTCTCCTCTTGTGGACATTTGAGTACAAATGGCAGCTTGTTGGTAAAACTTTCTACTGAACTTTTCCTCTCAGGGTTTAGTATTCAGAACCTTCAGCCATCGATACTGGTGTAAAACTCTGACTCTCTGCTCCCAATGATCCCCAGACAGGCTTGCTTTTGTTTGCAATCCAAGCAGCACACTGGTTCATGCTCACTCCCTCTGTCTCATAATCAGAGTCAAGGCTAAAGCCAGCTATTGTTACGGGCCAAGATAATAACATAAAACCTTGACTGGAGGAGTTACAGAAAGATCTACACCAGCTGTTAAAGCAGACATATATCGTGGACATGATAAGATTACAAAATGATGTTCGATCTCATGAGACATTAATAATTGGACTATAACACACAGCTAGTTGAAGTCTGAGCAACCAGGAGCACAAAGAAAAAGTCTGTGTTGGAGTCAGAGAGTTCAGAGAACTGTACGTTAAAGTGCTGTTAAGACTTCAACAGACTTTTGACAGCTTCATCAGTACGCCAATCACAACTCTCTATGGAAATGAGGATAATTTCCATTGTTGGCTAATGTAGCAAGACCACCGACTGAGTTTTATGTGAGTGTGTTGTGCCAGGATGTGTAGATCTAACAATTGTGTTCAGTTGGAATTGGACTTTGAAAATGGAGCTCAAGCCAAATATTTATCTGAAATGCAAAAACATGATCTGAAAATCATTGCTATACAATTTTGTCACAATCCAATTCCCCCTCGAGTCTCCATAATGTGTGTTTATTTGCCCAGTTTCTAATTTGTTTTCAGTGGCCTGCTTTCCCCTCGGGCAGCACGCCTGTGTGCGCTCAGGCTGTTAGGCTCCCGCTGTGAGCACACTTGATGAGAATCGCCATCAGGAGGTTATTTAAGCTGGAAGTTTGCTGGTGCCAGAATACTATGTTTATCCATGCACAAAACTCCTGACCACTTCCTTAAATTTTCAGGGTGAGCTTAATCTACAAATGCAAACATCAGAAATTTACACCTTTTAAATCCAAATATTTCGTGCTGTCCCCTCAATACATTTACGCCTGATGTTGCCAACATGCCAAATACATCGTTGTCCTGACCTGATGTGGGGAGACCAACTACTAATATCTTATTTAAAGAAACAAGGTGAACCAGATTAGCTCCATTAGATGGCGCTAATAACATGAATGTGGGGAACAAGCATTTTGGCAACAGAGGTACTGTCATTTGTCAAGCTACGCAAGTGGGTTCACCATCACAACGCTTAAATTTTACACGCCAAACTTCACTTTAGAAGGTGTTAATCAACTCCCAGTTTTGTGTGAAATAAGTTTCGTGTGCCAGGTAATTCAGACGTGAAATCAAGCATGTGAACCAGAAAGCGGTTCAAGCTCACAAGTTTCCAGATACTTATGACTGCGTTACCGTGAATACCTGCAGACTGTGACCCACTAAACTTGTATCAGACCCCCTCTCAAGCAAAAGTGAGCTCACAGACTGCTGTATGTAAAAAAGCTGGAGACATGGCAAAGTCCGTCTACGATCAGCAGCAGAAAATGTGGCGTTTCGAAAAGTGTGGGGTTGCTGCTGCTCTGAAACGGCAACAGCCTCATGTAGAAGTTCTGCAACAGTCTTTACAATGACTCCCGACAAAACTTTACCATGCAGGGGTCAGACTCATTGACTGACTGTCACTGTTCTGTGGACTTTGTGGCCAACAGTTTGCACCAGCGTTAAAAACACACACCATTTGCCACCTACCGTACTGGTTGCGTAGCGCAGTTCGGCCTGTGAGCCGATATCTGGCATCGCTTTCCTTTGCCTTTCCCCTTCCTTTGCAGTTTCATCTTCAAGTTGCTTTGAATTGTGGTGACTGTTTAGCACTGCAAGTTCGAAAAAGCGAAAGACATTTTCATTATCATTTGAATTATGTCATACAGTATTCATATACAGAAAGCAAAAGAACAATGCAATTTAGATAGCTGAAATTTAGTTTTAGATGTTGGTCAAATAATAAACCATATTCAGAAAATTAAAATTCATTTCTCTTATTGCATTTGATTTTAAAATTAGCTATTTCATTTGAATTATGACACAAATTTCCGAGGCATTTTTTTTCTTTTTCATTTTAATTAAGTCAAGAATGCACACTTTTGAAGTAGAAAATCAATCATAATTTTATTTAATTATTTATTTATTTATTATTCTGGCTTTTATTCAGATAGAGAGGATAGGGGATAGTGCAGGAAACAAGGTAAGAGTGGGGGTTGACATTCGAACCCAGGCTGCCCACAAATATTACATTCTGTAAATGAAAAAGAATCTCTTTTGATGTATTTTCATTTTAATTCTGACCACTATTTGCTCCAATACTGCTGGGCATGAGACCTGGGTCACAATAAATGAGCCAGAAAACTGTCCCAAATATTAAATTATATTAAATTATAACAATAATTTTATATTTGTGAACATTAAATCTGTCTCCGTTGATTGTAATTTATGCGTTCACATATTAATTACTCTCTATATAAACGTACAACCATTTCATGGCTCGCAGTCACAGACGTTGCTGGTGTTTCAGTCTCAAGTGTGACCCCGTTACATGGTGACTCTCAGCTGACAATGATTCACATTTGGCTGATTATGTTGCAGAAATGGTTGTGATCCTGTTATAACTTGGTGGAACTGAAGTCGACAGTTAAGTCTTGTTTCTGGACCACAGAACAACCAGACATTTTTATTCTTCTAAAAGCTTCAGCTCAAAGTTTAATGATCACCAACTCATCAGAATTAATGGAACTTCCATCGCCATAATGTGTGAGCATCTTTATTAGGACATAGGTTGTAAAAAGGTCTAGACATTTACGATGTCTAGTTACAAAACGTAATCTTTTAGTGACATTTTAAGTGTTTGAAGACTGGTAAATAATACCAGACCTGTGGGCTAATGATGAACTTTATAGGTAAGCATTGCATTAGCTTGGTTTTTCACCTGCTGATCTTGTTGGACATACTTTTAGAAACACCCCCAGAATGAACCACACACACACAAAAACTTGTCTGAATAATCTAGTCCTGGAACAAATGATGAAACACAGATGAAACCAGGACATGAGGAAAATCATCATTAGTGTAATTTCATGCATTCTGTCTTGTATGAGTAACTCACACAAAGGGCAACTTCAAAACCAACCAACGCACTGCCATCTGTCCTAACCAGCACACATCATGACTGCAGCCCTCTTCATCTGTAATATGATATATATTATCTCTGCAATTATTACCCACACATCTGCTGTCTCTGCCAACTATATCCCTGTATAGAGCAGACAACAAGCAGCACAGTGAGAGCAGGATGTACTGTAGGGAGTGAGAGATTTACAGCGTGACGCGTGGAGAACAAAGTCTCGGGGATTTACAGCGGGACTTCTGCGTCTGAGGTGGAGGCACCGCCACAGCCGCCCTGGCTCGTTCCTATTAAGATTAATAATGCGAGTATTTACAAGGCCCAGATCTCTCTTTAGAACCCCACAACCTCTTTGCCAAACCACCAGGAGAACAGAGAGGAGTGGAAGAGCACTGAAGGAGTGTGAGTGAGAAAACACACTTCAACACACCTCAAAGATTCCCCGCGGCGGTTCTCGGAGGTGCTGTGGTTTTTTTAACATTCTTACAAGCTGAGACTAAATTTAATGTTTCATTAAGTCTTTGTAGAAAAGTGAGAGTTTTTCCCATTTTATTTCACATCTTGTATTTGGCTTGTATCGCATCCAAGGACTGGTAATTGTGATTTAGTTTGTGCGTAGAGCTGTAGTTGAGTATTAAATGGATCATGCTTTTGTGCTGTGAGTTATAAAAATACCAATATAATCTTCGTGTCTGATGGAAGAAGATCAATCTGCAGCGATGGAGCATCCTGACAGCTTTGATCAATAACGCAGCTTATCTGTCAAAAAAATCTGTCACCTGTCTTCCTCTCTGATATCATTCAACTGTTCATTTAATCTTCACTAAAAAAAAAAAAAAAAAAAAACTGTAACCAGAAAATTTTGATTGTCACACATTATGTCCAGAATTTTCATTTTAAAGGTACATATCCTAATTGCTATTTAGTGCATCATTTGGTAACATAACTGGTTCTACCCATAGACTATATATATAATGGTTTCTTATATCCCAGATAAAAAAACTACTCACGATTGGCAGCTGTCAACTACCGTAAAACGAAACTTATAGCTTGGTTTTGAACGTCCAATGACTAATGAAAAACCAACTCCTCAGTAAAAAAAAGGCTTGAACACAATGCAGCCAAATTACATCTTCATACCACCTTAGCGTAAGGATGAGAGAAACATTTCTACCAGGTGTCGTCATTTTTTGAAGTTTTCCTGACTCATATCCTGAATGCATGAGGAGGCGGGGCTTATGACCTATACTGCAGCCAGACACCAGGGGGCGGGGCATCTGCTGAAAGCTTCAGTTTGAGCCAAACATCATAATGTCCACTGATTATACAGTCTATGCTTCTCCCCTGATACTGAAAGGATCAATTTAATGCATTTAAAGGAAACAGCCACTCCCTTCAATAAATTGCTCGAAGATCTTCAGAGCTAGAATATTAACACTGACAAGCTACAGAGCAGAAGAAAAAGAGATTATACCTCACTGAAGCCAAACTCTAATATTTGTCTTATAGTCTTCAAGAAGGCAGCCAAGGCCTTTAAAGTGCATCTGTATTGGAGCCAGAGAATTATGAGCACAGTGGAAAGAGAATGATGTCATGACATGGCAGCGATGAAAGGTGATATTATGTATTAAGGTTAGGACTCGGCAGATAATTTTGATGGGAATTGTTTGGCACTTTATTCTAAGATTGTACCTGATCGGAGTCTTTCTGAGACAGAAGAAGCAACACATTTAAGATATTTCGGAGCAATTTGATTCAAAGGGCATTTAAAGTAAGATAAAATGTTTTTGCTTCCCTTGTTTCGTTCCAGATTTAGTCTTCCCCTGAGCAAAAGCTCCCCATCTAATCCCATCTGATGTGCAACTGTAACAAGATGACAGACCAAAAAGCAGTTTTTGCTGGCATCTCCATGTGACTGTTGAGTTTTTTAATGTCAGGATACAGTGACATAATCGTCACAAAAAATAAAAAGTGCAACGATGACACATACAGGCCTCGTCTGTCTGTAGGTTGTTGTCGTCGGAGAATTTGGCTCGGAGATTAAAGTTATCGTTTAAGATCCAAGAAGTGTTTCATGTGTTCTCTCTGAAACGCCCCTCCTCTTTATTGCTCTTAAAGAGTCACACTTAATCCCTTAGCGCTAGCTTTGGACCCAAACTCTGTGACATAAAAGCTTTTCAATTACCACGAAAAAATGCACTCCTTCACACATGAAGCAGCAAGGCACCCTCTTAACTAAGAAAAGCATTAGAAGATGAATCAAACACCATCATTTAACTTCACCATGATGGTCAATCTCTGCTTTATGGCATTCAAGGCCAAAAATGACATCATTAGACTGTTCACAAAAGCTTGATTTATTTCAGAGTGAGTAGTTCTTTGAGGCGCTGAAGATAGATTAAATGAGCTCTTTGATGGAAAATTTTTAGTAATAAATAACTAACAGTATGTACTTTCTTCACAGTTATTCACATAAATACACTTGTTTTGCTTCAAGTAGGAATTTTATTCCCTCTCTGCCTGTGTTTGTCATTTAGTCATAAAAGTGTTTCCGTATTGTCGTAAAGCTTGCCTTTAAAAAGGTTTGCAGATGTTGCATGTGGGAGTGCTTTTATTTTGTTGTTCTTTTCATTTAGTCTGTGTAAGGACATTACAATAGATGTGAAGGTTAATCGAACAAACATTTTTTAACCATAAAAGAAACAAAAAGCTAATAAAAATTCCTGTAATAACTAAAACATTTGGTGCTATTTCTTCTCTGTGACAACTGTTTTTTATTTATTTATTTTTTATTATACATATTTAATAAAAAAGATTTAACTTTCTGAGATGTCTTTCATAATTTTTTTTAAAATTCTAAAATATCTAACTGTTTTCTTCTCTTCAATGAAGTCTTTGTCAGGATGCTACAGTGACCCAGAAGTCCTTGCAGGACTTAAGAGGAATAATAGAAAATCTTGAGTTGCCTAAACATAAAATTTCCCATTAAAGATTCAATATGCATTCAAATAACATTTAACATACTAAAATTATATTCTCTACCTTGAAATCTTAAAAAAAGTCCAAACAATAAAATGAATATTTATAAAATTTTCTTCTGCAGTTATTATGTTAGTTTCTGTTTTTCTTACTGTGTAGCCTTTGTAAAAACCTTACAGTGGCCCTGAGGGTAAACTGCACAAAAACTTTATGACTACCAAAAACAAAAAATAAACCATTGAATCAAACCTTATAACCCCTTTACTAAATAAAAAATATTCTGTGCTATGAAACTTAGAAAAAAAAAACCTGTGGTGAAGTTCGATAAAATGATTCTACATTTTGTAATTTTTTTTCTCCCACAAAATATTTAAACTTTTTATGAATATTCTGAGTTTGACACCATAATTCACTATTTTCGTTTTTAAATGTTTTTACTTTTTACATTTAATTACTTGCAGTTTTTTCTTGTTTTTAAAGAAAACTGTATTACACTGTATATTCTAGCATTTCTTCCTGTTAAATGTAATTTTTGTTTGTAGACACAAAATATTTGTGCAATTGATCTGCAGTGCCACCGTAGGAAGTCCTGAGCCAAATTGTACTTTTTGACTTTGTTTTAATTTGGAGTGGTGTTTTTTGACCAGAGTCCAATGTCATATCTTTATTTTTTTTTAATCATTTTTGTGAATTTTTGTTTCTTTCCTTTCGTCTGTTTGTTTCTTCCTGTGTTTGAAAGGTAAAATGATCAATTCCTTACTGAGCCCCCCACCCCCACCCCTGTTGATCTCTCTGCTGACAGCTCACTAACGTCAGATATTTATTGAATATTTTTCCTCACAGTCAAATGACATAATCAAACTTGACTTCCCAATATTACCCATCTAATTTGATGAGCCATATTCACAATTGACTTAATCTCTGATTTAATCTGCAAACGCTGCCACATTCCAGTTCAATTAAAAGGCCAAACATTGCTGTCATCTTCCTCCAGCAGCTGTGCAAAGGCAGAACAGATGCAACCCACAGCCACCGCCAGTAAACAGTTGTGGATTCATGCGTGCCAGTTATGATCCACCCCAACAGTTGGTTCTGTGAGGTTCTTTATCTGAAGATAAGCACACGCACATAGTTCAATACAGGATTAAGCTAATTAGCCATCCTCAAATCCATACTTGAATAGAGATCACAGATGCGCTCCCCCTCAGTGATCTCCAACCCTGCGTGTTCTACCGATGGCGCCCAGCAGAGGCCACTGTGGCCTTCACGAGACCTTTGACATCAGCACTCATCTCCCTCTCAGACAAACCTCAGCTTGAAGTCAATTGGCTAACACAGTGGGGTCTTAAAATGAAGCTAATGAAATGGCATATGATGCAAAAGCTCAGTAATGTTTTTAGAGTGTAATTTGTTCATTTTGGGGTCAAAAAAGTGTTCGTTTCAGGGTCATTTTTAAAGCCTAAGGTAGTGGTGGTGTCAAATTTCAAATGAAAGGCTCTGTGTATGTATCTGAGTCACAAAATTCATTGCTGACAAATTCCCCTTCTTCTGCATGAGGTTACATAGCTTCTGGAACAAAATCCCTCCTAATCCTGAAGGAAAAATACAAACACCCAGATACTGCACAAGTAGGTCAGGACAAATTCACTTATTTTGCAGCACTTTTCACACAGTGGGGATGAAAAAGTATCTCTTTCTCCTTTCCAGTTGATAACATGATGCCGCTTATGTTACATTTTAAGGGTTTTAGTTCATTCGGATCTGTTTTCCTCTAATTAAGTTTTGATAATTTAGGCCCTGTAATCCCAAATTTACAGCAAAAAACAAACACAGGTCACTGATTTAGATCTACAGAGGAATCTTTGGAACAATTTTCAGAGTTTGAGAAAACATGTAGTTCATACCAAAGTGTGATGAACTGCAGTACCTCAAATGTCCACTGGGGGCTGATTTGAAAATGAAGGTAAACCCCAATGAGACCCTTATGAAAATGCCTGTTTTGAGAGAATAGTTTACATTTTATTATAAGTAGGGGTAATTTTAGATTTTTCAAACGATAAATTATTGGTTTAACCCCTTATATCCCACCCAATTCTGGTCAATATACCATACTATGTTTTTGAACTTTTTAAGTGAAGAACCATAAGGTCAAAGTCTGCAGAAGGAAAGTTGAGTGTGTGTGATTGTGTTTCAAATTATCTGAATAGTAAGCATTGACTATTGATTCTTCTGTGCAATATTCCATACCAATCTCATCATATATACCACACATTCTAGGTAGACTGTACATACTTAATGTTCTATTCTATATTTTTATTTTATTTGATATTTTTTTGCTTAATTTTCAATTTTGGGAAGACACTTCTGCTTATACATGACACTTGTGCTTACATTTTTACTTTCTTATATTTTTAACACTTTCTGAATGGGAATAACTGTAAACTCAAAAAGTTATTTCCCCTAGGGGATCAATAAAGTATTCTGATTCTGATTATATTTTCTTGAAATACTTGACCGTAATTATGATAAATGACTACATTTTACTATAATGTTTAATGATAACATGATTTCCGTGAGGTTAAAAGTGTTATAATAACAGAAAAGGAGCATAGTTGATTTGACAATAAGTCAAATAGGACAAAAGGTTATAGGTGCACTATAAGTCCAACATGGTGATTGTTGTCTTGGGCTTTATTGTACCGCTTCAGAAACCAATGAGTGACATCATTAATACTACTTATATTATGTTTTTTACACTCAATGAAAAAACTTTTCTGACCTGACTTAAAGTTTATTTTCTTTGTTGAGCTGTAGTTTTGTTTGGATAAGTATGCTCCTGGATTAGAAAGCACTTCAGTGCTCTTTGAGTGCGTTGTGGTTATGACTGCAACACAGTAGTGCCAGTGTTGTCTGATAAAGCTGAGCCCCTCGTGTAACATCTGTGGCTCCTGCAGATTGAATTTTACTGTGCAGACGCAGAAGGCAGTGTTTGCTCTGACTAACTGTAATAATCTTCGTCTTATCTCCCTCTGCCCTGGTATTACCTTTCACTTTACAATTGTAGAAACAATAATAACCGCCTGCCTATAAACAGTCATTTACACAGATACAGTGGCTCCCAGCTTAGAGAGCTACTATAGGCACAAGATGGATGTTATTGGGGAGGAAACGCTGAGCGAGGGTACGTCTTATCTCCCCTCTGAACACGACTAATGTCCCGTAAGGAAGCAGGTGTGAGCGAGGAGGCGGGGCAGGTGGGAAAAAGGATACGTAAAGCTTAATGGATCAGAAATTGTGACTGAGAAATCAATCTCTTCCTGCCTCGCTCCTCTGATTGTTTCCAATGCCTGGTTTCGTTTTGCGCACGGAAGCGACAAAGTCTGGCGCCTCGATGAGTCAAAACCAGCGCTCCATTCAACCAATAAACACAGCGGGAAATATCACCACCATTTGTCTTTGGAATTATCTCGCATCCAAATAGAGTTTTACGCCTGTTTGTTTTGTGCTTTTTACTCTACAAGGCGGGGTGAAAAATCGCAACAGGCTCGGATTCTGAATCTCAAACAACGTGCAGATTTGCTGACATGAGTGATTACAGCAGGCTCACGAGCAACCAGTCTTTGTAGATAAACAGAAAAGGCTTTGTTTACTTGCGCAAGCAGAGGCCAAACATATTTCAAGTCCAGAAGTGAAGAAGAAAAGTTTGCTCTTGAGTCCCTGAAGTTCACAAAACCACTCCTTACTGCCTTGTCTTTGTTTGCAATGAGGTGAAACCAACAGCATAAGCATGTACACTAACAGAAACGGCATTCGTTTCGCCGAGAGATGCTTTAGTCTTCTTGAGATGTCTTGATAATATGTATTAAAGGAGACAAAGATGTAAACCGAGAGTATCAAATCAAATCAAAGTGTCTGTATCAGAGAGAATTTGAACAAGGAGCTGTGAAGATGAAATGATGAAATTGGTGTGAAATGACAAAAAGAAAGCACTCTGCATTTTAATAGAGAATCATCAGCAGACATCACAGTGGAATTTTTTTTTGCATGTGCCAAATCCTCTTTTCTAAATAAAACGTGTCTCTCCTTTGCCAGATTCTGTGACCCAAACTCAACCCTCTTAACGTGACACATGAGGTCAGATTTGAACCAGACAGCCTGGGAACACTATGATAATTCCCCCAAAAGAGCATCACAAACATGTGAAAAACCATCTAAAAACCTTCATTAAACA
Source organism: Thalassoma bifasciatum (assembly GCA_008086565.1). Lineage (NCBI taxonomy): Eukaryota > Metazoa > Chordata > Actinopteri > Labriformes > Labridae > Thalassoma > Thalassoma bifasciatum. The sequence goes on from RPOG01000350.1 coordinate 384,580, forward strand.
CAGCAAAATTTCACTGTCGCACGTCCTCATTGGCCGCGAAAATGAAAGAACCAGAATCAGTGAGGCGACAGACACATTCTTCATGTGTCAGGGGTTAAAAAGGAGCCCTTTGGGTCAGGGCCACATGCTTCCAATTAGGCCTCAAATAGGCGAGAGGAAACAGTTGATTTAGGAATATTACTGAAGAATGACTCTAATTAGACGAGAGACTAAGGGGCGCGGGATGTGGGAACGAGTGTCAGCGGCAAACACGGCCAGACAGAATTAATCAGCAGCACCAACATGGGCTTTCTGAGACCAAAGTCAATGAAAACAAGAGGATTAAAGGAGGGATATTTGTCTACCAAAGCCCTCTTGATAAATCATACACCCTTACAAGTTGAAGGGAGAAGATAAAGCAAGGTAAAGCGGCGTCATGTTGCTCCAAACTGCTTCACTATCGTCACCTCAAAGCAGCACAGCTGGAGCGTGACTCTGAAACCATCATTTAGGTTCATTTGAAAGGCAAATGCGGCTGAATTGAATGTCGGGGTGTTTCTCTGTGCAAAGCCTGGTTTTATTAGATTGCGAGGGCTGTGATTCAGTCACATTTGATACTACATTGGTTGTGTTAATGTAGTGTTAGTAATATGAGAAGAGATTGTAGCCCTAAACTGTTGTTAGCCAATTATGATCACGTTTAGTGGTATATGTGATATGTGATATGATTAGAGCATTTGAACTAAGTTGCTGACAGGGTATGAAATTTGAAATTGAGATAGATTATGGGATAAAAAGTCAGAATTGTTGGAGAAAGTCAAAATTTAGAGATGCAGTCAAGATTCTGAGATTAAAAAAAAAGTCTAAATTTGAGATAGAAGGCAAAATTTTGTGTTTAAAAGTCAAAGTTGTAAGATGAAGTCAGAATTTTAAGATAGGGTCAAAGTTCCAAGATAATTTAAAATTTTAGATAAAAAGTCAGAATTTGGGATAAGAAGTCCAAATTTTGGTATATAAAGTCAAAATTATGCGATAAAAGGCTGACATTTTGAAGGTCTCCCATTGGTTTGACTTTTCATCTCAAAATTTTGATCAGATATGGGCAAAAAAAAAATCTCACCAAAGTCAGTTTTTCATTTTTATATTTTCAACTAGTGGAAATGGGCCGCTACATTGTTTGTGTTTACATTAAAGATTTTTTCCCCCTCAAACAGAAAAGAAGTGTTTTGACTAAAAGAAAGGGTGATGAAGCCGTTTGTCTTCCGGATACTGGGTCCTCTTTTTGGGGTTTTCAGAACAAGGTCACCCTATTTCAATTAATAGTCCAAGAAATAAGACTAAGATCCATTCAGAGTGAGTGTGAGAGAGAGAGAGAGAGAACTGGTCCTGCAGGAGGGGGCAGTGGGTGTGTGGGTCTTTGAACCCTAATTTTTGGAAACATTGCATATTGTGTGGATATTGCATGTGAAAAAAAATCAGAGTTTGTACAAAAACCATCAACCTTTAGCTTCTGTCTCTTTAAGGCTCCCTTCTCCACAAACTCTCTTCCCTTTGGTTGGCCAGGCTTCTGTCGGGTCACAGCTTTATACGATGACCTCATCATTTCATCAAGTCTCATTAAGATCTTGTGCTCCTTTGTTAAAGTTTACAGACAGATTCAAAAATTTCTACAACACGTAAATCTGCTAACATTAGTACAACCATCCAAATTGATACCATATGTTAATGTCTACAATATTGGAAAGGAATAAAGTATTTTAGTGAGGGGTTTTATACCTGGTGTGTGTGTCCAGCTGCAAACACAAGAGGATAGGTGGTGGACCCAAGTGCAGATATAACCAACGTTGTTGTTTAGAAAAACTCCAGGGAAAAAGAGTCCAAGAAAACAAAAGCAAAACTCTACAATATTAAATTCCCAGGGAACATTTACACCAGGAGACACAGAAGAGGGGAACCAACACATGAACCAACACAACAATGTGCAACATACTGACAGAGAATTGAACTCAACACAGATACTATACAGACAAAGAGGCCAATTTACACAGGTGTGAAACAAGACCCAGGTGAGAGCCATGAGGGGCAATTAAACAAGGCCAAGAAGCAAAACTTAACCAGACACACAAGGAGCAAGTACAAAGTGAAAAGGAAACATCAGGGAAACACACAACCAGAATAAGGGAAACACTAAGAACACTAAAACTAAAACTGAACAGGCCTTATTTGTGCTTTTGCAGAGTAGAAATATATTTTTGAGCAAAAGGCATTTTCTTTTTAACTAAGCATATTGTGAAACATAGCTGGTGTTTCATTGATAGAAAAGTGTTCACTTCAAAAAGAAAAGAAATTCTTTAAATAAATGTATGCTTTATAAAGCTACTTGATCGTCTTTGAGTAACTCCGGGTATTTTTGCAGTATCTCAAGAGACCAGGTGGGGGCGGGGACTCAGAATGTGGTCACCTTGTATAAGAACCGAAACAACTCCAGGGAAACCTAAACTAAGAAACAGTCAAAAAAACATAACAAAGATTACATCATCACAATATCCCCTCTTTAATATCTTATTGCTGATATTGTCAGATAACAGTGATATCACGTAGCGAGGAGCAGTGGCAGGATTAAAGTTAGCATCACAAAATGGATTATACTTTTTGACATTTTTAGTTTTAAAGACTTTACTTATTGTGTGGTATGAGTACACTTACGTCCGTGAGAGTTTTTATCTCGCAGTAATGAATTTAAATGAAGGATCTGAATACTTCCTCCCACACTGCCTGTAGCACATTACTCTCAGATTCCCCTCAGTCACAAATCAAATCAGTCAGCCTCATATAAAATGCTTCTCCAATTTCACTGTCTTCCTCCTGCAGGTGTAATACTAATCATCACTTTATCAATTCTTTTTGATTATGCATTGCAGTGGCGGCTCTCTGGAGAAACGCTCTGCTCTCAAACAAGCCGACTGAAACTTTCATCACATTTACATTCTGGCACTGACTTAACCAGGTAGAGACCCACCTAAGATGACTCTTTTGTAATTATACTGCAATTACCCAGCAGACTTAGTGAGCTGCTGGAAGAAGCGGCGTATTAGAACCATTATGGGGCTCTGACAGCTTCACTTAATTGATTGATGCACAGCGACAAACCGGTGATTACCGTGCCGTGTGCTCACATGAATCATCTCACGTATGAAAAAATAAAAGCTTTCAAGCACACGTCACACTCCAGAGAGCACGTGGTGTAGCGTTTCTCATATATGGGTGGTTGTTGTGCACGCGAGTGTTGGAATATTCTCCTGTGTGTGTGTGTGTGGAGGTGCACAGGTGTCTCTGTGAATATGCTGGTCCATTATGTATGATTACCACTGAGGTTTCCGTCAGAACATTGTGTCTCTCTGCTTGACTTCACACACTGACTCTTTTATAAAAACCTGCAATTTTCTTTGCATGCCTTAAATAGTTTCTGTCTCAGAGGAATGAATCCCGGCAAGACTGCGAAACAAGTGAGCTGAGAATGAATGATTACAGAGGCTTACAATGCTCAGCTCCATTGATAATTAGACACATAAAACAAGAATGGCAAGAGGAGTGATTTCAGTATTTCCCCTTTTGCTGTGAAATGTCCCCAAAACATTAAGCAAGATTAAAAAAGAGGTTCATTTCTATTTCACAATCGGAAAAATTGATGGACCTGTTAAGCCTCTGGAGGTAGTGATGTGAAGTGGAGTCCTTGCTGCTGAGTCTTCAGCTCGGGCACATGTTGTGAGGCAGGTCAGAGGATCAAGTCGTACTGTTACATGCCGTGGTTTGGATATTATTTTAGCGCTGTGGGGAACACACTCTTTTTTTCTTGCTGAGACTCAAATGAGAAGACTTAATTCACTCTCACTGCTTGTGTGGTAAGAATAAAGCCGAAGGCAGGAGTTGGTTCAACTACTTGGGCCCAGACCACACTGAAAGATTTTTAACATCTTGGCAGATGTCTCAGTGATGAAAATGATCATTGATAGATCACTGGATCTGATAGGTTTTGGTTTAAGTCTTTGTGTTTACTTCCACTGGCTCTATTCCATAGAGTTCCAGTGGTGAACCAGTTGCATACATTGACTATTCAGTGACGGGCGTTATGACAGTTATCACAGTAGGAGACTTTTGCAGGAGGCCATCAATGATTTGTGGAGGCAGAAAAATCATATATCATCTAGAAGTCACCAAAAGGGTTCAGACTATGCAGGTTTCCTCCACATCCTTAAAAAGTCTTAAAAATTCTTAAATTCATGTATTTAAAACTAAGGCCTTAAAAAGTCTTAAATATATTAACATGCTATATTCTGGTCATAAATTACCCAAAGGTCTTATATTTGTGGATAAAACACCAACATGACTTGTTTATCCAGACTTCATCATCCAATCTACCAGACAACACCAAACGTTGGTTGAAGGCAGAATAAGCTGTGTGGCATTGGCAATCGGAAGATTCGGCAAGTTTTTCATGGGTGCAACACACATGTTCAGCTGGACTAATCATCCAACAAATGCATGTTACTTACAAATGTTGCACCATTGAAAAGGGAAATAAAAAGACTTTCCAAGCTTAAGATGTATTGCCAAGAATCAATAAAGAAATAAACTATCCATCTACAAATGAAAAAAATTCTTGCTTCCTAAGTCATGATATGGATATCCTCACTCAATTCCTCATATGAGTAAATAAGCTTCAAATAAAGATCAAACAGCAGCAGTTTGTCATGCTTATAATGACATGTAAGAATGGTTCCAAAAATGATGACGCAAGAAGCCCCATGAATATTCTTACACTGGATCAAAGTCTATGTCAGGACGCTTTTGGCTACAGTGGCGTACAGTAAAGAGCCACATCCTTTCCATTCATGTGCACTTTGTCCTACATATATGTATATTTCTCAGCAGAAGCGGCGGCTCGGCCCTCAACTGCTTCCAGATGTGGAATGCCAGAGATAATCTGTCTTTGTGGATCTGGATGTGAGCAGGGTGTCCTGCAGAAGCTGAAGGTCCAGATCCGCCTCCTAGATAATAGACACCCAACACGTGGAAGGGATAAGAACAAATACACACATGGGCACACAAATAAACAAACACTGAGGCGCAGGTACAGTAAGGCTTCTCAGGATATTTTGACTCCAACCAAAGAGGGGAAGTCAAATTTATTTTTCTTACTTCATCAAGAGAAATAAGGTGACGAAACAACACAGAGACTCTATGGATGCCTATTCTAACATTGTTTTTGATAGAAATATTCAATTAGATGTGCATACCTGACAAGACAAGGCAAGGGGAGCAGCACCAAAGATCCCCTGGATTAGCAAAGCCAGCATCAGGGATAGTACATTTGGCACTGGTAGATGAAGGCACTCAAGAAAAGAGGAGCTTGATTTAAGTCGGGGTAGAAGTTGGAGGGGAGAGCACAGCACCCCTCTCTCTTATATATACACTGCCTGGCCAAAAAAAAAAGTTGCCAATGATAAAAGGTCTCATACTAGGCATATAATGTTGCTGAACCTAGACCTAACTGCAGAAACCCCAGATCATAGCACTGCCCCCACAGGCTTGTACAGTAGGCACAAGGCATGACGGGTTCACCTGCCACTTTTCTTACCCTGATGCACCCATCACTCTGGAACAGGGTAAATCTGGATTCATCAAACCACCTGACCTTCCATTCCTCCAGAGTCCAATCTTCATGCTCCCTAACAAACTGAGCCCCTCTTTTTTCAGTTAGCTTAACTGATTAGTAGTTTTCTTTTGGCTACACAGCTGTTCAATCCCAATCCCTTGAATTCCCTTTGCATTGTGCGCATTGGAATGATCTTACTTTCACTATTAAACATACTCCTGAGTTCTACTGTTGCTTTTCTTTAATCTGATTTGGCCAAACTTTTATGTGATCACTGACAACTATAATTCAGGATTTTTATGACCACATTTCTTCCTGGTAGACAGTGGTTCCCCACCATCCTTCCAATTTTTCTCTACTTGATGCCAACAATTTGACCCTTCTTGAAGAGACCAACATCTTTTCCATGACCACAGGATGTGTCTTTCACCGTGGTTGTTTAAGAAATGAGAAGTTATTCAGTGCATCAGCTGGGGTTAAATATCTTGTTGCCAGCTCAAAGATAATCGCCCATGCAGTTATTATCCAACAGGAGGCTTGTACCTGTTTGCTCAGTTAAATCCACGCGGCGACTTTTTGTTTTGGCCAGGTAGTGTACATTCCTTATTCCAGCTTTATATTCTGGAGTAGTTGAAACCAAATTTAATTGAGTTTCACATAAATTTTGCACACAAATAACCAAGTATGGATTTACCCTAACACTCTTTAAATTCAAACCATAAGCAGCTTACATACACACACTTTATAAAATGGCTTTAAAAGAAGCAAGAAAATCTTTTCTTCAGATAGAGAAAACATCCCTCATTCCAAAGACACTGTTAAAATGGTGAGGATGTTCTTAATTAAGTTGTTTTTTTTTCTCTAACCACTGTTCATTCATCACGCTTTATGTGTATTGATTTGAAGTGGTTTGTTGCTGATGGTTAACAGATGCTTATTGAGGGAATAGAACAGATAAGGAACACAGAAAGCTTTGAATGTGAGAACAGTGCGTGTTCAGTTTCTTTCATCAACAACATGACAAACATGTCTCTGTGAGCTGCGTTCCCTCAGAGTCAAATGTGTACAACGCACAGCAACGCAGAGGAGGGATTTGAGGATGTTTAATGAAACTATTTACATTTAGTTTTCTGTTTTGGTTTGGAGGGGAAATATTCCGTGTAGCATCTCATTACAGCTGGACTCCAGGACCTTTAGCTGGCCGCTCTCCCACAGCCAACATAAACAACCAGGCCTGGACGCCATGTGCCAGGCGTCACAGCAACCCAACGTGTACATGGCAACAGAACAGAGCGGAGCACGGGCACTCGGGCAGCTCATCATCCAATCCAAGTAAAGTTTTCCAGACTGGCAAAAGTGTCCAAAATAATCATTGTAGTTTAGAGGGAAAACTGAACAAGAAAAATCCCCTTTCCAAGCAAAACGAAGTGGAGAGTTAATGTCATTGCTGTACTTCTGGGTATTTTTCTGGCTGCAAAAACAAAAGACTGGCTTTGTCTGCGAGACAAAATTTCCCTGGCACCAGAGCAGACATTATAATGTTTGGCAGCAGGTTGCATTTGCAGACGACTTTTAGAGCACGATACACATCCAGAGAGGGTAAAAGCAGTCAACCAGAGCAGGCCGAGCTGGAAACCATCCTGAATGAGCATCTTCACAACAGGCCTGAAAGTATATCCCCACCCTTGACCAGACTTGCACGTTTTTTTTTCTTGCGAGGCCGAAAGGGATTTCCAAGCTTGTTATTCAAGGGTTCTCTTGTGGTAGAGAAGGCAATGTGTCAATAAGACTCCAGGTCGCAGATCATAAAGCATAACAAGCTCAGATTCTTAAAACAGTCTGCTGTTGCCTAAGGGAGAATTGAAGCGTTTTGAAAAAGAGAAAAAAAAAAAAACTCTCTCAGATGTTGGATTCCAGTCATCGTGGCTCATTGTTGTCTCTGCAGAGAGCAGAGCAAGATATGGGGCCTCTTTGCAGAAGTCGTCTCAGAAACTCAGAGAGTCATACGCCAAATACTTTGTGGAGAATTATCCAGAAGCATAACAGGACAGATAAATCAGAGTGAGACTGCAGTTGAAGTAAATCTAAGTCATGATTCGTGTATTTTCTCTGGTTGTTTTTATGTGCCGCGCAGCTGACTTTGCTAAAGTTCACTGGTCTTAGTTCTGGATGCAGATCTTTCCCTTCTTTCACATCAAAACAATTAACAATGACAGTTTCATGTCGCCATTTTTGGGATTTGTTTGGGTTTATTCAAAAACAGAAGCAGCTTTTAAAATACGAGTAGACGCCTGTGAATGTTTAAAAGTTGTAGATTACTCACTAAAAGAGCTAGCTTAAACCATAGATTACGCTTTTTTTTTTTTTTTATTTTAATTCCATAACGGCCCAAGTTGTATCTCACTGTTTTTTAAAAAAAGCAACAATTACATATGCTTTAGTATTATGGATTATATTACCTATATCATTATCACCAACGTATTTATTTTACTTAAATTTCTTTGTCTCTGAATCATGCTGATGCTCGTAAAATAATTATTTCAGTCTATTTAATATATGACCAAGGCAATTATGCTATTACCCCAACGAAATGTACAGTTACTATGAAGCTAAATGGATTAGAGCTCCCACTGCTGGGAGGTTGCAGTAAAACCAAACTTTGAAACATAAACAGCAAATTATTCAAACTGTGTTTTCTTAGTTGATTTAATATTTGTTTTGGTTTGTCAGTCCCGTGGCTCTACTAGCCAAGTCCCATCTATGCATAATAGCTCATTTTTTTTGGCAAGAATAAAGGCACACTACGAATTCCACATACAGCAAGTGGCTAAAACCAATAACTTAAAATGCAACAAAGGTTTAAAAAACACTGGCACCATACATTTTTAGCTAATAAGTATGCGTCTTTAAATTATTACAAGTAGATGTTACTTTCTGGAGTGTCTGCTCTTGATTCAAAGCTAATATTAGCATTTTTTTCCCTTTAAAGTTGTTTTTTTGTTGAGAGGACTTATGATTGAGTTTGCCAAGTCAGTCTCATTTTGTCAAATGTTACTTTGAACTGCTGAGTGTCATGTTACTATTACTATATTAGCAGTACAGGGCTGCTCGTATGAATTTCCAATGGGACTAATAGCATCAGGTCAAGGTTATCTATGATTGTCAAATCTTAATATGAATGGATACTAATCCCAAATCAGACAGTGAATGTCAATAATATAACTTCATCCATCATCTTTCAATCAAAACCAGGTTATTGTGTTAGGGTTAGGGTTAACCTAATTTTGTAGTAGTGTTAATAAAGTATTGATCAGTTGTTGTTTGCCAGGTAGCTTAACATCGTGAGACAAGCTGAGTGACTGGTTTGGTTTAGCCACAAATGATAAATGTTGGAAGGTTTATCATTATTGCTCTTTTGTTGATGCCAAATATTCAAACATGATTGCAACACTGGAATTAGTTACCTTCAGCTTCCTTTAAGACAAATTGCTTAGCCATCCTTTGGTGATTTGTCTGAGGCATTTTGGCCTCCACCAGTTTGAGAACAAAAAAGTTGAACAAAAGGACTTGTATTTTCACATCATAGGTTCAACTGTGAGTCGTATTTTCTTAAAAGTTTTACACTTTGTTATTTTGATAAGGAGAACTCAAAGACTGAAGACTTTCTTGTAGTTCTACGGCTTTGAATTGCATTGAAATGTGGCGCCCAGAATCTCACAGTTGCAGCAATAGTCCCTGTTCTTCTCAATTTTGTCTATCCGGTGAATAATTATCACCTTTGATATTACAATCAACGTACCTTCTTGTGCTTTTTAATGTTCTCGAGCTGACTTTTTCTTTCATCTTTCCTCAAAGCCTCCCTGCCACCTCTCTGACAACTCCGTCTTCAATCGTCCCTGAACTCTTGTGTAACTTTCCTCATTTCTCGCCTTATTTCTTGCTATTTCAACAGTTTCTTCATGTCTCTGATCGTGTCTGCTCAGGTCTCATCTGATCTCTCTTTCCCTGCTCCCTCTCTTCCTCCGTCCTCCCCCTCTCACAGAGTTGTGAGGAGCTCGGCCCCGGGTTCTGGCCTCCAAACAAGTGGTTGCCTTGTGAGGCTCTGTTTGCTTTGCGAGGTGTTTTCTCACATAGCGGCGTTTCACGGCTTGGCCGGGCGGCTCACACCTCCGTGTGTACGCTGTGTGTATGTGCGTTGGAAACACTCGGTATGAAGTTCTCCGAGCTTGTTTATTCACTCATAGTTTGGGCACATTCTCAGCTGCGTAGATGTAAGCATGCATCTGTGTGTGTGTTGCTGCTTTCTTTGTGAGCATATGTTTACCGTACTAAGTTGTATAAGTTTGGAATGAGGTTTGCCTCTGGGATGTGTGCACCTAAAGCCTCGCTGGCTGGGTAACTAATGAACCCAAGCATGCGTGCCTTCCTGTTTTCTTTATCAACAAACATTTAAGGGAAATCAGCAGGTCTTTACAAGGCTTCGTTAGAACGGGGAGCAGAAAAACACTGTCTACTTTAAGAGCACTTAATTTTCAAGCAGGGTACAGAAAATGAATATTTCTTCCTATGTTTCCGAATAGTGATGTTGTAATGATTATTACTGAAAGAACTCCTGTAAACAGGTTGTACTCGGTACCTGCTGAGGAAGTTATTATCATTTCATGGACAATTTCTGTTGATTGAATGCATTTATGAATTTCTTTCACTCTCTCAACAACTGTGAAGCATAAACAAAGTGAGGTCGGAGAGTTGTAGAGCTCCTGGTTTTCATTCTGGGGTACATTGTGCATTAATAAAACTGCTGATAGAAAAAACTGACTGGAGTTAAAGCAGAGGATTTTACCTCTTTAAACAATGATGTATTACTCTTTCCATGCGTACGATCCAAGCCCGACCAGCAGACGGCTGCCAGACATGTTTCATACCTGGAGAACTCACACATTGTTCCAGATTGCTCTTGTTTTGTGAAGGGGGATTTTTATGGGGGGATTTTTCCTGATCCAAATCACAGTTTGAGGTTGGAGGTTGTTGTTGAAGATTGTAACGGCCTTTGAGGAATTTTTGGTATCTGAGGCTGTTTGCAACTTTCTTTTTCTGACTGATTCTGGCACTCTAGCTTCTGATTAGCCCCATTGTAGCAAAAGGAAGCTCAAACCCAGCACAGCTACATCTCAGAAGACTAGTTGTATCTTTTTTATTTTGCATCCTAAAGTTGTAAAAACATTAAAAGTATCATTGAGTAGGATGCAACATGGGTGGACTCGTGAATATTGGATTTACTGCACTGTGTAGGATTAAAAACACATTAAAATGCATCCTTCATAGTCAACATTGATTATTATTTTTTGAACATTTGGTTGGTTAACATTTTCATTACATATTTGCTCAGAGCCTGCTATGATATTGATTCTGTTCCTTTTTTTTAACAATTGCTCTCCATGCTGAAGGTCATGTGTATTGATTTTGCCTCAAACTGTTGCCACAGGGGATCAACAAGATATTTATATACTCTGCTAACTTCCACACCAAGCTGTGATATCCCAATAACGAAGTTTCAACTGACAGCGAATACAACTCACATGATCTACATTTTTCTCTCAGACTACGTTAGGAGTGGGAATCTTAAACACAGTTATGTGACACTGTTGTTTGCCATTTTGAAAGCTAGAGTAGTACAAAATGATGTAAAATGATCAGCTTAACTATGACAGGGTGAACAGGACCATGGAGTTGTCTACATACCTACAAAAATTTGACACCAGATATAGATTCAGACACATTTTTCTATTTTGTATGGCACTATTGAAAATTGACTTTTGGTCTGTAACTATTCTTCGAACCAGAAAGCTAGCTAGCCAGTTGAATAACTGATAATATTCATATTAAGTAAAAAAACAACATGAATTGGGCAACTCTTGTGGTCCAGAGACATGGGAGAAAGAGGAGCACATTTGGGGTTGAGAAATGAGCAACTCTTTCCAGTAAGTGATTCGGTTCATTTTGTTCACCCAGATGATTCATTCGTTTTGAACGAATCGTTCACAAACGACACATTAATTTGATAAAACAGATACTGACTCAGCTCTGTCATTTAACCACAATCAGATTGACCAACAGCCAAAATGGTCACGGATGAAAAATATTAAAAAGATTATCAGGACATATTTTATGGGTAAACTACGTGTTTGAAAGTCAAGGTATACTTACTACCCTAGCTATTGTTGCAACACAGTTAATGTTAGTGCTCCAGCAAAAGAAGCTGCATGCTGGCTGAATGCTGATATACCAGGCATGGTAGAAAAGTAGTTATCTGTTTGTAAACAGTAATGTTAGCAAGATACTGGTTATTTTCTAAATTTGGTTGTAGTTTGTCTTTGGCTCGCAGGTTTTCAATAAACCATTTTACTTGAGAAGATTTCCCAGTTCTCCTCTAGATTCTGACAGTTCATCATCTTTCCATTTCAATAATGAAATGGGGAAAATTCCATCAGATTTATTGTATGTACATGATTTAATTCTGTAGCATAGCTGTAAGCCTCCATGATGAAAAAAGTATTTCTTAATTTAAACCCAAAGTCCTTGGGTTCACCTGACAAAGCAGCATTCCTGCATCGTGTGCTTTTATCACACCTGTCCACTTGACAGCTCCAGCCTCTCCGGAGACATCTGAGTTGACGTTTGGAGAGATGTTAGCATTCCCAGACTCAAGTCAATCTCAGGATTTTAAGCTGAAAAGCACCTGAGGGATGGGATTTCCCCGAATAATCTCTGGGTGAAAAACAGAAATAGCACTCAGATTTTCCTGCTCTCTAGAGCTGGAAAGAGAGAAACCTGGCTGAATAAATACAACAGACATAAATCTAATAGTTTTATATTATCTTTTTATTGTTTTTAAGTCTAAAAAGATCAATTCAGGGCTTTTTATTCTTGGTACCAACCCCGTTGTCCAGTCAAACAATCCCCTAGACTCCACTCTGATGTTATCACTGCATCTGTACATTTCAGGGAAAAAGATGAAAACACAGACGAACCCTTATGCAACTTGAATTTCAGCACTCCAACACCATGACCTCCCTCTCTCCTCCCTCACTTACCCACAGAGCGTGACTGGTTAGAACCAGACAAAGAGGAATTTCAGCACTGTGTCCAAACATCAGAGACCGGAGCAGAGATCACATTGCATGTAGATGTAGTTTTTGAGCTTACACTGATACCAACCTCACGCTGACTTCAAGTTTTCACACAATTAGTTAACAGTAAATTCTTATGCAACAGAGAGGACAGAAAACAGCAGATGACCGCAGGAGACTGTATTTGTCTACAGAGCCGCCAATTAGCTCCTCCAGATCAAATATCTTTCAACCTCAAACAGAAATCAGCAGGATGAAAAATAATTGTCATGACAGAAACCATGTTTGAGAAAAAATGTGTTTGACTTGTATTGAAATTTTCAAGTCTGACCAATAGATTACTTGTTGTAATAGAAGAAGGCAGACTTTTAGACCTGTATTGCAGTCAACAGCATAAGAAACAGCAGGGGGAGCTCTAGAGTTTTGGCTTCACTTGTGGCGGCAGCTGTTCTGTCCATGGTTTATTGAGACTAGACATTCAATATATTGTTTATAGCACATTTTGATTTGAATAAAATGGAAAAACAAAGTGTAAAAGTGACAAATTAGTAAAGCAAATTGAGAACGTGCTGCCAATACAGACTTAAAAATTAAAATCATGACATACACAAACATCCACCGAACGATTCTGCGATTAAGGAGAGATAAAAATTAGGAATTTGGTTGCTTAATTCAGTCAACAAAACAATACATCAGTGTCACCTCATGTATGATTTTTATTTATTCACATCCAGCGATATCTAAATCCATTGGCCAAATTCATATTTTTTTACTTATAAAATCAAAAAATGTTGCTGACATCAAAAACCTGTAAAGCTACAACGGAAAATTCTCGGATTCATAAGCACAATGGACAAAGACATTGGTGTCAATAAAATCTTATCACTACCCATCCCCATGTGTAATGAAATATAGAGTAATGTGGACAGCAGACACATAAGCAGACAGATTAATTGCACTGTATTTTTCTTGAATTTCTGTCAATATGATCAAAAAAGTATTGTGAACGAGTCTTAAAAGAACTGGAATCTTGTATCCATCTATTATATCCACTTATCCTGTCAGGGGGTTTGTGTGGGAGCTGGAGGTGGGATTCACCCTGGACAGGTTGCCAGTCAATCACCGGGCTGACAAATAGAGACAGACAACCACTGAAACTAAGTAACACCCCCACATCAATTTGGAGTCACAAATTATCCCAAGCATGTCTTCAGACTGTGGGAGGAAGACGGAGCAGCCGGAGGGTACGAGAAAATTGCACAGAGAGAATATGTAAGTCCACACCAGAAGGGCCGTGTCAGAATTCAACAAGGAACCCAAGATACTTACCTTACTTTTCACCGATAGGCACATGGATGTAACAACATACAGGTTCATAAGGCACAAGTTCCCATTTTAGAAACTGGCCGACACATTTTCCCTCACCCTTCCTCCCACAACCTGCACCTCTGTTTTCTGTCTCACTTTTTCTGTCTGTCAGCCCTCTCTCTCTCTCTCTCTCTCTCTCTCTCTCTCTCACCTTCATGAAAAAACGTTCACACACAGGAGTTTTCCTGTACTCCACTCACCCTCCCAGCAGAGTGATGCAGCTTTGCTTTTTATGAGATACCAGAGTTCAGGGCTTGCGGCAGAATGACTGACTGGCTTGTAGAGAGGACAGAGGAACCATTTTGTGCCCCGCCGCCTCGCTGAATCCCTTTAAAATATTCATTCACAAACTCCTGGAGCCTTTTACTCCACATCAAACATTAGACCCACAGGAGAAGCACTGAGCTGATGCATCCAGAGAGGAAAACACAAACGCAGGGTAAACAGGAGCACGGGTGAAGACCCAAATCAATCTAAATATTTATGCGCTAAATATACTCTGATCTAGCTATTGTGTTTTGAGGGGAATAATTTAGATCTGAGTTGAGTCAACAGGATTTAAATTAATGAAGATATGCCAAAGCTGTTCAAACTGCTGACTCATTTGGCAGGGAAGTTGTTTGTCTCAGAGAAATCATCAAAAACAATCAACGTTTCCTCATTTGTTTCCATTTGGTTTTTTAATATATTTTGTATCAACAAATAAAGTGTCACAGACTTACATACATTATAAATGTCCTCAGTTTGGCTGTAGTGTAATAATACCGTTCCTCCGCAGGGTGTCTGGGCTCAACCTTAGAAATAGGGCTCTGAGCTCGGACATCTGGGAGAGGCTTGGAGTAGTCACTACTCATCCCAAAGAGAGGAGTCAGGTGAGGTGGTTTGGGCATCAGGTGAGGATGCTTCCCTGGAGAGGTGTTTTGGGCATGTCAACCTGGGAGGAGATCCCGGGAAGAACCAGGACACGTTGGAAGGACTATATCTCTCGGTATCTCCCCAGGGGAGCTGGGGGAAGTGGCCGGGGACAGGTGCCATCGGTCCTCACTGATGACATTGCTGCCCCCGCGACCTGGACCCCGATAAGTGGTGGAAAATGAAACAAAACTAAACAACTTTGATGATCATGGAGAGAAGCTAGAAATTCCTTACAGGGGATTTCATGTTTTCTGTTTTTTTTTCTATTTTTTGTAAAAGAAAAAGAAAGTTAGTACCTTTCACCTCCACATTTGTATAAAACAAATTAATAGGTCGTCATTCTAAATGTGTCAACAACACTCAAGTTTACCTCGCTAATCTTCACTTTTAATTAAGTATATGTTAGTAAGACACCAGTTTGGTGCCATAGCTAATAGTTTACGTGTTACTGCTTTTTAGCTTTGACAAATAGCAACATTCAAAGCAGCTGTGAGAACTTTCTGGAAAAGCTGGAGTAAGCGCAAGCAATGAAGACCCAGCCTTTCCTCCCCACAGATCTTCTTTTTGGCACCACTTTCCTTTTTTCTAGACTATTTTTTACAAGATACAATGAGAAGAAGTGATGCATTTATCAACAGTTACATAACGCTGTGTTTGAAATGTGGAAACAAGCAAACTTTGTAAGTTTTTACTGTAGTTTAGTAGCTGACTATATTTAGCGCTACACACAGCCAAGAGCAAATGTAGCCAAACCATTTTATTTAGCCTGTTTAGCCTTTAGCCTGTGCTCCATCACTTGATTCTTTAGCTTTCCTCTACTCTCCTTTCCCTTTTCTGTCAGACAGTCCAGCTCCTGTTTCCATCATTTCTACTAAATAAATCCAAGAAATTGTTTTTAGTGGAGAAAACACTGATCTCTCTACTCACTGCTGAACATTGTTGGTGTTGTCAAAGAGACTTTGACTTGCCGTAAATCAATCTGGTCCGGCTTGACCCAATCAGGAAGCCGAGAAATCACATTTGGAAACAACCTTTTTTTTGGTGCTGAGAATCTCATTGTAAGTTCTGGCTTAAGATCAGGCATTTATCTAGAGATGAGACTTTTTCCAAGATCACTCAGAAAGTCCTCATAGTCCCTTTAAGGTTTTTGGGTCTCTCTTGTCTTGTGCGACTGCTTTTTAGCTTTAGATGTGTTCCTACATAGATTGTTTAAGCTTTGGCTTTAATCTTGCTGTTTGTTGTCTTCATGTGAAGCTAATGCAGATACCAGCTAATGTATTGGATTAACACCAGAGATGATGCAGTCCTCTCAGTCTCAACAAGACAGTCAATATTCATATCGACTGGTACACCTGGCTCTATGTGTTTAACATCAGGGCTTAAAAGGTAATTTCCCTGTCGTGTTTACACTTAACTGCTATGTGCGCGGTCATTTAAGCTTTAAGCAGACATGATGAGCTGAATGACAAGCAATGTAAGAGTTACAACACACACACGCCACTATCTTCAAACCCAGAACTGCTGTAATCTTCTCCTTTTCCGTCCTCGTCTCCCCACAAAGGACTCTTCCTCTCATAAGCCTCCCTGACATCTCAGATGTCGCCCAGACTACCTCCATGCTCACTCAGCGCAGAGTGCCGGGGCGGCAGGAGGATCTCCTCTCTGACGGTTTTACAATTTTCTGTACCGAATGTCACAACTAATAGACCAGGGCATGACAGATATATGAGTGTGAGAGCGGGCCAGGCACAGAGAAAAGAAAGGAAACAGAGAGGAAATCAGGAGTGGCTTTGATTAAAGGCAGGCACAAGATGAAAGGGAGAAATGTATGAGTGTAGGAAAGGAGCACAGTAGGAGGGCAGTTTGCGTGACTGGTCCGTCATGGCTGCCACTCTAATGCCAGTTCAACAATGATTTTAAGTCCTTTTCCTAACTTTAAAGCAACACAATGTAGGTGTGAAGCAGCCTGTGTATCCAGATAAGTTTGGAGTGAGCTCCTCATGTGATGAAGACCTGTTTAAAGGGGTGGTAGTGGTACAAGAACAGAGCATTCAGCCTCTTTCAAACTTTGTTTCCATGTCTTTTTTACAGCTCTGTGTTCCTGAAAGCACCTTGGCCTATTTTTTATACATGGCGTCAACACAGTTTGTCACGGAAGGGGCACTAAACATGCAGGCTGCCAAAACATCCCATTCTGGATGAGGTGTTAGATTGCTCCCCACCTCTCTCCCCCCTTCACTCTTCCCTTCTCACCCCACCCTCCTGCAGACACCATAAATCACTCCATGTCTCCTCCAGGTTGACCCGCTGATGAACCACCAGCTTTTAAAAAAGTCATTTAAATAGCTGAAGCAGAGGTCAGAAGTTGAATATTTGATGACAACTTCCTTCTGGCATTATACGGCTTAGAGTGCAGATGTATGATGGGGTGACAAACAAATGCTGAATTCTGGCAAAAGCAAAGAATCTAAGAAAATAAGGTCAGCTCTTCTTTGCTCTAACACTGGAAGTTTATGTATTTTAACAAACAGCATAACCTTAAAGAGGGGATATGATTCTTCCCCATATTTTCAACATGAATCTAGAGTAACAACCGTTGATGTCCATACTTAGCAAGAAAATTTAAAACAATTACATATTCGTATATTCTGGATATGGCTGAACCCACCTGTCGTGGTCAGACCTCATGGATGTGTCAAGCATAAACCAAGCTTTAAGCCCTGTTTTCACCAAGTGGGTCAGTTCAATTCATTTCTGTACGGCACCCATTTTGTGGCGTTCACTTTGACAAGTATCGGGACAGGTCCCCAAACATCAACTTGAACCATCCTGCTATTTGGACCCCTTCTATCGCAGTGCCAGACATACAGATCCAACCCCAGAAGGCGGGGCTAGAAACGCTGCAGCCCGTTGGTTGGTTGGAAGAATTGTTACTTCCTGCGCAAAAACAGCAATAAAGAATTTCACATAACCTTGGCATGTTCAAATCTCCAGTAGGCCTTGTGAAGATAACTTTATTTTTGTTCGGGAACAGCATCACAAAACAGCATTCCATGGTTGTTTTCCTCTTCATTGGATTTATAAGTGTGGTACACTGTGTTGCGCTGCTATGCCGTCATGCTATTACGTCACTTATGCAGCTCTTGGCATCTACCTTACACGCCACCTACCAATTAAGCTTAACTGAAAAGAACTGTACCAAATCATATTGATCCATACCGGACCGCTTGGTAGAAACAGGACCTTAAAGAGGCAGTAGCCAAAATGACTGGTTTCATTCCAAGACTTAAATACAGTTTCTGAAATACTGTTGGAGAAAAAAGTGGGATTTCTTTGAGCTGTAACTCATGTAAAGCTACCACAGGGGCAATAGGGGGATAGTATGTCACTTTGAAATAGCACAGCACCCCTCTTTAAGTGCAAAAATGCTTCAACAGTTTTGCAAGTGGCAAATATTAGCAGCCAAAGTGCGGCCTTTGCGTAAATACAGGAAATACAGTGCCACTCAGCAAACCAATCTGGTCTGCATCATTTCAGTTAATGGTTGTATTTGGGGGGCATGTGCATGCACACATCATGACAGGATGTTAGTGTTGTATCATTACCTGTCTTTTATTTAGAGACTTTTGTGCCCCTTTGTACATGTTATAACAAAGCACATTTTCATTTCAATACATTTTCCTGAGAGTAAAAAGCTGTTTTTGGCCAACAGGAGGGATTCGTAAGCTTTAACTGGGTCACCGTCAGTTCTCAACAGGGAGAGAAGAGCTGAGAAAAGAAAGGTTGAAACAACAGTAAGCAAAAGTCGACAAAATACACCCAGCGAGCGACACATGTAGAGAAACAAACATCCAAGGAGAACGCGTGAGGAGAGAGAAAGAAAACCAGAGGAGTGAAAAAGCAGTCAGAAGCGTCCTGTGGCGAGGCCTGCAGGAAATGAAGTCAACAGTCCTGGAGAAATGAGAATGAGAAAAGCAGCTGTGGGGCCGCAATCCTCTGCTGTCCTAATCTGTGAGGCCTCGACGGGCCTCCTCGACTAACACGTGGTTAATGAGGAAAACCAGAAAATGACACTGAAGGTGATGACAGACTGGAATTACGTGCTGATTAGACTTGAGCCACACATACTGGAAACTCACGATGAAAGGTGGAGAGAACAGAGGCATTAAAATGTATGAAACGCTGGCTTGTAGCAGAGCTTTTGATGGTTTACATAAGTTTGAATAGAACATGAGCAGAAAAACAGGCATCATGCATAGGCTGTTAACCTCAGAGCAGCTAATCCCGGTTTAAAAGTTTCATAATCAGATTTATAGCTCAACACTTACGCAAAAGTTGCTTGTTTTAAAACCAGATTAGTTAACCGCTTTGAAATCTTTCATCCTATCTCTTGTGTAGAGCCAAAACAATTTTTATGCATCAATTTCTCTTGTTCTTTCATGATGTTTACAACCCAAAGAGGATTATAAACATCGTTCTGAACATTTACATCAAATGGTTTCACAGAAGTCTCCACATAGAGTGAAGAGGAGCGAGTGGGATGGTTGGGGTCTTTTCAGTGGAGGATGAGCCCACACAGATGGGCTGGGACAGAGGGAGCACTGATTAATGATTAATCTACCTTGGCCACAACAGAGAGGACGCAAACACGGCCCAGGAGAAGA
Organism: Thalassoma bifasciatum; assembly: GCA_008086565.1. NCBI lineage: Eukaryota > Metazoa > Chordata > Actinopteri > Labriformes > Labridae > Thalassoma > Thalassoma bifasciatum. Next base: position 404,292 of record RPOG01000350.1, read on the forward strand.
GCCACTTCAAACTCTGTCAGAGAAAAGGAGACACACAGGCGAGTATGCCATCATTCAGTGTGCTCACTGGACCCTGTGCACATTGTATCCTTAAGTGAGGGAGCAGTGAAAGAGAGAGCTATTTAAGGCCTCATAGAGAGCATACTTAAAATGAGCGAGTGGGCTGATGTATGTTTGTGGTTTCTGTGTGATGGATGTTTAGAATGAATAGGAGAGCACGTGACAAAGGAAAAACAGACTTTTATAAAGGTTTGTAGAATCAAAAGGCACTGAGATATTCTCTAACAAAGGCCCTTTTCAATTAACTTTTCAGATGGTGTATCACAAGACAAAAACATTGTTATCTTGATGAGACTCTGATATCTAATCTTTAAGATACAGAATTTACAAAAAGTTTCACTATTCTTTTATCTACTGTGAATTACTTTCATAGAAGGTAACAATTTGATAGTGGTATTGATGTGTAATTCACAGTCTGTTTAAAGAGGCCCACTAAAGGGAACAAGATAGCCGTTCACCAGCATAAAGACTCAAATACATTCAGAAATGTTCAGTTTCCTTGCAGGTGTGTAGCTCTTCTGACACTGCGTAAACTGAAATCTGAGAAAACTTTTATTCTTTATTTTAGTAGAAAAAAACTACAACTTTTTAGACCAAATATGAGCCCCATTCACCTGTCAAGTCAAGACAAATGTCTTTTTTCAAAACATACAAGGTTAGAAATACAGCCTGGATTCTTTGTAAAGATACAAATCTGCCAAAGGGGGCAGTTCGAAAAAAGAAAGATTCTTCATATTCTTGTTTGAAGACATAATTCATATTTAAAGAAGCTTAACAAGCTTTTATTTTCACCTTGATCTGAGATTATTTCTACTCTTCACTTGAAAATAAGGTACCGTTTTTGTCTTCTATTATCTTAAATCGTGATATTTCTCAAGACATGTCAAGTAACTGTGACTCACATTAACACAAATAAGACATTTTTTATTAGAAACAAGATAAAAATGTTCTCAGGTTTTAACAGAGGTAAACTTCAGAAAGGCAACAGTTAATATTTTTAGTTTCAAAGTAGGCACTTACCCACTGTGTGACCCAGTGAGTGAGAAAAGCTGCTTAACATGGCCTGCTCTTCCTCGTTATAATACCTTTGATGAATTCATGTATCAATTTTTGGTCCTACCACTGTTGTTCATAGGGGTTTCCACAATCAGTACAAACAAAAAGTTTTTGAAAGGTCACAATTACCAATAAATCAATCAGTCAAACTTTACTTATAGACCACTTTCGTACAGTAAAGTCACAAGAAAAAGGTAGAAACAGATGGAAATAATAAGAAGCCAGGCTCATAATTAAAATGATGGAAAAACATTAAGGCTGGATGTGAAGTTGCCTGAAACAGGAGGAGATGTGACTACAAAGTAGAAGTGGATATGACATCATGAAAGAAGACTGAAAATGAAAGAGTGTAACTTAGGAAACATGACAAAAGGACTTTTAAACAAAGATCCCAGCTTGACCCTTTTCATGCACTTCCTGCTGTTTCATCCCTCATTAACCATCTCCTAGACGAGCTGCGTCTTTCTTTTTAGTTTGGAGACTTTTAAAACTTGTACCCACATTCGTTGCCTTTTCAGAAATGCATCCTACCACACATCAGCTTTTAGGCATTTATCTGCTGTTTGCTGGCAGGGGAAAGGTGTGGGAGTCTACTTCTTGCAACTCAGAGTCAGTGGAGAGTGATGAAATGTTTTCCCCTTGTGTGTGGGTGGGACTAAATTTGTTTGGTCTCTGGGCTCTCTGTTTGTTTGAGGTTCAATATCATGATGTGTTTGTCCTTTCAGTTGAAAGATAGAAGACTGATGCATTTGCATTGCAATTTCATTACAGTGAATGCTGATACTGGAAAAGAGGCTGGTATTAAAGACTGTTTAGGTTTGATACAAATAAGAATGAGAGCATCTTTTATCCATAACAAAACAGGGAAATCTAAAGCAGCAAACTGGACAGTAATAACCTGTAAAGATTACAAACATCGGACAATTTAGACACCTCGCTGGCTCAGGGTTGGATGCTCTTTTGCCTTTAGATCAGTCTAATTTCTTTGTGGCATAGATTCAAGAGATTCTGGTTCATATTGTCCAAGAAAGTGCAGACTCTTTTCTTTCTTCGAGAAAAAAAAATTGTTTCTACCCTTTTCTATTCTTTTGTTATTGGCATGGGCTAAAAGTTGGTTTCACCAATAACCCTTGTATTCAACCAGAAAATTAAAAAGATGGAGCTTGTCTTTTGGCCCTCTCCATAACCTCTGTCATCTTTTCTCACCATTGCGACACTCTCTCTCCAAACTGCCAAGACGTTTACTTAGTTTGAGTGGGATCTGCCTGAATTTATTATACTAGCAACATCTCACCATTGTCCCTCTGTCATCTCTTCTCATAAACTTTGCTGATCTCTCATTAAAAGACAACACTACTGCCATCTACAGGGGTCAGTATGGCAGTACACTAGTTTACAAGCCTGATATTGATGGACAAGCTCCTCCAGCTCGCCCTGCTGAAAAACAGAATTGATGTCTATGTAAATCAGTTTTAGCCAATGAGTTAAGTGACCAGTGTCATCATGAAAATAAAAAAATATTAAAAGACTAACATGTAAAACGAACATACAGATATAATTAGATGGGTCAATTTATAAAGGAGTGGGATGATTTTGCATCACGTCGTTCTGTAGTTCAGTAAGGTGATGAATCAAAGGCTGATGTTACAGTCTCAGATCTGCAAATAACCAAAGAGGCTTGTTGGCAGCTTTTCCTTTAAGAGTATGATATGAAAAGACCTGAAGCAGTGGAATAGAGATGAAAATTTCTGTTTAAAATAATGCCGGCGCTATTGGTTTTTCTCGTTACGCTTCAATATCTTTCATCTGCAACAGAGCTGAGGTGATGAACAGACCAAGAACAGATCATGATGTGGATCTGCAATAAAACCTGCAGAGACAGCGACTCTGAGCGTGCAGCAGTGGGGATATGAAGGTGTGTGTGCGTGTACTTGCAAATGTGTGTGTTTGGCAGCTTTCATATAACAGATTAAAATCAAAACAGAGAGACATTCAAAATGAGGCAGAAAGGATGAGACTCCAGCCGGTGTTTGTGGCTTGACGAACTGTCAAAACACTTTTGCTGAGATTACCCACCTGTCACAGGAACGCTGTAGTGAATGTTATACAACACCGATAACACAATAGAATTTTATGTATAAAGAAAAAACTATTTCTGCTTTCACCTTGTGTCCTCAGTGCACCTGCCAAACCGAGCTCAGTCCTGGGTGTGTGGCCCTGTAAGGACAGGAGGCAGCTGAGACTCTTCACGCTTACCTGCATGAATCCCAATAATCTATTTATGCTGATTTATTACACCTTTTCATCATTTATTACATCAACACAGCTCTCAAAATAATGCTGCCATTTTTTTCTCCCTCTTCCTGTGTATTTTTTTCTGTCCTCCTTTCCCTCTCCATCTGTTCTCACTGGTGGCTTTTGATCAAACAGAGGAAAAATCAGCTAAAACTAATACACCTGCTCTGCCAGTCTGGCATGGAGAGTGCCAGACACCAGCAACTCAGCTTTCTGTCATGAGGATATTGAAAGCAACTGTCAGTCTTAATAATAATAGACCAGATACAAAACTCTATTTGGTCAATCATCTAAACATAGGGGATTAGTTTATTGTTGCAAATCAGAAAGACTTTTCTTGCTTTGATAGAGACATTCTTGCTGCCACTTCTTTGAAAATACAAGAACTTTTGTGACACTTGAGCCAAATATGGAACTGGCATCCAAGATTCTGGTTAATGGTGGGACATGCAGTAGCTTCAAGAAGTTATTGATCACAGTAAGACCTATAAATTTTAATGCTTTAGCTAGCAGGAGTAGAAATAGACAGAAACCAGTAGTTTTTATTCATTTATTTTTCACATTGCGAAACGCCACTTAGCTTTGTATTTAGAGCTTGTCATTGAATTTCAAGTCTCAATTGTTGGCCATTGACACCAAACTGTTGTGTTTTTAGTGGTGTTTTTACTGTTAAGTTCCTGTGTGTGTCTGTAGATCCTTTGTGTAACCATAGTTGCATTGCTTTCACCTGAGATCAGCTGTTAGCAGCTCATAGCATGTCAATGCTAACCAGTGCTAGGCCCCATGTTCCCTGTGGGCTGAGAAGAAGGAGGCAGGGATGACATGCTGATACTGCAGTGTGAGCTAAAAGGAGACAAAATCAATCCGTCTATTCCATCCATTGTTATGGATCATTGAGATCTATCCCTAATAAGATGGATGAGCCTTCCCTGCAAAACTAGCATCAGATGAAGTATCAGAGGGAAGAGAAGCATCGTACTATTCACAGAATGGCCAACGATGCTTGGTTTAGCTTCAATTATCAGGATTATGTCCTGCTCAGTCAGTTTTTGTGATGGGGTTTGCTGGTTTTAGTCTTATTAGCTGCACATGTAGCCTATAGTTCAAGCTTTTAGCTTAGACTCAAACTTGATAGGGTTTTGCATTTTCTCTATTCGTTTTACATAAAAAGTTAACTTGCCTACCGTTCAGAAAGTAAAAGCATAACAGTCTATGCTTCTGAGTCTGCTGTAAGATATGGAGCCGCACGGTCTTAATAGAGTTCTTCCTCTTGTCTGCATTATATCAGTCAGCAGGCAGGAAATTAGTAGTGACAGAGAGGTGCGTTTGAGTGGCTGCAGGTCGTTTTATCGATGTTAGACATGGAGAGAATGAATAGGGAGGCTGACTAAGGCCTCTCGGGATCCCTTTTTCAGTAGTGTCGATCTTACGAAGAAGCAAATCTATACAGCGATACTGGACAAGGGTGTGTGTGTGTGTGTGTGTGTGTGTGTGTGTGTGTGTGTGTGTGTGTGTATGTGTGTGTACACAAAACAGAAAACCGTCAAGAACAGCCCTACAGCCTATGAGCTCCCATGGGATCTGCAGGTTCAGACAAAAGAAACTGAACGGTGCCCAGAGGACTCTCATAAAGTCCCATTTCAAGCACACACACACACACATAAAAAGGGATAGTGCAGAATAAGACTCACTAACACACACACACACACACACACACACACACACACACACACACACACACACACACAAACACACACAGAGCTTACAGGGGTCCTTCAAGGGTGCTGCAGGCAGACGTGTTGTGTCTGGAGCTCTGCTTTTTTTATGACAGGTCGATGTAACAGACATCCTCCTTTTCCAGGGCCTTTGTTTTGTGACACCACACACACACACACACACACACACACACACACACACACAGAGCTTACAGGGGTCCTTCAAGGGTGCTGCAGGCAGACGTGTTGTGTCTGGAGCTCTGCTTTTTTTATGACAGGTCGATGTAACAGACATCCTCCTTTTCCAGGGCCTTTGTTTTGTGACACCACACACACACACACACACACACAACACACACACACACACACACTCACTTGAGTGTTGTCTTAATCCTTCAAAATTCCCAAATTCTTGGCCGCCCAGTGTACACAATAAGACCAGACGTGTTTCAACTTGACCAGATTTCATGGTATTATGACGAACCACTCACCTGTGGGACAAAAACTGTCCTAGTTTAGTAATTTTTGATTAAAATCAGATTAAATGACATTTGTTACTTGATAAGAATTAATCCAATTAATCTGCTACTGACTAAAAAAAGAAACATGTTTACGGTCTCATGTTGTTTGAGCTGCTGCCTCTTAAATACTTACTGCTCCACAAACACCCTTCCCTCTGATTGGCCAGCCTTCTGTAAAATCCTGTCTGGGGCAGAGCCATAGGCAGACCCAAGTGTTTGAGGCTCATCTCTGCAAAAAATATCATGAAGCAGTTCGGAGATCTTCATCATTTCAGTAGGTTTTGTGAAGACCCAGTGTTACTCTTATCTTCTTATCTTCTCTTCTAGTTGTAATGGAAACACCAGCAAGGCATCATTGTACTGTATCAAAACTTAAGAAATGTGTCTTTGATTTGCGAAGGTGTAATGGAAACGCAGCTCATGCTACTTCTCACCTATCAACCAATCAAAACAAAAAGGAGCAGCACTTCTGATTCCATTTGGTAACAACAATGGAGGAGAAATCAGGACCAACTCAATTATTATAGGGTACAGTTCTTTTATAATATTTTTAAAATCCATACAGAGCAATTTGGACCCAACTTTATGGTCATTTTAGAGGCAAACATAAGTGCTGGAAGACAACATTCGTAACCTGGCAACAGTAAGTGCAGGTAAGCCTCTCAATCAGAGGCCATGTAAGCTCGCAGGACAAAAAAAGCCTTAAGTGAGTATGAAGTGAAGTATGAGCACCTGAGGTTCACCTTGCGAGTGCTCCTCTTTCCAAGTATGCGATAAAAAGACTGTCATGGGTTTTTCTCACCCGTTGCTCTTTAAACTGAAATCATGTGATTTTTATCCACACAGTGTGATTACATATCAAGATTAAGTAAGGAGACTTTCCTTTTTTTTTCAAATGTTACGACATACCCCAAATAGGATTGATGGGAGTGTTATGAAACATGCTTTTGATGTGAAACACTGTGTCACTTTCCTGCTCTGAATTTCATGCTTTTTTATTTTAATGATGGCAGATCCACATTGGAAACATGCACACGCCTGCATGTCCCCTCAGAAGACTTCCTCATATGTTATGAAAACACAAAAGCTAGTTGTATTGCTCCAGGACAAAAACATCCTCCATGTGATGAATTCATTCAGCCAACCTCTCTTACTCCAATAAGCCTCCATCCCCGTCGTGGCATGTGGCCGCAGCACACGCATCACATGGGGGTGCTCTGGATTGAAATTCATGGATTCAGTATCTTCTTTTCTTCTTCCGCGCTGCACAATTATGAATACAGTTCAATGACAATAAGGCGCATTAAGCGTCCCACAGAGGAGGAAAGGAATCTGATAATAGAAAGCAGTGTTGTAGTGAGGCGGTAAGTTGATGAGTCATGGGGTCTGGGAGATTAGACAAGAGGTGCTTCAGAGGGGATTACAGAACATCTAATTCAGAGTAATAATAAATAAACAAAACAATCATGTTTGGAACAAGTGAAACAGAGAGTTGAGGCGTCTTCAGTCTCCCATGTGACCCTTGCCGCTGCTGCTGGAGGTGTTTCCTCCCTGACAGCAGTCACCGCTCTGTGATTTACCTCATTCATATATCACACTGCAGTGCTCAACCGGTGAAATCCAACCCGACAAATCCTCCCGTCTCTTCAGCCGCGCGGACATTCTGATATGCATGTTCAACACGTATGCAAACACTCAAGAGTGCACACACCAACATACCTTTTACCATTTAAATCCCCCGTCTCGTTCGAAATGTAAGCGGCTTTCCTGCCCGCAACTTACGCAAGCTGAATGTTTGTGTTTAATATTCAGATTAGCAGCCGAGTGTCCTACCTACCACTAACTTGTCAAAGGCTTATTCAGCTCTGATGCACGCCTTTGTTTCCAGGGATCTAGCAGCCGAGCAATGCCAGGCAGACAGCACATAGACAAAACATTCCAGTGTTATTAATGGGTACACTTTTCACCTCACGTAAAATGGTAAATATGCCCTCTGAGCGTTTGGCCATATGGGCTGCTTCACACAAACCAGATCAAAGAGGATTCATTTTGACTCCAGGACAGCTCTGGAATAACAGCTATCAGCATGGAAATACGTATTTTGAACCCCTCCCTTCCATACCAAGAGAAATGAGGGTAATATCAATCTGTTTGTAAAGGTAGGGTCTGCAGGATTTTCCTAAAAAAATAAGATGTCAACTTTTCAATAATAATCCTACTATACTACTATTGTCATCTATTGGCCTCTGTAAATGTGTGTCAGTGTCTTCCTCAACCCCCTCCTCTGCTTGTTTGTTCAGGTTTAGGTTAACCCCTAATGTTTCTGAGGGGAGAGAAGGCGTGGTGACCCCAGCCAATCAGAGCATGCACAGTAGGCAAGTGAGTTTGATGAGAGAGAGTGGGAGAAGCTATCCTAAGAGGCTATCAGAGCTGCCAAAGCACAGAGAGAGAGTGATACAATATTTACGAGATACCTCATTTACCTGCAGGAAGTCAGGTGTATGGTTTTTGAGCCTCCCCCTTGTAGAAAGTGATGCTGCAGGTGCTTGTAAGGGTAGTGAGTGTGTTTACGTAGCTACGGTGTAGGCATGTGCTACCACTGGGACTTAGCCATGGAGGTGGAGCCCAGTTTGGAAGTTGTGTTTACAAACAGTATTGAAAAATTCCTGTAGACCTTACCTTTAAATCCAATTAGAGAGATGCTTCTGGAACATGCTAGACAGAGAAGTGGGACCCAAAAGTCTACAATGTTTTCCTGACTGAAGTTTCACAAGAGCTCCATTGAAGATAGACCACTCACCTCTATAACCTCTCATTTTAAAAAGTGAAGCCAAAATGTGTTTTTGTGATTGATGCTGTTATACTGCACTTGTGACCTATTATTTTTCTGCCATGGCAAGTCCAAAAAGATCTAGCTGTAAAATTGCAGTTACTACCTTTTAGCTAACCCAAACACTTGTTTAAATTACGAAAAAATTGTTAAAGATATCTCTTTAAAAAAATATTTGAACCCTGTCCAGAAGCGCTAAAACCTGCAGTTTCTTAAGTGTCCACTTGAGGTTGGCTGCAAAATCCCAGAAACTACATTTACTACATTGTTTCGTATATTGTGACGTGATTGAAATATTCTTAAACCGTGATTCCCTTTGATTAATTAATCACTAAACCTCTAATTAATCAGATCAGCTTCAATTGAATCCCACCACTAGTTTTTAATCCATCTGAAATTTTGCAAGCTTCATATGTGATAACCTTGTCATCGATCTCTGCAGACTAAAAGAAGTGTTACCAAATTTCAGTTTCATAAGTGTACACACATCTGAAACCATGTGACCACACACTCACACACACACACACAAACCCTCTTCCCTTTCACCCTCACACAGTGTTCTCTGACCTGTGGTTGCTGCTCTGAGCTGACTGCCCGGTGTCTCATGGGACACGAGCAGCACATCCCAACATTTGACATTGCGTGATGCACCGACTGCACACTTGGCTGCAGCTGCTTTTTCTGTTTCACCCTCAGACCTCAGCGCAGAAACTGGACAGTCTCAAACTCTTTGTTTAAAAAAAAAAAAAAAAACATATTCTAATCATAAGTTCATTGTGGAAAAACTAGCTCCATAGGGCTGATAAAACAGAAAGTGAAGTAAATCTCACTGGGAGAAAATGATATTTGCGTCTGTTCGCTCAGGTTGAACTAAACGACTCCTGACGGTTGACCTGATGTTCTCCAACTTTGACAAAAACTCTGGAAAGAAAGGTTAAAGCTGCTGCAAGGACAAGGTGGTGCACATATTTTATTCAGGAAAAGTGACCTGATCTGTTCTGAGCATTTGCTCTGATGCACAATTCTGCGAAAACGAGCACAGATCGATTAGGAGTTGTCGTTCTTCTATTCTCTGGGGCTGTCGCAAAATGTTATGCATTTTGTCAAGGGCAACAACACATTTAGCTTACATGTATCCAACTGTTCTTCCATGCTGTGTTTTGAATGATGGAAAACTGCTTGAAGCACAGAATATATAATAAGAGTGTGACTTATAGAGGGAGTTGTTATAGAGGACATTGAAATGGATGGAAATATTTAAAGCATTTCCAAGTACATGCTTCAAATTTACAGGAAAAGTCAGACATAGAGACAGCAGCAACCGCTGGCAGAAGAACATATTCATACATAAATCACAGTTTTAAATTACAACAAGTACAAACTGGCGCCCCAGGCCATGCTGACATACTCACAGACTAATGTTTCAAGATTATTTCTATAGTCAACCAGATCCATCCTTGAACCAGCACACTAGCCTGAGGCCACATGGCTCCGTAACAATGAGAGGCCTATTACAGTGCAGGGATGCTAATAAAACCGTCATGCTTGTTAAATAGCCAGGCTAAGGAAGAATAAACGTTGAGCAAAAAGCCTGGTAATGATGATGGTTTTCACTGTTTTTATTATGTGCTCCAATAAGTCCTCGTAAAGTGAATCAATTGAATTTGACAGTTGTGGACAATTACTTGAATGAGTAGTCCGGTAAATATGCTGATGGAAAGATGCAAAGAGGAAAAGGCCACGAGAGACGCTGGAGACGGGTCTGTGTGGTTCCAGAGGAAGACGTAAACAAGATGGAGCTTCAGGTCACTCTGAACTTTGAGTCAGAAAATGTGGTTGGTGTGTTGTTGTACACCAAGAGGGGAGAGAACAATTTGCATTCATTGGAAGATTTAATTAGCTTGCTTCTTGTTTTTGGCTGCACATTTTCAGCTACATTCAGCATTTCTAAAGCGCACGTGTAATACATGCAAATGGATGCAGTTAAAGGCCTTGTGAGGACTTTATAAGTGATCTGGAAATCACATCTCACTTTTTATGAATCTGTCTGTTCATAATCAACAATTTAAATGATGTTATCATGTGAAATTGGTTATTTTTTAGTGTTACTTCTCAGCATTTGCACTAATTTTCTGAAATCTGTGTAGGTCATTGTGTCTTAATCAGAGTAAAAAACTGTTTTGTTATTTTTGATGAGCCACATTCAACTGACAAGTCAATATAAACGTCTTATTTCAAGATATTCAAAGACAAAAATGAGGTCTGAATTACTTGTAACAAGTCAAAAATGGGGCAAGAAAAGTTTGCTCATCAAGTTTCTTGAAAAAAAAGATGTGTTAATACAAGAAGCTTTTTTCTTACCCCTTTGGCAGATTTTTTGACTTGTTCCAAGAAATTCAGACCTCATTTTTGTCTTTGAATATCTTGAAATAAGACATTTAATTGGACTTGTCAGCTGAATGTGGCTCATATCAAGAATAATACAAATATTTTTACTAAAAAAAGACAAAACAACTTACTTAGATTTCATTTTTTGCGATATGTGGTTCAGTTCAATTTTCCCAATAGAACATATTCAATTTACAACACACTGACCAAAAGTCCCAAAGACACCTCTACAAACTTTAGCAGTGTGAAGCGAGAGCTGATACTTTTTTCTTGAAGAAAACTATGTCTTGGATTTATTTTGTTGTGTTTGTGGACACTTTCTTACTCTAAAGGTATGCATTCTCAATACAAATGCACACTTTGGAAAGAGCCATGTGTTTAACACAGTGGGTGATGGCGCTCATGGGAAAGAGTGTCCTCATCCCAGTAAAACTCTACCAACTCAGGCCAGAGTGGTCACTACAATTGATGCCAAACAAATAGTCCTCACAGTGTCTTTAGAAAGAAACATTTGGGAGAAAATTAAAGTCCCCTGAACTGATCGGGTTGGGTTGGATTGTGTGGTGAATTGTGAAAAGTTCAGTGTGAAAGTTAGCACTGCCCAAATTAGCATAACCTTACCTACTTTCTTGCATGACAACTGACTGGTGTGGAGTTTAAAGGGAACCCAAGCAAGTAAATGATTTGGTTAGCACTTGGTGGGAGAATAACATTACACATTATCCAAAATCGACATCACTTGTTCTGTCACTTTGTCTTTCTGTGACACATGGTGGCAAACGTCGCCCTCTGCCGGGCTGCACAGGGCTGCACCAAGGTCGTGTGTCTGCAAAACAAATATGACAAGTACTCCTCAAATTTCTCAGATTTTTTTTATACAACTTATAATAATTCAAATAAGAAAGAAGAAAAAAAGATCACAAGGAACCAAGATCCCCAACCCCATCAATATTTATGACAACAGCTGGTAGCGACACAGTCTCAACCATGATGTCACAGAGGTCAGAGGTCATCCTGGCTGGAGCCGAGGAGACAATCGGAGCCTGAGTCACCATCAGTCACAGCACAGGAAGAAGTGATAGACATTAGTGGGTCATTAGTCAGTGTTTTAAAGATGGGGTTATCTAAGGGTGACTTAGTTAAAGGGATCATTATGAGGACGATGATTTCACATGATGTCAGATCAGTCAGGCACACGATGAGATCATCCCTGTAGTGTAAGAAAAAAAGTGAAATAAATCACAGGAGTTATTAAGGCTTTCTTCTTCAAAGAGTGACACATTTTCCGTCTCATAAAAGTTTCAAGATGTTACCACAAACAGCTTTTGTAGTCAGACTTGGCTTCCGCGTTGTAATGATTTGTAAGTTATTTTGGGGTGATATGCTTAAAAATATCTAAAGCAGACGCTCTCTTTCCAAAACAGCAACTCCTCTCTTCTTCTTCCTCTTCTTCTTCTTCTTTTTCTTTCCTTATTTTTTCCCAAGACGCCTCTAGGAGTTATGTTTAGATGCGCAGTTGAAGTCACACAGAGGCCGTGACCCCTGTGCAGAGAGCGGGTCGCTGCCCTCCGTGACCTGTCTACATTTCCTCAGCATACGTGTTATTATTCAGGTATGCGGGGAGGAGACAGGGATCGGGTTACAGTGGCTGTCTCATTCATCAAATGCATGCGGGGAGACGGACGGCGAGAGCGCAGGATGATGAATATCAGCTGGAGACATCTATGGGGCACAACCTATCGAGCAGACGGTGAAAGAGGAGGAAAAAAGGAAAAAGTGACAAAAATATGAGGAAATGAGGGAGTGATGTGGTGAGGAAATGACACAGATACTCAGCGGGGAGTCTGTCGTTTCTGAGAGGCTTAGCTTGACCACAGGACCTGGACTTTAATTTAAAGATTGGTTTAGGTTTTCTGTGACCGCCTGGGAGCTTTTGCTCGATTAGAAGCTTCTTTGACTGGAAAACTACACTGTAAAAAAATTCCTGCTGTGTTTACAAAAAAAAAAAAAAAAAGGAAGCTGTGGTTGCCAGGGAAATTTTGCAGTATTTACAGTTAAATTGTAAATAATTTTACAGAACAACCCATCAATTTAACATTCATTGTTTTATTTTCAAGGTTTTTCACGTCTAGTACTTAAAGGAAAGCCAAAACAAAATAATGAAAAGAAGATTTGAACATTTTTAACATAATTTTAAACATAAATTAGTTTTAACAGTCAAAACATATTTCTATGTATTTTTTTTGTTAATTACAACAACAAAAAAATTGCAGTATTTTGGAAATTATTTTGCTGGTCATCAGGAGTCCACCGGTTGGGAATCATTGCTTTAAAAAGTAATACTGCCTTTTAATAAATTTTATTTAAGAAAAAAAATTACTCTTTAAAATTTTGAGCAACCACAGCTACCAATTTTTTTTTCTCCATAACTGCAACAGGATTCTATTTTTATTATTTTATTTTGCAGTGCACTGTTGATAGTTTTGCAGTAGCCCATATTTTTTAACATCCTGACACTGTAAAAATTTGGGTTCATGTTGTAGAAACTTTACAGATTTATGACATAAACACATAAAGTGCCATGTATAGAGAAAAAAAACATGCAAAGATATTTCGCCCAAATAATACAGTAAAATTAAATGTTTTCAAGCATTTTTAAGCATTTTTTTTTGTTGTTATTCTAATATAAAGATATATTTTTACGACAAAAGTCAAAGTGTTCTCCAGTATCACAATTAACTGTTGTTCAATATATTTCATACAGTAAAAGGAAAGGAAAGTTTGGTTTCATAATCCCTAATTGTTGCTTTTTTAGGGTGTTTTGCTGTATTTTTTGCTGACTTTTTTTTACAGTGTATCTTTTTTTAAAAATACTAGTTTAGAAATACTTTCCACAATGATGTCATAGAAACGCATGCACTCAAAGCAATTTTCAGCCCTGCTTTGTTTATCCGCTCTTCTCATCTCCTCCATGTATTCAGTACCATTTAAAAGCCCCAAAGCTGCACATTTACTGGCAGGTGAATGAATATGCAAGATCCAAACAATTCAAGTACTCTATAAATAATGCCGGCAGTACACACAAAAGCATTTCCAGACTCTTTGTAATTTGTCGTAACCCCCTCTGCACTGCTTACTGCTCACTCCATCTGCCTACAGGGCAGACCCAGCAGACCCAGCAGACAGCCTCTTCTTCTTCTTCTTCTTCAGGAGGATGTCAGATAGGTGCTGCTTACTGTCCTGGCTCGCTGCCCAAAACCTGAGAGGACTACAGGGGCTGGAATTTAAAATCCAGGGATGAAGACAGAGAAAAGGAGGGAGGAGGGGAGGAATTGATGTCAGGTGAGGTGCAAGATAATGGGGAAGATAAGATGGAGCATGAGGGAGACTGGGAATGGGGCAAGAAGGTGTCACAGTAAAGCTGAGTGGTGGGTTTCGAAGGTAGAAAGCATGTAATTTCTCAAAACTGCACAGAACTTGGAAGCATATTCCATATAAAAGAAAAGTTTGACTGTTTTTAATTAAGTGGCAAACACTTGATTTGATTAGGTTGTGTTTGGCTGGTAGTAAACTCAGGGTGTTGTACAGAACAAAACATGAACAAAACACTTTGATATTCCACGTAGGCAGGTGAAAGGGCAGGTCACTCCTGGAACAGAGCCAAATTCAACTTTTTTGCATGCAAGTGGGATAATTTGTTTTGTTTAGAGTGGTCCTGACTGAATTGTAGTGTGTACAAGGTCAGCGAAACAGGTGAGGGGTATTGAAATTCCATATAAAAGACAGCAGCTAAAATGGAGCATTGCAAACAACTTTTTTTTTTCTAAACACCAGTGCAACAAAATCATGCACTTCCTGCTCCTTCTCTCCATAATTCAGGGGGTCCTTGGTAAAAAAAAAATGTTAAAAAGCACTGGTATACAGTATTAAAAAAAAGTCTTTGGCGTTCCACATAGGCGCATGGAAGGGCAGGGAACCCACATTACAAATCCAAAGTACCAAATCTAACTTATTACATGCTAATAATTATTTACTCCAATGAGAGTGGTCCAAACTAAATGTAGTGTAAGAGAGGTTTGTGAAACAGGTGAGTGGTAAAAAAAAATTCAAATCGAAGAGCACCTTGGACATGACAATGCAGGTCAATATTTCCCTTTTTTTGCCAAATACAATACAAATCGTCATATATTGATCAATTTCATTTTATTTTTTTGTATTAACAATTTTATTTTTATAAAATATCTTAGTTTATACCTATTTTAACTCATAAACTGCCTTAATAAATATATTTCATTGGTGTGCATTAGTCTCAACAGTGAAATCTTTCTTTTACATGTGCTTTTGTTCTTCTTCTATTATCATCTTTGTTTTGTATTTATTTACTAATATTTGTTCAATCACTGTGGAGCACTTTTTACTTT
Organism: Thalassoma bifasciatum; assembly: GCA_008086565.1. NCBI lineage: Eukaryota > Metazoa > Chordata > Actinopteri > Labriformes > Labridae > Thalassoma > Thalassoma bifasciatum. The sequence continues at coordinate 419,578 of RPOG01000350.1, forward strand.
TTTTTGTATGAAAGGTGCTATATAAAAAAAAGTTAATTGAAAGATTGATTGGTATCCTTTATTCATCAAAATGGCAAAACATAACAATACATGCACAGAAACCTATACTCACAAATCCGTGCACCACAGACTACATAGGGTTTTCTGTTTTCAGAGAGGGGGTTGTATCACAAAAACTGAAAGCCAAAGCAGAAAATGTATGAATGAAACATCAAAGTTTGGTAACCTGAAAGGTGAAAATTTAACATTTTGAGAAATAAAGGTTGTATACAGGTCTCAAACAGTTTGGTAACTCAGCACAGCCTCAAAGCTGATTTCATACCAGTGACATTAGACTGAGCTGTATTGTTTTTCTCTTTCCTGTAAAGTATGTGCAACCTTTATAGTTTACAGGTTTTGTAGTCAGTACACCAGAAATCCACTTTGCATTTCTGTACATCCTTGCACACAGTCGTACAGCGGTTGCTCTTATTAAGTACCTGTTTTACATGCAGGATGCATAGATATTCAGACCCACCGCTGACCTTGTTGTTCGTATCAATCACCTGTGACCTCACCTGCCTTTTCGCTCAGATGTTTGCAATTATCTGCGATGTGTTTAGTGCATAGCGCTCCACTCAGAAACAGACTGTTAATGTCGTGTATGAGCTTTTTTTTTTCCTTTTGAAAGGGAGCACATTCTGTTGCCTTTGAGTTTATTATTCTTTTTACGAGACTTCCTGGAGCTATATCACAACCTTCCAGATTTTTTTTTTCAGCTGTGAGGATTGTGTTGTTTTGGATCAGAGGAGAATAACATTAATCTTCACAGCTGAAAAATTTAACCATTATAAGTCTGTGCTGAATGTTTAAAGAGGGAGTATCCTGCTTACCCATAATTTACACACAGACATAAAGTAGCAATGCTGGATGTCTAAACTAAATGTGAGCAGATTTTTACACATCTATATGAGTATATTATTGAAATCCTTGAATCTGCCTGTAAACTGCTCAAATGGTCTGTTCTTACAATAGCATGAGGTCTCCACGTGATCTTAACGAGACTCACTAAAATGATGATGGTGTCACAGTAGGAGACATTTCTCAGGAGGCTATTAATGATTTTTGAACGCAGAAAAATAACGTATCATCTGGAAGTCACTAAAAGGCTCTAAACTACGTAATGGAGAGATGCATTAGTCATTTTGTTGTTGAGAAGAATGAGAAAAAGCTTCAGTTTAATGTCTGCCAATCTTTGTTTTCTTGGCGATTACAGATAAGTTAAAGAAGCTCCAGAAGTTAATGTTGCTGTAACTAGAGCCCATTGGACAACAGCTAGCAATAATGAACGATCAACAAAGTACAAAAACTAGATCATGATAAACTCTAAACAAACAGACATGATGAAGAGTGCAGCTAGGAGCGAATGTGAGGCTAACTTTAGCTAACATTCGAGATGTTAAAGACAACTTTATATTTCTTCCTAGCAAAGTGATGTTGCCTCCAATACGACATTGACTTGCCTTAGAATAGATGAAGATATCTTAGTTAATTTTATTCATGTTAAGTTTATGTTGCGATCTACCACACAACTTTATTCAAAGAAGAAACTTTTCTGGGTTTTCTTGTGTTAAAGTTGTATGAACCCCATGAACACAGTTTGACCATTTTTGGAATTTGGATGTTGGAAAAAAAATCATGAAACTTTGCGAAAACTGACTTTCTGCAATGCATTTCAATGGACTTCCAGGCTGAATGTATGAGTGAATGGGAATGGCAATACACACTGTGATTGGCTCATCACGTTTGAGGGCGGGATTTGGCCCAGACCAATTAGAAGGAAGGTGGATTTTATAGCGGGGAGCCTTAAAGAGACAGTAGCTTGGACAAATTGTTTCAGTCAGAGGCTGAAATACGGATTTTTTGAAACTCCATAGTTAAAAAAAGAGGTTTTTGTTGTTGCATATCATTTAAAGCTACAACAGAAGGACTGTATAAAATGCATAATGCCCTGTCTTTATGGTAAAGTGAGAACTGTTCATGTACAGGTAGGGCATCTGTTCATCACACTGCATATTCCCACTCTTCTTGTCGTATGTGTGAACTGTCAGCACTTTTATTTAAATGTAAATGGCTTCAATCATTGCAGGTGAGTCGCCCTAAAAAGCCACTGCGCACTGGAGTATTTTAAAAACGTAATTCATCGACAGGGAACTATTCCTACTTTACCAAATAGCTCCATATAGTTCTAATAAAACCGACCTCAGAAGTAATCCAGCTTTCTCACAGCTGCAAAGGCGTCTCCCGTTCCTCACAGTCAATGCACGAACATTTACAGTACATACACTACATATCATGTGCAACAAAAATGTAAACACAGACATGCGAGTGGAACCAGAGATTCTTGCTTACATGTGCTTATTAAAGCATACCTCGCACAGAAAATTCCCACAGCAGCATGATATACACAGTTTCCCCCTGCAGAGTAATAGAAAGCACATGTGGCTGCAGCTTTATGAGCTTGTTTAGAGGCTTGAGCTTTACACTGTGTACCCACCTGCTCCATGGAGTCTACAGGAGAATACGTAGTGTTTCTATAGTGATGATGAGCACACAGCATGGACTAATTACTCATTGGAGGAATCATATATACCCTTAATTAATGTTTACATGTGTGTGTGTGCAGCCTGTGGTCCCTTACAGTCCCATTAAAGGAGGTCTCTGGCAGGGAAAGTAGTGCTGCACACTCTCAGCAGGGTGTGGTGGTGCTGGATTAAATTTCAAGTTTCTATAAGGGTGTGTGTGCACGCAGATGTCTTTGTGTCTAAGTGTGAGCATGTGTGTGTGTTTTTGACTCATTCATTTGGGTCATTCTCTGCTGTGATTGATCCAATAAATTAACTCATTGGATTTCCACCAAACTTTGATTTTAATAACCTGAACATGCATGACCCAGTTTTTCAAACAGCCTGTATAACACGCTTTCCTTAAATGTGTGTGTGTGTGTTTCATACTGCATGCTAGGAAAATATACAGGGGTCTGAATATAGATATAAAGCAGGCCAGGTCATTTGAATCCTAAAGCAGAAATTATGAAAAATACAATCCACTTCTTGCTTTATTATCCTTTGTCATTTAAAGGATTTACATTTATTCTTCTTTTTTGTTCTCTCTGGTTTTTCTATTTTTCCCGTTGCCTCCTTCTCGGCATCCCCCTCTTCATCTTGCCATCATCTGAGAGAGGACGCTCCTATTTTTCGTGTGTCTGTGTGGAGACTGCCACCGTGGCGCTACTTGTCAGGAGTATCTGACGAAACAGAGCCACAGCCGCTGAGTGTCAGAGGCCTGAGACGTCTGAAGCAGCCGAGGAGAAAGATCTCAGGGAGTTACAAATTATTGGTCCTCTGACAGTTATAGGCACACACACACACACACACACACACACATTCACATACACACACACACATGCAGAGAGAGAGAGAGAGAGAGAGAGATAGGGAGAGAACAACAGCCACAAATACACCAGTTGAAAATAACGCTGTGATAATACATACACCACTGTTGATAGAAAAATTCCACTATTCTTAAAGAAGACAGTAAATAATGCAGATTTCTTTCTTTCTTTTTTTAAAATTTCTTTTGATTTCCATTCTTCAACTGTCTCTAAATTTTTAGTTTTAGTCTTCATTTTTCTTTTTGTCTTTCTCTCTTTGTTACTTTTCTTTTTAGCTTTTTCTTTTTTCTTACATTACACAATTTTTCTTACATTTGTTCTCCTACCCTTTTTTCTGTTCTCTAGATTTTCTCTTTTGTACTTTCATATTTCTTCTTTCCTTTAAACTTTTTTCCTTTCCTTTTCAGTGTCTATTTTTTTCCATTTTTTCTTTTAATTTCCTAAATATTCTTTCTCTTTCATTTTCAGCCTTTCCTATTTTTCTATTTCCTTTTTCTGCTGTTATTTCTTCTTTTTGTATTTTTTCATTTATCTTTTTTTTTTCTTTCAACATTCTAGTGCATACTATTGTCTCCCTTTTTTCTTGCATATATCATGTTTTTTGCACTTTCATTAAGTATTTTTTAATTTTCTTAACTTGTTTTCATTTTCTTTATTTTCTATGTTATATTTATCTCTTTCTTTTTCCTTTTTTTTAATTTTTGATTTTTTCTCCTTTCCACTTATGACATTGTCTTTCTTTTTCCTTATGATGTTTGCTTTTTTATTTACAGTTCTTCAATCTCTTTAATTTTACGTTTCTTTCTATTCTCCTCCTGTTTTACCCCTTTCCGACTTTTTTTATTCTTCCCATTTTTATCTTTCTTTATTTTCCTTTTATGTATCTTTTTCTGTGTCCTCTTGTTTAACTTTGCTTTCTCTGTATCTTTGCATAGCTTTTTTTTTTTTTTTACATATTTTTTTGTAATCCTCCCTCTGCTTGTACTTCTCTTTCTTCTCTCCATCTCTCTTCTCCTGTCAGAAGACTCTCCATGTCTGTTTATAATAACTGATCCAACAGGCAGCAGAGTGTTATGAGTTGGAAGTGCTGAGCCTCCCTCTTTAAGCATTAAAGAGCTCGATGTTGAAATGCTGCCAGAGCATGAGGATGAAGAATGTTTTTGTATTTTTTTCCCCCAGCAATAATAAAGTCTCAGATATTACCAGTACTATTGGGTTATTGCTGGAGGAGAGCATATTGAATGTTCATCAAATAAAATCAGTGTTCCATATTACAAGTCTGGACCAGTTAAATAAGTATTTAAATAGAGAAATGTCAAATTTAACAAGAAGTTTCTTTTAATAGAGGACAGCATATGTTTTTCAAATTCTAATACCAGTTATTAATGGCAGGGTCTGGAGGACTTTCCCAAAAAATGAAATGTCAACTTTTACAGACATAATTCTGATCAATCGTCATCTTTAGGTCTCTATAAATGAGGGTCAGTGTTTATCTACAAACAACTGTGTTTACTCTTTTAAACTGTAATGACAGCAGAAACTACCAAAATGACCCTGATCAAAAGTTTACACTGCAAAAACTGAAATCTAAGCAAGTCATTATGTCTTATTTTTAGTAAAATGTGTCTTACTATTCTTGATTTGAGCCATATTTACTAGACAAGGTCATAAAAATGTCTCATTTCAAGTTTTTTAAAGACAAAAATGAGGCATCAGTTGCTTGTAACAAGTCAAAAAAAAATCTGCCAATGGGATAAGATAAAAGATTCTTGTTTTAAGACATCTTTCTAATTTCAAGAAACTTCCCAGGCAAATTCGTCTTATCCCATTGGCAGATTTTTTTGACTTGTTACAAGCAATTTACACCTAATTTTTGTCTTAAAAAAAACTTGAAATAAGACATTTTTATGACCTGGTCTGGTGAATGTGGCTCAAATTAAGAACAATAGGACAAGTTTTACTACAAATAAGACATAATGACTTGCTCTGATTTCCGTTTTTGCAGTGTACACACCCCAGTTCTTAACGCCTTGTTTTGCCCACTTCAATGTCATTGCCAGCTTGAAGTCTTCTGTGGTAGTTGTGTCCTGATTTTTTCAGGTGATAAAGCTGCTCATTTTTCTTGGCAAAAAGCCTACAGTTTCTGTAAATTCTTGGGCTGCCTTGCATGAACTACAGGTTTGAGATCGCCTCAGGGTGGCTCAATAATATTGAGGTCAGGAGACTGAGATGGCCACTCCAGAACCTTCACTTTGTTCTGCTTTATTTTGTCAGTGTGAAAGGGTATGGCCGACTGAAGTGACAGGTGGGCACTGAATACTTTGGCTTCACTTCTTGGGAACTGTCCCTTTTTATTCCGGCTATAAATACTTCATATTCCCCAAATAGGCGCCATTTATTTCCAACTTGGCCTAAACATTATTATTTTGTGCTTTATTGTGCAAATATTGTTTTATTGATGAAAGCTACCCTTATAATGCACTTCCCTTTATAACAGAGTATAAGTTAGTTTCCACAAATGTCAGCCTTAATAAATGACTCCCCCAATAAATCACCTCCCCTCTAACTGAATTCATAATGGTACACCCTCATAAAGATAAGGCGTCGTACACAGCTGTTGTGTGTCCGCTTCATGTTCTTTTCCTTATTATGACTTATTACAGACGTGGTTGATGCGTGCAGCAGGAAGAGCTGCCCAGGTGAGCTAAGCAGAGCAGACAAGGTCAGTGTAAACAACCAGTGAGCAGCTGCGGCTAAAAGCTAACATGAGTAAGGAGGTGAGGCAGTGATGAGGTGTGGCGCCAACTCCAACCACACACACAGAAATACACACTCATGCCCATACATACCAGGTGTGCACTTGACACATGGTGATAATGGCATGCAGCATGACTAATACACAGAGCCTGAGCGGTGAGAATAGGGGCATATGGAGATCATCACTCACACCCAGAGCGCACACACGCTAGCGATAGCGGCAGTAGAAGATGTATGGT
>RPOG01000351.1:0-48694 GCA_008086565.1 Thalassoma bifasciatum
TGACAGTGGGGTGTCAGAACTCACTGACAGCTGACCCACACAGCCTGCATGACTAATGAAAGCTTACTCACACACACGCACACAGACACACTTCCTGAAACTTAACCTGTATACAGAAACAAGCTGTCTCTATCCCTTTTTTTCTGTCTCCACATTTGTACTTCCTGTACTTCCTGAGTGGCCTCAGTGTGTGTGTGTGCGTGTGTGTGTGTGTCTAAGAACAGCTGTGCACTTCCGATCTTCCACCCCTCCCTGTGGACGGTTCACACTGTGCAGGTGTGCACCAGCTCTCCTCTGTGTGTCCTACACACACACACACACACACACACACACACACACACACACACACACACACACGCATGCATGCGCACACACATACACACATGTAAGCACACACACACAAAAAGTGAAATCATGTTGAAATATGTGAGGAACAGGTTCAAGAGGTGTGGACAACAAAAAAATTAGTTTTTTTGTGTATCATCTTGTAGACTGAACAGCATCTGCAGCCTGTAGAAGATTCTTTCTGCTTTTAAAAATCTGTGAGTTTCCCTGTGCAAGTGTTGTGGTCATTTACTGTTATTGAAGGGGGATTAAGTATTGTACTCATTGGGAGAGTTATAATACCATTATTTCCACCAATCAGTGATAAAAAGGAGCCAAATTTCAAAGTCCTAATCCATTCCTCTGTACTTTGGCATGGTGATTTCAGGGGTGAATACAGAAGTTACGGAAACAAATTATATTGAGGAAAATAAGTAAATACTTGATTCCTTGGCAAAAAGCAATACATTATCTCCTTGTTAATTTTAAAACTCACTTTGCCAGGGTGGATGGCTAAACCATAGCTGATTTGATGCTGGTTTGACCCACAAAGGCTATAGCTTTTAAAAAACTGTCACAGTGGCTCTATGACAGTAAACGTTCAAAGGCATTAAATTCTTGTCTGCCTCTTGATTCAAAGTTAAGTCACTCTCAGACATGAACGCTTGTCTGTTAAGAATCACACTAAATTGGGTCTTTCCAATGACACTGGAGTTAACCTCTGAAGTCGCGCCAGGATGTTGGTCATCCATTCGCCAGTTATATGACTTTGTCAAACATCAGAATGCTATACGACTAAAGATGCCCTGCCCTTCTTTATTTAAAGCCGCCCTCCAAAACTACCTCTTCAGGCTTGCCTCCCCCGAATAGCTTTTTTTTTTTTCTCTAACAACCTAGCATTTGCCCATTGTACAGCATCTTTAAGTTCCTTGAAATGTGCTATAGGAATTAGGTGTATTAATATTAATTTTACTGTGAAATGTGTATCCCATTCTTTAAGTTTTATTCCTAAAAAGTGTTACTACCACTCCTAGTCTCCCCTTACATTCTGTGTTTTTCTGATCCATCAGCAAAAATCCCTCAGGAGAGAGGATTCTGTGGTTATTCATGAAAGTGCTACTTGACATTTCCTGATAGACTCAAATGGAGTTCAGCTTTTGAATTCAAACATGCACATGCACAAGAAGTTTCTCCTGCCAGAGTGAATCTCCTCTACTGATTGGTTTACATCTATTTCTGATTGACGGCTCTGACACCAGACAAACAAAACAAGAAAAAAATACCAGAAGATACACTAACTATTTCATCCTTGAAGAGATGCCTGGTCAAAACTTTTCTTTTATAGTGCAAGGCTGGCTGGCATGTCAGTATACTCGCAGTGTATAAATGTATTTCACAAAAGACCCTGTCAAGAGGTTTTTACTGATTTTGAATGTAGCAGTCTTATACTGTCATCTTTTTATAACCTACAAAACAAGGTCATTATTGCTGAGGTTGTTTTTTTAAATACTTATTTTAGTGACTGAGATTAGGAAGAGTTTCTTATACAATGAACAGATAAATAAATAATTTGATATAGCCCTCATCTGAACATGACACCCATAACTTCAATCCAAAAACTTCTTTCCTGATTCTCCGCAACAAACAGGCAGAGCTGACCAAGCTTCCTTAAAGATATTTCACTTTCAAGTACCTTGTACAACTTCTCTTCTGTAAAAGACACTATGAAAGTTAAATGTGGAGCAAAGTGTTGAGCTAATGGATAAGGACACAGACAGACTGCTATGGTAAAAAGTTTTCCACAGTTTGAGCTAATGTTTCAACTTCACACACACACACACACACACACACACACACACACACACACACACACACACACACACACATTCCTGTGAGGGCACAGTCAAGTGTTCAGTTGATGTTTTTCTCTCTTCATGAATATTAATGATCCACTCTCTCCATCAAAACACAACCGGTACTCATTTACACAGACCTGCTTACAATTACAATTACAACTACAATAACACACACACACACACACACACGCACACACACACACACACACACACACACACACACACACACACACACACACACACAAACACTTGTGCACAGATAAATGCTGCAGGTAAAACTCTTAAATGTCATCTGGACCTCATGGACTTCCCTTTGCCTGTGAGAAGTGATGATGTTTAGTATGCGTCAGAGTTGATTAACTATGTTATAATTTTTAAGAGTCAATGATAAAGAAACTCAAAGCACACAAGAAAAAAAAATCATTTCTGATCACACTTTCAACATGATATCCAGATGGATGGATGGGTGTGTGGCGTATTATTCTGGGTAGATCCTCCCCAAAGAGATCTATCCAGAGATAGTACTTAATCAGAACATAACTCTTCAAACGGTTTGCAACAAAAGCAAATGCTTAAAATGACAAAAATTCAAAGGTAGACGATAGAATAGACAAACATTAAGAGAAAAAAAGAGGACGGTTTGAGTGTTCAGGGTGGTGGAGTTGGAGACTTAGGGTTGTGCACACTGGTGTGCAAGGCTGAGCAGTGCTGTATCCAGATTTGCAGTCAATTAAGTTGGATTTAGTGGGCCCATGATGAGATCCTTACTGATTGTGTGTTTTCATATTGGACTGGAGGTACAGGTAAGCCAGGTAAGATGCTTTTCTCCTCTCTGTCCCCCATAGCTTTTCTCTCTCATCCCTTCTTGCCCTCAGCTCTGATGCGTCTTGCAGACAGAACGCAAAGAGCAGAAATAGCTTCCCGTAATCAGGACTAAACCTCCCCAGAGGCTTGCCCATGAGAGCCTCACAAACAAAACACTTTATGAACAAAGAAGTGACACACAGGCACGGGCCCCTGACTGGTAGGTGAGAAAAAGTTGATACGAGGAAGTGCATCACCTTCAAAATCACACAGCATCTATCAGGACAAAAAAATAAAAGCCATATGCTTTTTTATTCAATTCATTTCAAGAGCCTAACTTCAAGTAAATCTATTGTGTCTTGTTAAACATCCAGGTGAAACTACACCCAACAGGGAATCAAAGACTAGAGACTGTCAGAGATTGAACCAGGTGTGGTAAAGACAACTTTGACACAAAAGACAAATGAAAAAGGATCTGTACAAAATTAAGTGACCAAAGTCAAAGAAAAATACAGCCATTTGTATAAAGATGAGAAAAAAATGACATAAAGGATTTCAAGTGTATGAACAAAGACAGAAGAGAACTCTTTGGGGTAAACTTGAGTCTGGGCCATTAGCTGTTGTACTTTGAATGCTATGTTAGCAGTTTACAAATGCACACACACACACACACACACACACACACACACACACACACACACACAAAAACAACAGTTTACACAGCACTTTATTTCCCCCATTAATAAGCTCAGCCTAGCTTGTCCTCTGAGCACCCATATATTATCAGTGGGAAAGCCTGAAAGGTGGAGAGAGAGTGCATCTGAAGTGTAGTGTGTGTGTGTGTGTGTGTGTGTGTGTGTGTGGGAGGGGGGCAGTGACTTCAAATTGAGATTTCAATTCCTTTAATCTCCTTCGACTAAGTAAGCTAAAGCTCACTTGTTGGCCAAAGTGATCCAACACCGGGATGAGATCAAAACGTTGTTCCTCCATAACATCTCAGCTGGTTCGATCACCATTTTTTCAGGGCTGGCACTTAAGACTGTCCCCTTGTATGAGTAAAAGAAAAATCCAAATTCTGGATTTTTAAACATTTTAGTGTTATTTTTACACATCAGACCTAACCTACAGCTTAGTTTAACTGATATGAACTGAATTCTAGAGGAGCCTGATTACTAAAATCTCAACCACCCATACTATTTCTGGAGGTTGTAGACAATAACAAGCAGACTTGCATGCTGAGAGCGCAGCTATCTAGACAGAAAGTATAGAGTATGAGTTCTGTACGATAAGATGGCCCTATGACATTAAGAGCTTTTAAAGTCAGAAGAAAAAAAAAAAGAATTATATTCTCGACTTTATGGGTGTCAAGTGTGGAGAGGAAACCAAAGGACTAGTTTCTCCTTGTCACTCTAAAACAAGACGTGGCATATTTTCCTGATGTTATGAATATGAAAAGACACCGTCCTTGAGACCCAGAAATGACTGGTAGCGTCTTTATCCAAAATTTCAAAAGGAAAAGAGAGGTTAGATATTTGTCTGTTGGCCAAAGAGCCTGAACTAAGTGAAGGCTTTTTAAGAAGATGCGTCATTGCAGCAACTAAATAAATCCTCTTTGCCAAATACAGAGCAATATAACAAAAGCTCATTTACTGCAAAAAGAAAACACAACTTATTTATATCACAGCCTAGTTCAAAACTTGTTTGGTTAGACTATTTCTCAATCTTCTTACACTGATTCTTTTATTTTTAACTCGTGATTTCAATCATCAAGGTAGTAATTGCTGTTTAACTGAAGCTAACTTAGAAACAAGATGATTTTGCTTATACTATATTTTAGCTTCATACAGTCTGTGGTTTGCTCATGCAGCTCAGCTTGAGTATGTCAAGTTTTTGCACAAATTTTTGCAATGATTGGGACCCTGCAGTTCCCTTCTTTTCTTCTCTAACAATGGAAGAATCCCCATATAAGGTACACATGTGCTTCTGTGAGTGAATGACTTTGTTTAATCTGTAGGTTGTGGCTACCACAAATATGTAAACTCAACTTGGTGAAACAACTAAGGTTCCAGTGTGATATCATTATAAATGATAAATAGATATTATTGCTCAAACATTTGGCCCCTGATGGGCTTACTCTCTAGGTTAATGAGTATACATATGAATGCAAAGTGACAAAACTGTATTAGTATCATATACAAGCAATGCAGTTTGATGAAGACCAAATAAAGTGTAACATACTAACACACAAAAACCGAAACAAACACATAATAACACACAACTTGGAGGCAGGAGGCTGGACAGCAGGAGACATGCTGGGAAAACAGGGATTGTTGTTGAAATTTTGATCTCTATCGAGGAGCTTTCCATCACAACTCTACAGGACAGTAAGAAGATGGACGGACAAATTTAGGGAGGGTCGGTTATGGATGAATGAAGGAATAAAATGTGCAGGCACACACATACACACACTCAAACTCACAGTGGAGCAATAAAAAATGATAGAACAAGTGAGTTTGTGCATGACTGGAACACAGGACATGACTGCAGACTAACACAAGGCACAGCACAAACTCATTGCTACGGGAGCTAGCTATGTGAAGAATGTGTACTAATTGTTTCATCAAGCTCTCATTGGCTTCTCCAAATGTCAGCATTTCCAACTGAAACACGGCACGAGTGCACGCACAAACAATCAAAACAAAGGGAGGGGGGTGCAGACAGACTCAAAAGAGTGCTGGATTATGAGGATGTTTCGATGTCAACAGTAAACCAACTGGAGGAATGAGTCGTGTATCCTGTTGTGACAAAAAGACTAATTAATGATTCCCTTCATTTCTACCACCATCATTTGCCTCAGAGCAGTTCCAGGCATCCTCTTTATAAAAATAAACAGCAGTTTAAAAATCACAGAAGGAGAATTCACAGACCACGCAAAATGCAAGAGCACGACACAGACCTTTGAGATACCACGTCAGTTTGATGCAGCAGAAAATATACCAGGCTTCAATGTCATAGGAAACCCTTTTTAAGCATACAGGACCCATATAAAATTGAGAAAGCAACCAAATTGGAACTCTCAAAATTGAAAAAGCTATTCTATTAACTTTCTGCAATGAATCAGGATTAGAAGGAAATCATTTAATATCCCTTCAAGCAACTAGTCTGTACTCCGAATGACTGTTTTTTTCAGTGTTTCAATCTCTATTTTGAGATTGATGCCTGTTAATAAGCTTGTAGAGAAGGCTCTAGGTATCATGTGTAAATTTTAGAGGAAGTAAAAGACCTTCCAGTACTCAAAGTTGGCCAATCAAACATGTACTTCTCAAATACAGAAATTTTACAATGTTAAAAATTCTGGCGAGCAACAGGATTCTCCTTCACTTTTGAAGGTGTGACCAGAGACACAGCTTTGCAATGGAGGGTAAGTATATAAAATAAAGCCCCTATCAACAGTAAAGACACTTGCTTTAAGGAAGTCTGAGAGGGACTTTGGCTCATAGCTCTAAAATAATACCACCTGTGCATATACTATCCAAATTTTGAACAACAGGCCGATTAATGCTGAAAGCAACTCCCTTCCACGGATCTAAAACTGTCAGAGGATCCTGGTGTAATCGGATACACAAACCTTTCAAGCAACCTACACCTTTGATCAATCGCCAAATCCTGCCACTGACCACAGGGATTGCAACGTCTTTGTTCACACTGAATGATAGTGCAAAAGAGAAAAGAGACATTTCTGAGTCTGGGTTTAGAGATAAAGGGTAAAGCCATCCAGAGTTATGCTGTAATTTGACACACAGCCTACGATATATATAACGAATCATGTCAGAAAGGTTGAGAGTACAAATGGGATGAACAGGGAATCTAGATTATTTAATCATACTGCTTAGTGGAGCATTTTTGGTGCACATCATAAAGCAAATGAAAACCTTTTCATGTGAGGACTGAGCAAGTGTAAGTGAGGTTTTGAAGACAATCTCAAATGGACATTCAAGTCTGCAGTAATCTGATACAAGTACAGTACACATACACATGTTAGTGCAGTGTTCAAGTAAATTCTGCAACAATGAAAAGGAAAGATGAACATGTGGGAAAAAAATGGGAATTCATTCTGTGTTTAAGGATGACATATGACTAATGTGAAATCTGAGAAACAGGCTCCCAGGTACGAAGCCAAATACCACCTGAGACTAGTAAACGTCTGTGTGTGTAAAGACACTTCATGGATGACACAAAAATTAGATAAAAAAAGAGCTGTGCAGGAAGAAAACTACATAGTTGTGGGCCTCCTGGAAAAAGCACTTCTTTAGTTATTTTTATTTATTTATTTATTTATTTTTAAACAGGAAGACTCTCTTTTATCAAACCAGTGGCGTTCCAACAAGCTTCAATGTTAACTGTGTCCATAAAGGCCAGAATCTTTGAAAAAGACTTCGTATTGGCTGGAAGAATGCTATGGTTCCTGTTTTCAAGTCCACTCAAGACTATTCCAGAGGGGCTTCTACAAGAAGAACACTCTGCATCATTTGCCAATGTAGGAAAAATGCTGCCAAAAAAAGTCAGCTCGCTTATCGTGTCAGAGGAAGCAGTTTGACTATCAGAGCAAGAAGTTGAGGCTATCTATCAAATGCCAGTCACAACCAAAAAAGTGTGCCTCCTTTCAGGTGATCTCGAGATAATAAATCTTGTGTTTTACAAAAACACACCACATTCGAAGATTGTGAAATTTACCCACCTCAAGAGCTGCAATGATGTAATATGCAAGTCTGTTTCAGTCAGAAGCCATGGAAAAGCAGAGAACGTGGAAAGCTTTTTACTCAACACTTGGAGACACAAGTATCTCCGACACCTGACAGCCTTCTCTGGTAATTCTCATACCTTAAACTGCTGCTCTGTGCTGGATCCACTGTTTTGATGGACATCTGTGGGGACACTGTGTGTGGGATGGTTGGGGAAACCTTTGACAGTTTTGAGTATTAAAACAAATCATACTTTTCACTTGTCCTCTTTTTTTCTTGTGGTGCCTCATAAAATGACTGCACAATAATATATATCAGGATAAATAAAACAGTAATTAATATGTGTTTAAAGTACAAAAGAAATTATATTCCTGAGTAAAAGTTTCACCCCCACAGGAATGTTTCCAACCAGATTTGGTTAGATCACCACATTTTTTCTCCTCTCACTAACTTAGCAGACAGAGCCACTCTGATAAAGTCACCAAATGGCTTTTTTTCCCATCTTGTAAATAAAAGTTTACACCACACATGGACAGCCAATCAGCCACCTACCCTGTGAACTAAAGACCTGGCTGGCTGATCTACAGAACAGTGCCAGTCTCAATGTGCCCCTGCTTTTCCTCTGAGACTTTGCCGAGTTCTCAATGCATCTGTCCACGTCCATTTACCCATCTGTCCATCTGTCTGTCAGTCCCTGTGTGTGTGCCACTGTAACCCTGTACACCCCTTGTGTCCAATCAGCTCATCTGACCCAGTCAGACAGTGGAAGCACCAGGTGCCAGATGCCCAAATATAATTGGGAGGCCAGGTTGTTTCTAAATACTGTACACTGCATTGTTAGTGTTAGACATGAGCCTCTCTCAGCTCCACCTCTGTATCTTTTATTTTGTTTCACTTAGGACTGAACATGATGGTGTTCAGGTACTGACAATTCACAAACAGAAATGTTGACCATAAATGTTTGTAAGCAGCCTACTTTTGAATAATTACAACACAATGTTAATACTTTAAATTCCATCTTTGATTATGTAAACTAATGACACTTAACGTTTTTTATAGGAGGCGACCAAATGTTAGTGGTGGTCTTTCAGGTGTCCATCAATGTCTCCTCTTGTGCATGTGCTGACACAATGAATGTTATAAATTCCTGTCACACATTGAATTAGTTGAAAGGTGCAACGCCATATGAGGAAAAACAGCTGTCAAAGCTAACTGACAGCTGATCCAGGGATGATTAGCTGACAACATGTTTACTTAGAATTCACTCAATGTGGCCACGTCAGAGGAGAAGACGTCCCATGCTTCTTAATCACATCCCTCCTCACTTCCTTACTCCTCCTTTTCATTTTCTTGCATCTTTGGTCAGGTGGGAGGGACTGCAATATAAAGGGGAAGGGGAGGGGGTGTAAGAGTAAAGTTAAGTGCTTTAAAAAGCAGCCAAAATCCCTGTTATGTATTCTGGTCTTTATGTAGGATGAGCTGACTTTGACAGGTGTGAAACAGTGAGATAAAACTTTACTTATCAAAAATAATTGTAAAAGTGTCATTTTTGTTTTTATGATGTGTGATTAAAAACTTCAATTAGCAGCTTAACTTTTATAAGAACCAGTTGGTAAACTCACTCTGCCATTGAGACAGGTATACATGAGTCTGTCTGTTTTATACTTGATTATCAATGAAAAAACCTTGCACAACAAAGATTGTGTTATTGTTTTTAACCACTTAGCAGCCAGCTTTTCAACTATTTTCAACTGACAAAAATTGTAGTTTATCTATACATTTTCTGTCATCTATCTTAAAAACCAATGGAGAAGTATCTTTCTGCTGTTGTTGTCCAAGCTTGACAGCTTTCAGGTCAACCTGTTTTCTTCCTGCTGCCACAGGAAAGTGACATGTTGTGTTTCAAAGGCAAAGAATAAGGCATACAAATTTAACTCATAGTGGCTTCAAATTTGAGACCTTTCATTTGTCAAAATACGTAGCCACATCCTTGGACTGAAAGGGACCCTGTTTTTAATTGGGATTTGGGTTTTTTTTGTCTTTTTTTCTTTTTTGTTAGACAGCTAACCTGGCCAAAAGTGACTTGTATGAAAGTTCAGCTCCCATCGCACCAGCACACAAGTTTAGTCTGTTTGAAAGCCTTTCCAACTCAGCCTTATGTCTCCAGCTGAATGATATCCAGCAGATCCCCAAGAACAGACAGTGCCAGCCTCAGCTCACTGTCTGTCCCCATCGCTCCTACTTTCATTCACTTTCCTCTTTTTCACAGCCATTTCATGCCATCTCTCTTTCAAATAAAATCCCAACCATGTTGTTATTGGAGGTGAACATACTACTGTCAGATGCCCCTTGCTAACCTCTTTTGTAATACACTGCACACAAACACACACAAAGACGTGAAAGACGAGAAGACAGACAAATCTCTTTGTTTGCATCCCCTGAGTTACTTATTTAAACTAGAAAAGCAATTTCTGAAGAAATTGCGCTGTGAATGCAGAAGCTGAAGCAGCTTGTGCTGAACTGCTAATGCAGAATCCTGAATATGCTGAATGACTGAATTTATCTGAAAATGGTTGAATGAATCTTGAAAAAGCTTGCACTTAACTGCTGAACGCAAAATGTTGAAGAAGAACTCTTGAACATGAACATGAAATCTTGGATGAAAGGATGAATGGAATGAAATAATGTCCAAAATGAAAATATGAATGGGTGAATTAAAGAATCATCTGAATTAAAGGAAATGGATGAATCACAATGAAAGAATATTTTATCCCTAGAAGTTGTGTAGGAACTATCAGAATTATCAGATGTTTGAGACAGTGAAGTGAGTGTGTGTGCTGTTGTGATTGTGTATGTGTGTGTGCTTGTGTGTGTGTGTGTGTTTGTGTGTACATGGTTAATATGCTTGTGTGTGTTGTGTATGAGTGTGTGTGCTTGTGTGTGTGTTTGTGTGTGTATATGGTTAATGTGCTGATGTGTGTGTGTTTGGTGTGTTTGTGTGTGGGTATATGTTTGGTGTACTGTTGTGCTGTGTGTTGGTCAGTGATGCAGAGAAACAATCACTTGAGTATCTTTCTTCATCAGTGTTTTGATCTGTAGGTATAAACAGGTGTGTCAAATCACAGGTCTCCATGGTAACCTGCTCGTTAGGCTGTTTGAAGCTGCAGCTGTTTGATTTAACTGACAGACAGTTGATGAGGAGCTGGATTTGAGCCAGGGATAAGGGTGTGAATATCCTTAGGCTGCACAAAATCCTTAAGGGCTAGCAGAAAAAGAAAACTATCATAAGATACACAAGGCTAAGGAGTATCTATTGATGTAAATTCCATGTCTGTTAAGCCACAGGTTTTACCAGAAATGTGAGTTAAAAAATTGTTACTTTTTCTTAATCTCTCAGAAAGTCCCTTGAGATTTAACATTCGAGCAGATGGGGACAGATGATGACTTTCTGTGACAGTTGGCCACCTGTAGGCTTTGTCCTTTGTCCTTTTGGTGTCAAGCGTCCTTAATCACAAGCAGAACAAGATTACCTACGTTTTGAGCCCAAATTTGAGTATGTGGAGTGAAATTTGTGGCCCCTAGGCCTGTTTGTCCAAAAAGTTTGCAGGTCATTTCTCTCCTAGTCCACACTCTAAAATTCAAATCTTCACTCTACAGTTTGAACATTCCACCACATACACACCAATGTTAAACTGCTGCAAGGGCTGATAAACTTCATGACCTTTGATGGAGTTTTTTGAAGAAACTATAAAAGCTAGAAAGAAGCTGAAATATACTGAAGAAAGCCAAATGATGGCTGAACATTTTGCAGGTAGAATGAAGTTTCTGGCTGAAAGTATGACTGAATGAGAAGGGTCTGAATGAGGCTGAAGTAATTCCCTGAAATCTTCAGAATTTGAAGCTCTCCCAGTCATTCCAGATGGAAGAAAAATTGTGAAAAAAGTGAAATATCTCTGAAAGTATAAGTGAAACCGGTCTGAAAAGTCATAGCGCACCAGTCCTGAACGAGCCGGTCGTTTTGAAGTTTGAACGGTGAAAATCGGTTGAAATTTGTGGGAGAAGAAGCGATCCAAA
Organism: Thalassoma bifasciatum; assembly: GCA_008086565.1. Classification (NCBI taxonomy): domain Eukaryota; kingdom Metazoa; phylum Chordata; class Actinopteri; order Labriformes; family Labridae; genus Thalassoma; species Thalassoma bifasciatum. The sequence goes on from RPOG01000351.1 coordinate 11,801, forward strand.
AAAGTGGACGGAAGAAGAAGAAGAAGAAGAATCTTAAACTTTTTTGACACAGAAGAACATAAGCTGTGAATGCCTTGCTGCATTCACAGCAACAAATTGCCTAAATATTGTAAAGGGCATCAAGAGACAAAGTCAACTCAACATGTCCCTAAACACACATACACAAGCAGACAGGCAGTAATCCAGTGTCTGTTTAACCTAAAGCTGGCTAAAACCGAGCCAGAGACATAGTTTCAGAGTAATCCAGGCATTAAACATTAATTAAGGTGAATAATGAGTGAGTCTAGATGGACTGCAGGAAAACAGGCCACACACAACTAACCTGTCTACTTGAATAGTTGTCTTGTCAGCACGAATGGGACTGCATTCACATTTCTTTGTCTGGGTATGCCAGCAAAATCTCACTAACTATATGGAAGTTAAAAAATACAGTAATTGTGCTTTTCTCTCTGCCCTCTGGTGTTTGTTGTGGTTTAGTGAAATTGCTGTTGAGTTTTGGCAGAGAGCAGCTTTTATTATCTGCACAGGTACAGAAGGGGAGAAAAAGTCCTGTATGAAAAATTTTACAAAGATCAGTAACACGACCAAAGTATTGGTTTTGTGTGGCTGAGCAGTGTCACTCTGGAGATGAATGTTTCATTTCACAATTACCTTTCTCAATGTCAGTCATTTAGAGTAACAGTATTACAATTTGAACGGTGACAGAATTACCCGTTAGTATTGTCTTCATTACTTCTCCATGCAGCGGAGTGATTTGAATCTGAACATTTAAGTGAGAGGCCAGTCACAACACAACTCTGACAACATGAACCAGTCTCAGCTGGAGTCCAACCCCATTCTGCTTCCAGCCCCTGCTTTGCACATACAGTCTCAGATGCAAGTTTCACCCTGCAGACATACACACTCCTCATGTCAGACTGCCTAAAAAGGAACCATACTGAGAACTGAGCCTTTGCATGCTAAGACTCACAATGGGGATCAGCCACTTCCTAATTAAATGTTGCCGATAGTTTCTTTGGCTTTGACCGTTATTTTTCAGCAAATAGACGCAATGAGATCTCAGTCAGTGCAAATGAGCGTCTCTCTGGAAGTCCACAAGAACTGGAAGGAAATTAAAAGTTGGCAATTAGTGATCAGCCAAGGTCTGTACAGTGAAGCCACATACTGCTATCAAACATCACCTCTAAACCTCGCTGCTTAAAAGCTGCACACAGCACTCGCTGCTCACATGCCAAACAAAGTCAGAAACTCTTACAGCGACCTTGAAAGTCTGGCCAGAGGCACAAAAAATGTTTGAATGTTTTATTTTGTTTTTTTTTAACTAACATGATTTTGAAAGAAACAACACTAATATTTTTCTTTCATTAACTAAGCTGAAACCATGACAACCAAATCATCCTCATGGCCACTCGACAAACTTCTTCACTGAATCAATAAACTGCTTGAGTTAGGCAAAGATTACTGTGAACCCTTTTGATACCAATAAACTCTTAAGGCACACCAGTTTTTAAGTAATTTTCTGGTGAATGAGTGATCCTTGCCCACATTTCACTGTGCTTCAGTCTGCATCTAAAATCATGCTACAAACCATTAAAAAACTAGAGTGAAATTGGAAAAGAAAAACAACTGTATAACAGGCAGGTGATTTCCTGCTAAGGATTTTTCCAGACACAAATTATGTGTTTCCTCAAGAGGCTGTTCAAGCTGCCCTTGTTTATTTTGATTTTTGAGCATTATTTTTACTCTATTAGTATTTAAACTGAATATCCAGGGTTTATCTGGCTTCCACTCTATGACAACCAGGGTAGACTTTAGCTTTAGCCGACAACTAATTTGCTGTTTGTCATGTCAGTGTTTAGTTGACCTGGCCACAGTACGGTCAGAATTTTTGTAAGCCTTCTTATAAAGCAGTTGGTGCAATATACCAAAAAAAACAATGATACAGACTCCCAATGTACAAGTTGTCTTGTCTACTCTGACAAGTGCAAAACATTGTTTTTGTTGTCTTTTTGTTTTCTCTGTTGTCTGTTGTTTCCTGTTGTTGTTTATTTCTGGTTGTAATTTGCCACCAAACACCTTTGTTTCTCTGGCCTTGAAAAGTTGAGAGCCAGTTCAAATACTTTATAAACTTGTTCTGTACAAAGCAAAGAAGTTGCCCTACTTATTCTTATCCGAAATTAAGGCCATGTCCACATGTAGCTGGGTATCTGTGAAATCTCATATATTTTCAAAAGTTGAAGCCTGTCATCCATTTGAAACTGCAGTTTTACATTACTAACAATTATCTGTAAACCCCGGCTAAAATAAAGATTTTGGAAAACTCTGGTTTCATGGCTTCATGTAACCAGAGTTTTTGGACCTCAAATGTCACACCTAGCGACACCTTGCAAAGCTGTTTACGTCACACGTAATCATGATGTTGTGCAAAGCATTATTGTTGAGGGCTGGTTAGTTTTAACAATGATGCAAACACTTCTTACTTTATTATTTCTTCAAGTGTATAATACTTATTACACTGAAGAGAAAACCTCTTCTTGTTTCAAAAAAAGATTTCTAAATCTTGCAGAACAGACAGAATGACAGGGATTCATTCTGATTGGCTGGCATTGTTTCACATCTGAAAAACACTGCCACCCATGAGTCTGGCATGCTCAGAGACACACTTTTTGAAGGATTTGCCTGGCTTCGGGTGGACTTTTTTTTTTCTTGTTTTGTAAACAATGAGGTGGGGACGAGAGGGTTTTAAAAATGTATAAGGGGCACAATTTATATATATATATATATATATATATATATATATATATATATATATATATATATATTTTTTTTTTTTTTTTTTAAATACCCGGCTACATGTGCACAAGGCATAATTCTCTCATGTAGACCTAAACCTTTGCGGACTTACCTCTAACTCTTTTCCAGCAACATATTTTTTGCACATGGACACTTCTGGCTCATGAGGACTTGCCTGGTAATCGAAATAGAAACAGAGAAACAGAAGAAAAACAGAAGTTCAAACATTGCAGACCATGAGCTGACAAGCCTTTGATACATTTTTCAGAAAAAAGTAAGAGCATTAAATTGTAGACCAAATGAAAGGAAGTAACAAAGCAAGGAATAAACGTAAGGCTTACCTAACCAAGTCTGGAAGCAAAAAGTCAAAATGGAAGTCCAAAAAAAGTGAATCAATTAAAAAAACCTACAGACGAGCAAATTACATGCAGGGTAATCAGACACAGGTGTGACAAATTCAACAGGTGATACTGATGAGGGCAGCTAATTACAAACCCACAGAGGGAGGAGGTAAAACTGGAAATAAAACAAAGTTAGACAGAACTTTCAAAATAAACAGGACACACTAAGAATGAATCAGCAGCAGAAAGTGAAATACCATTCTGACTTGTGACAAACAGGAGGTGAAAAAGTCATAGTACAGGAGGCTAAGACTACAAAATAAAAAAATAAGAGGAGAACGACAGCTGCAATGTGAAACTAAACACTAAATTGTGGCATAACATAATTTTACTCTTTCAAAACTGTACTAATTTCATCTGCTGGTATGGATTTCTGTTTATTTCTTCACTGCCGTCATGCCGCTTTACTTTTCTTCCTCCCATTCATCTTTCACTTCTCTCTCATTTGTCTCTTGAACTTTCCCATATTTATTCTTTCTTTCTTTCTCCCTCTGCATCTTTGAACCTCAGTTTTTTCTGGCGCTCCCTCTCTCTCACTGCCTGTGCTAAGTGTCGGTAATTACATTACCATGCGCTTCCCTATGAAATATTGTTTCAGTGACACCAAGTGTGTGTATATGAGTGTGTATATGAGTTTATTCCTGAGCGTGTGTTTGTGTGTGTGAGTGTTTGTGTCTGTGTGGTTGATGATGGAGAGGCTGTCTGCGTTTTTAATAAACACAACACTGCAACGCCCCACACGCTAACTGCCTTAGCATCGAACTCCAAACACACACACAGCATCTGCCAAGACTGGGCTCAAACTTGCGGGGAATTTATGTACAAATAATTACTTTTTAATAGCCAGTAATGTGATTTCCTGCCAAAGAAATATTCAAATGCATCTCAGGCAGTCCAGTATATTATCTGCCTGGAGCTACGTTAGCGACTTAGGGGAGACGGCACAGGAAAGACAGATTATTGTTTGTGTGATAATAATTATTTTACCCTTGTCATCTGCAGTGGAAAATGGGAGATAATGCCTTTGTCTCTCTGTCTTTTTTCCTTCACAATCTTCCCTCTTTCCTTTTCCCCAACTCTAATACTTTTCCTGTCTCATCAAAGGGTACTTTTGCTGCCACCAGGACTTTTTTCACTTCCCAAAACATTAACGCTTGCAAACAGGTAGTATAAGTCTTGGGGTTGGGTGCTAATCAGTATGAGTTTTCATGCGATTTCAATGTTTTTCAACAATTTGAATTCACTTCAGTTGTTCATCTGAGTTTTGGGCAATCATGGCATATTTTCTGTTTCCACTTAGCGAGGAAAAAGCATTTTCTCTTGGCAGACAATGTCATGTTGGATGTTGTAACTACTTTCCATGGGCTACTTTCCATCAGTTAAATGAAGAAAACTTCAGTCAAACCAATGGTCTCAACAGTATAAGAAAGTCAACCATAAGGTCTGCGGGTTACAGATCACATTTTTGGCCCAATCAGTGCAAGACCAATATTTGATGATTGTGACAGCATCAACTTGTGCTCACAAGAAGCGCGTCTTCAGTTGTAAGTGTGTTTACAGACCACATGCAACCGTCCTTAGTAGCAAACTTAACCAGTGTTGGTATGCAATAGTAACCCTTACCCAAGCCCTGACCATGCCCCCCCCCCGTTAGACAGTTTCTGCCCAAATATGCCTGCCCGTCATCCTGAACCTTTTATTTTTTTCATTTTGGGAACTTTTGCCTGAAGACAGACAGGAAGTATTAAGGGTGAAATGATCAAGACCAGGAGTTGAACCAATGTCCTCTACAACAAGGAGCATAGTCTCTTTGGATGAGGTACACACTCAGGGGTCATCAGCGTTTATCAAAGGGCCAAAAAAAAAAATAAAAAATCAGCAAACGCTGTGAGGGCTAGATACTGAAATAAATATAATCAATACTAAGTCATATATTATTATTTGATATCAATTTTCATCCCTAACTAGTGCCATTTTTTAATTTGGGAGTGTTAACAGACTCATTATCTGTAGAGTAGCAGGTTTCATATTTGAGAGGCTGTCAAGCTGTCCATCACCGTCAAAATCAGTGTCATGTAGGTTGTGGAGAAAACCAGCTAGAAAAAGGCCTCCTGAATATATCTAAATGTCGCTCTCAAAGAGCCTTAAGCAAAAAGTTAATGCAGAAAATTACAGCTTTACTGAAAGATAGACTGATAATTATGTATTTATAGAACCAACTTTGAGAAACACTGTACCTTTATGCCTCGTTTGCAGCGAAACTGCCATTGTTGTTAAATAATACAGCCTGAGGCATCACCACAATTCAAAGCAGGCAGGTTTCAAGGAGTCATATCCTGAACAGTCAGAGAAGCACTTCTACTTTGAAATCACAATTCTCATATGTAAGAGGACTTATTAACCCAACCTCCACACACAAACAGACCTGGGTCCACCATGTCATTGGTGAAAGCACATATAATGTCTTGAATTCCTTTGTTTTTTCTTTTTTTTCCTTTTGCATTCAAGGCTTATGCCGACTTAACAGGTTTGAGTGCCCAGCACCATGCAGAAGTGTGAGCATGTGTGTGTTCGCAGGTTTCAGCTGTGCTTTGTGTGTGTGTTCTGGGGGGCACCAGCCAACACAGGACCCTGCTTAATCTGAACGAATAAATCAGTGATGAGTGCACCGTCAAAGCAGAGTAAGACACAGGGAGAGGAGTGTGAAAGTGGAAGAAATGGAGAAGATGATAGTTGACTAATTTAAATCTTTCATCCATCAAAACTTTGCTGGTTTTTCCTTTTTATTTTTGCCCCTTTGCTGTTTTGCCTCACTTCTACTTATTCTATGTGTATTCTTCTTTTGTCAATCTTTGTGCGTGCATGATAATGTTCAGAGGAACAGATTACAGTTCCTATCCCTGTGTGAGCTGCGAGTGTATGTGTGAGCAGTATGTGTGTGCGAGTGTGCGCTGGTAGATGTGAGTGTGTATGACAGGCTGATAATGGGACTCACTGTGGGCCACGCCACCTACCTGGAAACAGACCTTATCTGCCCCCGGGGAACACACACACACACTAACACACACACACTCACACACACACACACACACGTTTCATTTTATATCAGATCACCATGATAGTCTAGCACAGAAAAGTCGGATCACTGAGGGTGACACATCAACACAGAGATAAATGCACACACTCTGGCGTCTTCCTGAAGTTTTGGTAAATTTCTTGAAAAATGTAAAAAATGTGCACTTTGACAAAACAGCATCTGTTTTATTGCTCTTTGCTTACACTCTCACTAATGCAGTGGCTTTTCTTGCCCTGTCTTTCATACACATCGGGTGACCTACGCTAGATGTTTTCTCACCTTTTTTACCAATAGCAAATTATGTTACATAAGATACAAGATGCCAACGTGTGACATGAATACTAACTGCACTTTGAATTGAATAGCCTCTTTTTAATAAGAACTCAAACATGTTATATTGACCGTTTCATGTTCAAAGGTTAAATTATCTGTAATCAGACACATTTTGTGGGTTGCAACGGTGGTGCAATGGTAAGCGTTGCGTCCCACAGCAAAAAGGTCAAAAGTTTGAATCCTGGTGGATAACATGGACCTTTCTGTGGGGGGTTCACATGTTCTCCCTGTGCATGCGTGGGTTCTGTCTGGTTCCTTGCTCAGACTAAAAACGGGCTCATTAGGTTAGTTGGTGATTTTACATTGCCCATAGGCGTGAATGTGCGCCAAGGGGCAAAATCTGGTCTAGAAAATTGAAGCCTATGGGGAAGTGCTAAACTTTGCAGCTCATCGAGAATCTGCTTGAGGCTGGTTGCAGAAAGCCTGGAAACCATGTACACCAAACCAAAATAACAGACTTGGATAGCGTTAAGATGCATATGTATAGCCTGGTTAAAAAAAGCAGCCTGGGTCTGAATTGCAAATTTTGCTATCAGCACACACTGTACATACAGGGGTGATTTTTTTTTTAACTCAGCTGTTTCAAAGATACTAGGATCACTGACTGACGGGCGCCCTATAGCTGTTAGAAAGGAAGCTCAAAGCCCACATCATATCCGATATGGCCGATCGGCTTCATTTCACTACTTTAAAAACATGGGTGGGATAGCAGAGACCACGTCCATGTTTTATACAGTCTATGGTGTGCACACGAAAGGTTGTTTGTCTCTGTGTGACAGCCCTGCTATTGACTGGTGACCAGTCCAGGGTGTACCCCACCTCTTTCCAAAGACAGCTGGGATAGACTCCAGCCACCTGTGACCCTGGACATGGGTAAGCAGTAGAAAATGAATGAATGAATGAATGTAGACATTTTCAATGACACAGAGTTAAAATGATGTTCTTTTAAATAGGAGCCAGGTAGCATAAGTAGTTAAATAGTACAAATTTATTTTAGGGACCAGTTGTTTGTTTGTTCTAGTCCTTGGCTAACCAGTGAGAAAATATCTTAATGAGGATTTTCAAGTTGATTCTTTCGTCTGCTGCATTCAAACAAACCCAACAATGTTAGGTCCATCTCAACATTCAGCAATCCCACATTATTGGTCAATTAAAATGGTCAATTTCAATTAATAATTGGAAAATAACTTTTGCACTTTCATTTCCTCTTTTTAAGTAATTTTTCCTCTTCACTTGACCATTTTTTCACACTCCTACCTCTTTTCCTAAATCACTGTCTTCCCTCAGAAGTTTTTCTTCTTCTCCCATCTGTCATCGTACATCTTTTAGTCTCCACTTTTTACTCCTCACTTTGCTGAAATGTCTCTGTGTCTTCATTATTTCCCAGTTTTTATCTGTTCTTTTTACTCCGAGATCTTTAAAATCTACTCTGTATCTACTCATCCTCACCCCCTCATCTTTTATCTCACTGTTTCCATCCTCTTTTCTTTTTTTGCCTCTTCTTTCTAATGATTCATGTTGAGGCTTACTTTCATACACTGCTGATGGAAGCCCTCTGGCATTTACACATATTGCATACATTCATCACTGCTACGGTACAAGTTAGACTTGTAAACTCTCTGTCATAAACCAAATATTTCAGCATATGTTTGTGCAAAACAATAGAAGTAGCTGATACAAGTGATGGAACATGTGTATATTATATGCAGCTAAATCTAGTTTAATATTCTCTGCGACTGTTAAAAAAAGAAAAAAAAAAAGGATGCCGTGAATAAACAAAAAAAAAAGATTGCGTTGTATTGTAAGAGAAGCAAAATGTGTTTTTAAACTTAGAAAAGGTTCAGTTTAGGCAAATTAATCAATATTTACATGTTTTTGAGAGAAAAGACAACTCTTTAATTTGGTACTGTGTGGTTAGGGGTCCAGTAGAAGGTGAACTTCTAGGTGCCAGAAATCATCAGTGAATGGCAGGTGTTTGGATAAAAGTTGCTATTGCTGCCTACAGTGATGCCACAATGAATTCAAAAGTTGTTGTTGTTGTGTTTTAACACAGAAGGGTTTGTAGTTCTGGTTGTCATAACACAGATACATCTCCATGTTCAGGAACACAAATAGAAAAACACATGAATACGCAAAGGGAAACAACAGAGAAGCACGTATGCACAGACATGCACAGACACAATGTCAGTGTGCACGTATAAAGCTCAGTGGTATTCAACCTGTCACGCCTTAGAAAGCAACAGGTACCACTGGGCACACTGATGCATACAGAAAAAGATGACACACACTGTTATGCTGCAGCACACAGAAAACACAAGCAATGTGTCAATGCATAAGACCTACTTCAAAGAAGGCAGCAATTAAATAGGATAGGTTTTAAGGGGTCTAAACGGACGAACAGTGAGGAGAGAGAAAGACGAACTTGACATTTACATTTCAGCTCATTAAGGCAGCCTTTTTAACTTTTACCTTTTTCCAGAACCTAAAACTTGCTCAACACAGATCGGGAGATTAATGGTTCCTGGTTTTGGAAGAGATTTCAGGATTGGTCATTAGCCATGGGATCTACTGTCAGGAAATGGCATTCTTTGTTCAATTGGGACATAAGACTCGTTGAGTTTCATACCATTTCATTAGGTCCACATGAAACACCCACTTACCTCGGAGGGTCTTCAAGACTCTTCCAAAGCCCAGAACAGATATCGTCGCACTAGTGTCTTTGAGTATTCACTTTCAGTTTGCCTTCTTATAGAGGGGACAATACCCATTCCCATATTCTAAACATTGATACAAAGAAAAAATACTGGATGTTCATAATAAATTTGTGCTAATTTTCTGACCACTGCATCGCAGAAATCCCTAAATCTGTGTAAACTGCACAAAATACTCTTGATGAGGTCATCACATAATGATCTCCTGACTGGCCCATAGCACACTGGAGTGATGGACCTCCAACACTATGATGTATCTGCCCATAGCTCCAGCCCCAAGACGCCAATCAGATGAAGAGCGGTGGAGTGAGAAGCCTTAAAGGGGAAACAGCTGAAACAAAGTGTTTTTGAAGAAGCCAGTGGCTGAAATTGGGTTTTGCAAAATCATCAGTGTGAGAAGACAGGGATTTCTTTGAGCTGTAAATCATGAGAGCTCCTGCAGGGGCAAGAGAGGGGCATTTTAAAGCTAATTGAAGCACAATACCCCCTTCTTAACTTCAGCAGTGAGAATTACATACTACAATGTTGGTTACCTTTCCAAAAAAGCTGGGTTTGGAAGACGAAATTCAAAGTATAATGTAACCAGTGATGTCCTCTGAAAAACTGGAAGGATTTTGTTGATTGAATCACTCTGTGGTAACATCTGATTGTTGTTACAAAATGGGATTTGAAACCTTGAAACCTCTTTTGAAAATAAAAGTGAACCGTTCCTCAAGATTTGAGTGATTTGATACAGCCAGTTTCCTTGTAGATCTGCAGAGTACTGGGTTTGATTTTTCTGTCCAAACACACAATTGGTTGTTATAAATCAACTAACTCTAAAACCTTATTCCAGCAGAGAAAAGCTCTATGATAGAAAGTCTCCCGAACTGCCATGTGAAGAAGTTTGTTCCAAGGGAAGAGGACACATAACTGCTGAGACAAAACCCAATTTTAACCAACGATTATTGGCCAGCTAAGTTCAGCCGCCTGTGACATCATCACTGGAGGACAGGTCAATACTAATGAGGTCAGGAGAAGTGGATAAAATCTAATTATGGCCCCCAGTTCATAAACAATATATATCTATTAAAATCAAGCTTGTACACCAGGAGAGAATGCTGGAAAGAGAGTGAGAGTGGAAAAAATGTGGAGTGAATGAAGAGAAGGACGAGCAGAAAGTAGACAATAGAGAGTGAGAGGGGAGATGGAGAAAGACTGAGGGAAAGTGAAGGGTCTGATAATGAATCAGGAGCTTAATGCAGGACCACACTGACTAACCACATATTACTAATTAAAATACTGGATCGCTGTTGTCCCCATCAGCCCTGCTGTAATAAACCTCCCCCTGCCTGCCTCCAGGCTATTACGGCTTATTTGAAAAGGAACAGATACACACATGAAACTCCACCAGCTGCTTTATTGAATTAAAAGTACAAGCCAATAATGTGTGCAAAACAGTAATAACCAGCATTCAAAGCCCCTCTATCAACACATCACTGGGAGTAAATCAAAGTGTTGGGACAAAAAAGAAGCTCACTCTCTGTTTTTTATAACACATTATGGAGGATTTTCTTTCTCTCAGCATCCCAATTCTAGTTTCAACAACCCTGAGCTGTTCAAGGACCATCTGTTATCATCAAATTTATTAGTATTCATAATGATGTGCTGTCAATCTCCATTGAGGCCAGGGCTAGACATGGAAAACCAAATGTTTTAGCTGCTGTGAAAACCTTGATTTTGTGTTTCAGTGTTCAACTTTCAGCCAGTTAAAACAGGATGCAGTGTGTTGGTTCATTTACAACAACTTTCCCTGGCTCATGGTCAGACAAAAAGTCAGAGCAGAAACCCAAAATGAAGGTCATGGTCCAATTCCAAAAGGATTTAAGATTATTGAAAACTCATAAAAATCGATTTGGACACAGGTAACCAGGCCATTAATATGGGCCACTCATTAAGCAAGAGATATTTCAGTTTGGTTTTTCATTGCTGGAGTAGAAAATAAAGCCATATTCAAATCAAAATTGTGTTTTCAGTCCTATGGCTGCATCAAATCATGCACACTGTCTTTTCTGTTTTAACTTTAAAACACTAACCTCTCTTGTTGTCTCAGTTATTGTTCCCCTCTGTCTCCAGGTTCCCCTGATTACTTTCACCTGTGCTTATTACACACCTGACCCTGTGTTAGCAGTTGGTAAACCCTATGGCACTAAAGCTGTGTTTCATCTACCTCTTGCAGAACGTGATGCTGTTGAGACTGACTCCCCTGGCCTCTACCTGACGCTGCAGAACTTTCTTGAGTTGATTCTTCATACACGATTCCTTTTTTACCCTATAAAGTAGGGATCTACAACCTGGTCGTCTCATCTGCAACTGCAACATGACTGTTGTGTTTGCTAAGGGTACAATATCTAAAGGCCCCACCAAAGACAGCAAACTTCAAAGAGGGATATTTACTATGGACAGAAATGCAGAAGCAGAAACTTGGAGCACTGTCATCTGACATCTGCAGATCTGCAGGTGTACATATCGAGCCAGTATGCATCAGAGGTCAAGTAGATGCTGCTTTATTTGATCCTTTTTTGTCAGTTCATAACTTGTTAGTAAGCATAAATTTATATGCTTATTAAATTTATAGTTTCTAATTAATGCCATCTAGCAGACCAGGTATTATTGACTGTGGGCTAATTTTGACCTTCAGCCACCAGCTGCTGACCACTGCAATAAAGTTTTTCAGATTTTTCCCAGAAATTGCTTTTTCTTTTTACAGTTCAGTCTCTGAACTACTCGCAATTATTGCCCCCCTCCAAAGTGCATTCACTTGAAACAAACTGCAAAGAACACAAGCATGGCAAGGCTGACCAGCTTAACATTGTAACTTAATACAAAGATACCTTCTTAAAACCTGCGGGAGTAATTTTTCAAATCTTTGTTTGATTATTTTTGTTTGTTTTTTTAGTTTTCTTTTGATTTGAATTAAAAAAAGATGGAACTTATTTTCCCCAGCAGAGATACTTACTGACTTTATTCTGCTCAGAAACATCAAGCAAAAATATGCACAAGAGATTTAGTGCACAGATGCACTGAAAGCTGACCATATATTCAAATGTAGCATCCGCCCATCAAATTACTTATACTCCCTGTATAAGTAATACAGAGCACATACTATACTAGTTATACTCGATATCCATAGGTATCCATCTTCACCATGTTACATACAGTAAGGGAAATTCTGGATATGAAAAGTCATGTCTTCAAACAAATATCTCTGTGGCCGTCAGACCAGCAACATGCAAAACCAGTGTTTGCAGTCTGATCTGAAATCAAGCTCTGGAAGTAAGATATGCAGCATCACACATCTGATCGTCTGCACACTTTTAGGTTTACAGTCCATTCTAAGGAAAGAACTTACTGATGAGAAAAATGGGGAGGGTAGGACGAACAAATCAGGATCAGTTTGGAAACACAAACCCAAGAACCACACGTGAAGACTGAAACACAACAATACACTCTTGTGTACTCACAGATAACATGCAGAGAGTTAGACACATGTTTACTGTATTTCTTCTTACATCAAAGCACAAATCTCTATTTCTCTCTCTCTCTCTCTCTCTGCCTCTCTCTCTTATACATACACACACACACACACACACACACACACACACACACACAAACACACACATACACACACATGTACACACACAGTCACAGCCTGTGGCAGAAGTAACTGTGGCATCTGTTGCCCACTGAGCCAGTCTGCTGGAGCTGGAGTCAATTATAAACACATTAGACTCTGTTTCCCATAACACACAGTGACAGAAATACCTGTACGTGATGGCTCACACATAAACAAAAACCACACACAAACACACACACACACACACTGCTGCAGTACATTCCAAACCCTTTATTACCCCTCACTTTGTTGGAAAAGAAAGAGAAGATGATGGCAGTTACAGACAGAAAAAGAAAGGAAAGGCTGTGAAACAAGACAAAAAATAAGGAAAAAGGACAAAAAATGTAAGAAAAAATAAAAGCAAGGAGCTGTTTTACTGTAGGTGAGCCAATCTTCAGAAGTAATCCAATCTCGTCTAATACACCAGGGGCGAGCATACTTTTCACATTTGATAAAAATAAAGATCGACTTCAAAACTGAGCGAATCATAAACAAAATATCTTCGGCCTAGTCATCTTGTAAAACTCAATTTGTTGAAGAACCCACTTGTAAAATCACAGCCATGTATCCAATTCCCAGCAGGCCCAAAATGCTCAAAGTGTCTGCGCCCTCAAAGGCAGCAGCTCTGGATTAAACGTAGCTGACGGACTGAAAAGAAAAAGAGTGTCTCTGTCTTTCTGTGGGGATTCTTTCATTAGCGAGCTCGACAAGCCGTCAGGAAGGTGGGACATGGAGGCGTGCGTCGTAAAGCTGCTCGGGTGTGAGCTGTCATGTGCACTTTTTAGAGTTGTATGAATGCATCTCTGCTTTTGTCATGTACTGTAGGTAGATTTATACCTGTGTTTGAGACACCCGTGTGTGTCACAGAAAACATTTCTGTCTGGAGCGATGCAGTTCAGAACTTTTGCAAAATTTGTGTGTGTGTCTGACAGCTGACAAACACGCATCACTCCTTCAGAGATAAACTGCCAGCAGTACTGAGGCAAAAAACATGCACACAAACAGGCAAACAGGTGCAGAATCCAGGCATAAAGGATCACAAAGAGGGAATGATTAGGTGTTATAGAGGGTTCTTATCAGAGCTGAAAATTGACACACATCAGAAAAACAGGCTCTTTAGGAAATTAGAAAAGAAGCAATGTAAGGGCCTTGCAGGTATAAACCAGAGAAAAATGCGCATGTGCACAAAAACAGAGAAGATTCTCCACAGCAGGTGCATATAGCTTGGAGCACAGTACGTGGAAATGGAGACCTGTCGTATTTAAGGAGGCTTTGTGATCTGCTGCTGTCAGTCAGTGTGTGTGAGAGAGAGGGGATGAAGGTTGAATAATCTGATAGTTTTCTGTCAGTCAAAGCTGCTGCAATGTAGAAAAGCTGGGGGGCTGCAGCTTCTCTTTGCGTGCTTTGTGTGAGTGTATTTTTGACCTCACCAGAGTTTGTTCACTTGCTTTCTGTAAAAGGGGGAAAAGGTACATTTCTGACAGCAAAGACAGCTGATTCAAGCACGCTGTTAGCCCTGTGCTCAGAGTGCTATGAGGTTGGTCGGTTCACATTAGAAAAATGTTGACCCTAAACATAAAATAAGTGTTTCTGTGATTTCTGTGATAAATTGAGGTTACCAATGTATCCATGTTATAAGACTCTGAGAAAGGGCCATTATGAGTGAGAATGACGACAGGCTTAGGATCTCGATCTTTCCATAGGGCAGGGTGAGAAAGTGAAGAAAGGGAGGCTTGACACCCTGTCTATTGTAGAATAAATGATTGTAAACAGGACAACCATTGAAATAGGTTAACTGGTTAAGAGAGGAATCAGTAGGGCCGTATGAGTACGAGTGTTTGCATCTTTCAATGCAAAAACAGAGAAGATTCTCCACAGCTCAAAAGATGAGCACGGTTCATTGTTCGGGACATAACCAGGACTCATTAATTGCATATTATAGATATATCTCAGATCACTGGGCTGTGAAATGAACTAAATATAGCTGACTACTGAACTACAACACGAACTCACAAAGTTTGCTTGTTGTCACATTTCAAACAACAGTGCAACACAAGTGTTGATAAATACGATACCTTGTCGCGCTCTTTTTAGCACTACAAAGAAAAATAGTGTCAAAAGAAGATCCAATCTAATTTCACTTTCTAAACAAATACAATACAACAATTTGTGTAAGTCCTCCGGCCAAAGGGGGGCGCTGTGATCCACTTCTAATGGTTTCTCCTCACAGTCACTTTTACAAACTAAGAATTTTTCAGGAAAGTGAACGACAAAAAAAAAACAAAAAATAAAAAAACAGTTTCCTCAAGGGTCTACCCAAAACTAACACACAAAACCAAAACTAACAGAAAAACAAAGGAGGCTCCCCTGAACTAGAACGCCACTCAGAACTAAAACTGGTTACACTTTCAACCAATATGAATTACAGGTTTTAGAAACACAAACTTCAGCACTATTCCACAACAAACACTAAACACAGACAAAGGTTTGGGCGACAGTTCACATTTAATTTACCTATCGGCCACTGAAGCTCCAGTCAGCATTTTAAAGCTTCCACAGGCTAATTGTTAACTCTGATGGGTCTGTTGGCCACCAGTCGCCCCAATCCCTCATCTCCACTAGCAGCCTAAGGGAAAGGGGCAAACAAATGCACGCACGCATGCCCACGGACTCATACAGACTCACAAAGACTCACACAGACTCACAGGCGCACATACACACACACACACACACACACACACACACACACACACACCACCAACAACAACAGTATACGAAACAGTGTGTATGAGAGAGTGTGAATGTGATAAGTAATATGGTGGTGTCATAGAGGAAGCCACTGTAACCTTTATACAGCTCTTTACTCTGTCACTTCCTATAAAAACACACCTCCATCATTTGCAGAGCAAGGAGAAGGGAGGGGGGAGGAACAAGGCGGAAAACTGCGTGAGGGGAAAGGAAAGAAAGAGAGGCGTGACAGAAGCGTAAAGAAGGCAGGGCATGCTGGGGGAAAATGAGATGGTGAGAATTTGAGAAAAGATGAAGCTGTGGGGAGGTAAAAAAGAAATGTGATGAAAAAAGTAAGGTATCAAGAGATAAACCACAAAAAAGAAATGATTCACACTTTCACACTTTCACAAGGTCAAGGTCAAGAGTCGAATGGGTCTTGTGTCTGTTCATCTTCAGCTGCCACATACAGTCAGGGCGATGAAAAAACAAAAGAGATGATCTACAGGGAAAGACTTTAAGGAGAACCACTGAAAGACAGGGCCAACAGGTCAGGATAAATAAACGGAAATAAATGGAAGGAAGATGGGAGGACTGGATCGATTAAAAAACAAACAAACAAGCAAACTTTTTTTTTTTTTTTTAATATAGTGAAATTAAAAACGGAAAACAGAAAGAAATGCAAAAATACAATACAAGGAAAATACAAAATACAAGGAATTTGAAGCCAGCAGCAATTATATGTGGTGTTGATATATGGCTTTGCTCTGCACGGTAGAGTTTTATCTTGCACTTGTAGATGTAGCGATGAACTGTGTTAAAAGACAATGGTTTTCTCCAGTGTCCCTGAGCCAATGCAGCAATGTCTTTTTTACAGTGATGTCGGTTTTAAATGCAGTGCTACCTGAGGGGTCAAAGGTCATGGGCATTCAATGTTGGTTTTGGATGATATGAATGCTGAGATTTTTCCAGACTCTCTGAATCTTTTGATGATACTATGGACCTTAGGCAATGAAATTTTAAGTTCTTTGCGATTGTACATTCAGAAAAATTGTTCTTTAACTGTTGTACTATTTGCTTATGCAGTGGTTCACAAAGTGGTGATCTTCAACTTATTCTTACTTGTGAACAACTGAGCATTATGTTGATGTATGCTGTGGAGATTTAACTGAAATGAAACCACAGCTTCAGTGAATAATTTAAGCAAGCGGGGCTGAAAGGAGATGGCTGAGAAACTTGCAAAAGTCAAAGAAAAATTGACTTTTTCTGAATTCTTTAAAAATCCAGATAATAGCAAGTGTATTTAGAGTCAAAATGGTTCTATAATACTACATTTGATTGTAATTTGACATTCTTGAACCTCACTGTGCTTGATCCATGCACTTTTGAAATGAATACCGCAGATTAGTTAACCTATCAGCATATCAACAATAAGTGATGCAGTTATAGTTCTGGGATGAAGCAACAAACATGTAAAAGGTGTGCCCTCTGCTGTATGACGGCTTCATCTGTAATCGATCTCAATATCCCTCCAGACGAAGCCAGTGGATTGGATTTGAATTGACCTTTTTCCTGCTGCCCACACTGACATTCACTATGATCGCACACATCAACACTCAGAGACACTCACACAGCACAGGTCCAGGGATTATAACCATTTTGTGTCATATCTTTTCTGGCTACTGATGTTCTCAGGCATTCATGGATTAAAATGTACATGGTGAAATGCAAATAGATACATTTTAAGCTGAACAGAGCCATCCATTATCAGTGCCATTGACAGGGAACTAGTTGTGGTTCTAGTTGTTTGACTCTCAGCCACAGACCAGACACGTTGGCACAGCAACAGAGAAAAACCTTGTCTGTCTGGTGTCTAGTGTCGTCCTACCTGCCGTCAGTATTGCTACATGAAATAACATCACATGCAGCTCGACTCCGTGATCATCATTACATCTGCAAGATCAAAGCCCTGTCAATACAGAGAGACAGAAACACTGAATGTACAAGGAATCTGTTGAATTTAACATAAAACTGAAAATGCTGGGGGGAAAAATTGGCAGCCAGTGTGCACTGAACACCATTTTCTTTGTGATATTTTATCAGCACACCAAATAATAGACTAACGCTGCCAAGATGTACAGTTATGCTTTGTTTGGTATGATATAACAGACAAAAGAGTGAACTGGATGACAATTAACATACAAGTCTTAACAGATCTGTTATACCATCACTGAGTGTAGGGGGTTTGCCACTACTGCCTTAAATTAATAGTTGACTACCTTAACACCTTCAATGTTTCTGCAATGGTTAATCCACCAGGATGTGCAAGCTCAACAATCAAGATGTGAAAAAAATAACATTTGATTCTAAAATATAGTTATTTTTGTAATCAACCACCTCCCAAATTTACTGTTTTGTAAGACAGCCAAAAAAAGTGAATCACATTCTTAAGTTTGATTGAAAAACTACAGTTACTAACTTCCAATCCTGAACGGAATAATGTGTTTGAGTGGTTGTATGTTATCTTTAATAAATTTCTGACCCTGATATACTCATGGGTAAAACTAAGTCATTTAAAACCCAAACAAGAAGACAAAAACACGCTTTTCATATCGGCTTTACCTTCTCCAGAGAAACATATATTATATTACTTTGAAATATATCCATAGCTATGTTTCTGTGTGACAATGTGCCAAATGCAGGGGTATCTATGTGTGGTTAATTATTCTATGTAACTTTTATTTATATATTTATTTACTTATGTAATTATTTATTTATTATTGTTTGTATTAGAGACATACTTAACATTCTTAGGCAAAACACACACAAAAACAAAAAAAAAACAAAAAAGGGTTCCTCAGTTTTTGGGTTCTTTTGTCCTATTTTTGAGCAATTTTGTTTACCATGTCTCTCCATCTTTCATCCTCCTGGCACCACAGTGGTAAGTCCAGTGGCCTGAGGCCAGTCTCAGTCATGAGAGGTACACTGTCTTTGAGGATGAATGGCCCCATCTGTTAAAATGATTATTGACATTTGATTCTCGAACCCTGAACACAATATCATTTGCCTTTTTTTCAGATGTGTTTTGAGGGGAAAAAAAACGTGTCTTGTATTGTGTCAACATAGTGTATTACTGAGGCTACTTAGCAAAGCTGCTGATCTAAAATATAACAGGACATTGATGAGTTAACCTCTTTGAAAATCGCAGAAAACAGTAATGAGTAGCTAATAACTCAAATGACTCAACACAGAGAGAGTTTTAACACTCTTAACTTTCTCCTCCTTTTTAAAAATACCTCACACTGTACCTTGTGTTTAGAGATCATAGATATCCACTCAGGTGTTGGAAATAGTGACACAAAGACCAGAGGCCCATAGCAATAAAACCTGAGTCCACACAGTCACTCAGATTTGATCTGGATACTACAGACTCAATGGATCCGTAGAGATACACATATACGTGGTTTAAATGTTGATACTGTCTGATTTTTGGCGTGTGATCATGGTCAAATGACTTTTCAAAGCGACAACAAAAACAAAAAGCAAAGATGAAGAACAGAACTGCATAGTTGCAAAATGCTTCTCTAGATGACAGATTATTAAAACGAAATCTCCAAGATGGCATCTATCTATCTATCTATCTATCTATGAGACAAAAAGAAAGACAAGTAAGTCAAAATGCTAACTCTATGGACGACTTCTCTGATGACTCACTTCAAATTCAAAAAATGTTGTCTGTGTGACCTGCATTAGGAGCTAAAAAGAAGGAAGCAGGTAAATTAGAATAACTGTAGTTCAAACTTTTTTCCCTTGGTTTGAGAACACAAATCTTAGCATATATACACAGTACTAGTGCTACAGAAAGAGAGAATCCCAAGAAATATTAGTTTAGGTTCACTTGTGTGACCTGACTGTAGTTGCAGACATGTCAATAACATAAGGTCTGAAGTGACAAATTAAGAGAAATATGCTTCAAAGATGGCATTTTTTGGCAATAGAGTGATAAACTTTGAAAAAAGTCAAATGTTTCTCAGTTCTTAAATACTGGAAAGTTAAGCCAATATTTAAGCTTAAGTTCAAAGTGCAAAGGTATCACAACTTAGACAGTGTGTGCCAGTCCAGAGGAGACTGCAGAAAGTTAATGCTCTAAGTAAAGAAAAGTCCAGCAATGACCAGCGTGATGCCACCATCTGTTGTCCTCAACCCCTGATGAGTGAGGCATCAAGTTTAAAGATGTGCAGTATGCAGAGTTATAGCATAGCAATTTAGTAACATCACAGAGTAAAGTTTGTGAACTTGTTTTACAGCAGCCTGAGTAAGATACACAAAAACAAATTGATGTACACACATGGGATGAGAGTTATTTTCCTATCCTGCAGATTCACTATCTGCTTCCCTTCCATACTCTGAAAGCTGCATATAAATAAAAATAGCACCAGATCTCCAATTTTAGTAAGAGTTATCTTTAGACCAAACTCATTTCAGCTAATAGCAAACTATTAAAGTTACAGAGTGAACAGGCAGCAAGCACACAGTTTTCATCACAGCTAAAAAGAGCAGCTGTAAATGTAGAGAATTTATGTAATCCCTATCTTGCAAAGAGTGAGATGAACATAACATCAGTCTGAAATTTGTCAATCAAATATAGAGCCTGGGGCAGAAGGTGATTAGCTCTGTGCAAGGACTGGAAAGTGGTTAAAACAGCAAAGCACAAACTTCAGAGTTGAAATAATGAAACACAGAAGAGGATAAAACAGCTCTCACGGTGAAAAAAGAGGCTTTCACTATTCATTTCCTTGTTCCTGACAAAGGCTGTGATTGTGGAATTAGTCTATGACTCACTCACTTACTACAAAGAGTCGTGTGAACTGAGGAGTGTGACTGGTTTGACTGACAGGTGAGCAGACTAATGCACCTATGCACACTCCAAGCTAAAATGTGGCTTCAAAATTGTGTGACCACTGCTCTGATTGTGAAAAGTAAACATTATTAGACAACTGCCTAACACAAATTCATGAAAACGAAAAAAACAAAAAGTGGGGGGTGCACCCAATGAAAATCCTAAAAAGGTCACTAAGCACACATACAGAATACAGATGGGTTGTTCTTGTTTGTGCAAGGTGCACAAAGAGTATGGGACAGAGTCACACACAGAAAACGCTAGATATCTACCACTGCAAATAAGGTTCCAGATGGCAGGTTAGAACCAATGGACTGGTCAGCAACAGACAAAAAAAGGTCATAGAACCTGACCAGAACCTGGACCTGGCACAGTGTTCCCTGAATCTGTCTGTGAAATGCTCCAAACTGTCCATTCTAAAGGAAAATGCCACAACTTCTTGAGACTTGCTAGAGTGATCAAATTACTTACTTCCTGACTGGTTCATGACATGTTGAAGTGGTAGGCCTCAAACATCAAGGTCTGCCCCCAACAGG
Organism: Thalassoma bifasciatum; assembly: GCA_008086565.1. Lineage (NCBI taxonomy): Eukaryota > Metazoa > Chordata > Actinopteri > Labriformes > Labridae > Thalassoma > Thalassoma bifasciatum. The sequence goes on from RPOG01000351.1 coordinate 32,933, forward strand.
CCTCTAGAGGGCAGCAGTTAAAATAAAGTGTTACAGACAGGCTGAAATAAGGGTTTTCTAAAACACTAGAATAGGAAAGACATACACCGCCTTGATAACAAAGGTCACATACTCTCATACCTCATTGGACCATGTTTTGCTCTGATCACAGCACATATTCACTGTGGCGTTGTTTAAGCTTCTGCAATGTCACAAGGTTTATTTCCATCCAGTGTTGCAATAATTTTTCCACAAAGATCTTGTATTGATGATGGTAGAGTCTGACCACTGTGCAAAGTCTTCTCCAACACATCCCAAAGATTCTCAATGGGGTTAAGGTCTGGACTCTGTGGTGGCCAATCCATGTGTGAAAAAGATGTCTCATGCTCCCTGAACCACTCTTTCACAATTTGAGCTGCATGAATCCTTGTATTGTCATCTGGGAATATGCCCGATGGAATAACCTGGTCATTCAGTAAATTCAGGTAGTTAGCTGGCCATTTTTTTGGGCCCATAATGTTGCTGAACCTCAACCTGGACAACTGCAGCAACCCCAGTTCATAGCACTGCCCCCACAGGCTTGTACAGTAGGCACTAGGCATGACAGGTGCATCACTTCACCTGCCTCTCTTCTTACTCTGATGCACCCAAGACAGTGGTTTCCCACTATCCTTCCAGTTTTTAATAATGCGTTGGGCAGATCTTAACCCAACTTTAGTAGTTTCTGCAAACTCCTAAGATTTTTTTCTCTGCTCGATGTATGCCAATGATTTGACCCTTCTTAAAGAGACTAACATCTTTTCCACAACCACAGGTTGTATCTTTCACCATAGTTATTTCAGACATAAGAAGTTACTCATTTCATCAGCTGTGGTTAATTAACTTGTTGCCAGCTGAAAGATGATCACCCCTGCAGTAATTATCCAATAGGAGGCTTGTACCTATTTGCTTAATTAAATCTAGGTGGTGACTTTTCTTTTTTGGCCAGGCATTGTATATCGTAGTTGCTGCTAAAAAAGCAAACACACTTTTACATTTTCATATACGGAGCTGCCACCTATTGTAAAATAACATTTCACCAAGCTGGATTTAGGCTCAGCAGCACAATTACCACACGGGAGAAAGATTCCTCTCTGAAATGTCACCATTACCATGGTCTATTTGATCTCTGCAGTCAGCTTGGCATCCTTTTATCTGCATGACACGTGATTAAATATCATTCCTTTCATGTCAAGTGTCAAATGTTTTCCTACACAAACTTCAAGTATCATTATGAAAACTGTGAAACTTAAAAGAAAATCAACTCTGTATGAGAAGCTCTGTGTAAGAAATCATTACATAAGTTAAGGGAAACTTTGAGTATATGAGAGACAAGCGGCCCAATGCAAAGTGATCCCTGCACCTACTGATGTATTGTTCAATAAATCAAAGCATCACTCTCATCGTTGACTGTCTACGACAAATTAGTCATCTTTCTTCAAATCGTAAGGGAAACCACCATACAACTCTTCATAATTTCCAGTAGACTGTCTATATAATGACGACAGCGTACAGGTAACCCACTTCGTCGTCGTCAAACAAACTGTTGGTCGCTGTCATTATCTCGAGTGGTGTGGTGCTACTCAGACAAAGGTCGACACTAGAGAACAAGACTAACATGCGCGTCCAAAACTCACGCTGAGGCAGCTCTTAAAAATATTCAAAACCCATGCATGAAAAGGTTATGCTCATTTTTTAACTGCTTCCCTGTGACAAGTGAGCAAAAGTCATAATGTGCAGACACACACCAACACGAATACACATGGGTAACCCGAGATGCCAGGAATTAATTTGAACAAACAAACAAACATCACACAACATAGTGAGTGTGTGTGTGTGCGCGTGTGTATGTGTGTGTGCATGCATGCGTGCGTGCAAGTGTGTGTGTGTGTGTGTGTGTATGTGTGTATGTGTGTGTAAACCCTGGGGGTGTTTTAGTACAGCAGATATGGAACAGGGCATTAATTGAGCTTCAAACTAAAGGGAGTAGAGGGAGCTGTGGGGATAGACAGAGCAGAGAGAAAGCGTGCGTAAGTGAATGTGTGTGTGTGTGTGTGTGTGTGTGTGTGTGTGTGTGTGGGTGTGTGTGTGTGTGTGTGTGTGTGTGTGTGTGTGTGTGTGTGTGTGTGTGTGTGTGTGTGTGTGTTGGAGAGAGAGAGAGAGATGGAGAGAAAGACAGAGATAATGTTTGTAAGTGAAAGAGAAAGAGAGAGAAAAGCAAAGATGGACAGATGCAGAAAGAAAGAGAGAATCATGCTGAAGGGAATAACAGCGAGTGATGCTCATTAAAACTGATTATTAAAGCAGTAACACTGAAGAGCTGCATTCAGGCATAGCCACAGAATCCCCAACGTGTTTGTGTGTACATGTGTGTGTGCATCTGGTGTTACTATAAACAGATAGCCACTGAAGTGTTGCGTTGCTGGAGTGTGTGAGTGTTTTAAAGGCTACAGTTGATTTTCATAACTCTAACATGCAACCTGCTGTCAGACTGTATCAGTGCAGTCACACCCCCTCTTTTGTCTTTTTAGTGTGCGTGAGTCAGGGCGCGTGAAAGCCTTCTGCTGTGTTGTCCAACAAGTGTTGACAAAAAACATTTATTCAGGCCACTCAAAGCAAGCACCCCAACAGCATCAGCTTTGGAATTGTAATATGCATATGGGAAGTTTTGACAGAATCATGGTTTTACATTTAAAAAAGGGCTAGAACAGGGGATATGTGATCACACTTGCATTAGCCAGTGAGAAGAAGGGCAGGTGCATTTTTTATCTTTTGCAGACAAGAGTGAGTGGTCCATGCAAAAAATACAATGAGTCATTTTAATTCAATTTTAAAAACACTTAAAACTCTTAATTTTTTTTGTGCATAAGTACATGTGTACACTACATTCCAAATGCTTGAACAATGGCCAAATATGTATCCTCATTTTTGTTTTTTAGAATAGCCTGTTCAAAACTCTCATCCATCAATGACCTGTAAATAGAAACATGGGTTACAGTCTAAATGTGTCTGTATGGCAGGTACCCTTTTACTTTCAATAAAGCCTGAAATGATAAAAGCTGTTTTAAATGACTGAATCAATCTGCTGATTAATTACAGCCTGTTATCAAGTATAACACTAAAATTATTTGAAGATGACTTAATGGTGGAGTGATGGGCTCCAGAAAACCAGCTGGAAAATCTACTGGACCACATCCAAACATCATGATTCCTGTCTTTTTTCATTAAAGTGCAAAGGACTGAACATCATTCAGGCAGTCAAGGAGTGTTCTTATAAAATCACTAGAATTTGAAATTAAAGGCAAATACACCTGAACATCATCGGCACAACAGTGAAAACCATATTTCTTGACTCTCTTGGCGGCATTAAAGCAAGAAAAGAATCGACCTAAGGATGGAGCCTTGGGGGACCCCAGAGGTGAGAGGGACTGAGGTGATTAATATGAAATAGTTTCTATGGTAAGTCAATAATCCTGATCAGTCCTTAGATAGAAACATGATGAGGAACCAGCCTGCGATTTCCCAGGTTGTTGCTATGAGAAATGGACAAACATTGGTTGGCTATGGCCATGATCACAGCCCCAGTGTGGACATGTTCAGTCATCAATTCAATCACTGAGTGGTGGTAAGGAAAACTATCTTACAGTTAAGTTAACAAAAAGTATTTCCTATTTCAAGCTATGGCTAGTGCTTCTTGAACGAGTCCACTGCTATTAAGGGGAAGTATACTTGAGGAAAAACTTATTCGGGCCCCTCAATCTACATCAAGTCCACATCCACCCAGGACACTGAAATACAGCTCAGTCTCTTTAAGCCTATCAACAGTCTAACAGTAGCTCATTGAACTGAGGAGATAAATGTTTCTCTAAGGAATGAGTCTATATTCAGCGCCCAAAATTCATTACTTTGATCGAATAAAGCTGTTTTTTACTTGCGGTAATAAGAGACGGTAGCAGATTAAATGACACAGACCCCACATTGAAGTTCATCATGTATTTCAAAATTGCAGATTCTCTTTTCTCACAGCCTTCCTGCAGGCTGAGACAGAAAGTGATGGAGTAAACATTGTTAAACTTCACGTAGCAAGAATCAACAGGAGAACTAGCAAAGTTGTCACTATTTGGTAAAGTGGAGTTAGTGTGGTAGACTGTTGGGTTTCAGTCATGGCCTTTACATGCATTTACACGTAAATGCTTGGGAAGGGTGTCATGATGATGTAGGCAGAACGTGCCCTTGTCAGCAATCATGCTGAAGTCTGATTCATATAGGAGTAGTATACCCATGGGCCGCACTGGCTAGCGGGTGAAAGGTGCTGTTGGAGAGCAAACGTGCTAGAGTACTGCACAGTTCAAATGGCCAGTGTGATCGCACCTTCAGAAACCAGACTGCACAGTGGGACCACATGACACAAAACATGCTTTTACTATTTACATACCAAAGTCCATCAGATGCTCAAGCAATTTCCACAGATTGAACCCATAAGGGCAAAAAATTACTAGCACACAGCCATCAGTTCAATGACAAAATCAAGAATGCCAATTATGCCCGTTAACAAAACTATTCAAAACAGAATATTTAACTGTAGTGTAGTTGATCGTGAGTTCTCCTTTAATACGTGCACCGAGCACCTTGAATCCCTGTCACATGCAACATCAACACTGGGAAACAGCATCTTCTGCCCAAACTCCAGCAAAACTAATCGGGCAACAACAACAAACAATGCTGCATAAATTGTAACACCATAGTTACTTTATTTATTGACACTCACCCAGTTGTTGATTAAATAAATCTCCAACTCTCTGGGATTCTCCTACAAGACTGTGGCATCTGCTACAACATTTAGCATCATGGATAGCTGAGTTCACTAACAGCCTGCTAAAGTTGTGGATAACGGAGGCTAGCACTGACACATCACTAAAAGCTACGATCAAAGGGTGGCTTAAAGGAAAGGCCAAAGGCTTGCACTACTACTGGAGCTGGCCCATGGGAGCTGTGATACGTTTAAGTGGCTTTCAGATTTGATGGAAATTCCAGCTCGACCAAACTCAAAACAACCTGGAGACATTATTGTAATATACTGGAAAAAAATAATTCAGACAAACATTGAAATAATCAAGAAGAAAAAACAACTTTTAATTTTGACAGAGCCAGCAGAAAAGGCCCTGCTGGCTCTGGCGACCCACCACATCTCTATTGCTGATCCACACTTGTAAACATGCATAGCCTGAGATTTTCTATAGGTTGAACAAAACAGTTTTACACTGCATGAGAATCACTAAAAATAGCTGACCATCTTTGAGCTTGGAAACACACAATAGGTTAAATCACTGATGACACGAAGAGCTTACAGCAGCACAATTTCTTGACAGCGTGGGCAACCGTGTTAAATAGATTAATTTACAATAGAGTCAGGACTCAGGCAGCCATCTGAATGAACATTTAATATTTTTAAGTGTCTTCATGTCATCTCAGTTCAGTACATATGTGTCAAGTCCTTAACTTATCATTTGAGTGATATAGTTATTAATGTTACCTAACTTGATTAGACATTTAATAATTTAGGGTAAGCCACTTTGTTTCTTATCTTAAAGCTAAAAAAAAAAAAAAAAAAAAACACTTTCGGCTTTGGATGCAGCCCTCATATGTGTTTCTACATCTTTTCTGTGAATTTATGTTTTCCTGGAGGTGCAGGTTGTATTCCATGTTTGCCATGTTTGTACGGATTTATCCCCGTTGGCTGTTTCTGGTTGTGAGCAGCTGTGTGATGGGAATTCCCAGATTCACTGTGAATATTAGGCTGAATGTTTGTGGCTTGCTTGTGGGGAGGGGGGCTAAAGGTGTGGGGGCTGAATAAAAGACTGTCTTCACTGCCTGCTGGAGGCTGTTTTTTGTTGCAGACAAAGATGTGTGTGTAGGCTTTGTGAGTGTGTGTGAACAAAACGCTTCAGAAGTAAGCAATATATTCAATACACATCGCTGCCAGAGGCATAGCCCGAAGCTGTGAACCTGGATTACAGGTGTCTATTTTACTGTCATGATCTTACTGCTGTATGCCTGGGGAGAATAAAATATCATTTGCTGCTATGTCCAAAGAGTATTACTGAAATGGAAATAAGAAATTACTTTCTAAAATAATCTAATCATTATTTCACTGTAAGTTTAAATTCAAATGCAGAGAATTACTTATACTTAATGATTCATTTATCAGCAACCTTTCATTCACATCTGATCCTCTCCCTGTCTCTGCCCCTCTGATAATCAACTAATTATAGGGGTTAACTCATTTGCAATCTAAACCAAACAGATTTTACCTTTACCTCTACAAGCCAGTCATCCTACTGCTGATAAATAAATAACAAACTATGTTCTTCTGATGGCTTCTTGTCTGTATCATAGGTAGAGTGCGTCAATCCTCCTCCAACCTGATCACATTTATTTCACCTCACTGGTGTCTGGCCTCAGCTCATTCTGCATCTGTTCTTACAACACCACCAGTGACCACCATCAAGTACCTGCACTATTATGTGGTAATCACACCAAACAGACAGTGAGATCATTTGCTCGAGTGAATTAAATGTAAAATCAATGTACACACATATATATTGATAGATATTGATAGTATTGATTGTGCACTTGCGAAAAAGCACTGGAATTTGCCGATCTCGTGTTTACATGAAAATAAATGTTTGTGTTAATATGTCAGCACTCAAAGTACCCATCACTTTCCTCAAGCAGGACATTTTTTTTCCCTGTTTTGATCTCATAATTCAGGTTTAAGATATTTAAAATTAGCTTTGTCTATATATTTTCAGGTCCTGAGTGAGTGAGTGAGTGAGTGAGTGAGTGAGTGAGTGAGTGAGTGAAAGGTGCGAGAAGAGATACTTTAACTTAACTTTCGATCTCAGCACACATGCACTTCGAATCACTTTGAATCACTTTGAGTCCCTGGTCTTTCATGACGTCCATGTTTCTGAAACTATGAATTGTAGGTAGCAACAGAGGTGGGGTGAGTGTGGACGGTGGGAAAGTGTATTGTATTATCAGAGCCAGTCGGTCAGAGCAGAGCTCTGTGCAATTGCCAAAGTTTGTGTGCCACCTGCATTGCCACAAAACAATAACATGGAGGGAAATCACACTCTGACACACTTTGTTACAGGGATGGTAGAGAAACACTGTGTGTAAGCAGCAAGAATCATAGAATGGAGCTTAAGAAAACGAGAATCAATCCTTGATTTTATGTTCTACTGCTTGAAGTTTTCTGGTTTGCTGGAGATTAGTTGAAAAGAATAATGACAAAAAAATGTCTTGCAAAAGTAATTCATTCAGATAGATTGCTGTTTTTTTCCTTGAAAGTCTACGAAGGTAACTTGACCACACGTCATGTGGACAGTGTCGTTTGACCGTTAGTGCCTTGCCAATCAGCCGCTTTTGATCCTCTTTGAGCTCTTGTACTTTTTACAACAAACTCAGCTCCTTTCAACCTCTTTCACAGCTACAGCACAGGCAGATGTTTTCAAGATGTTTCTTTGGTGTGTAATACTACCTTACTTAGCTCTAAAGCACTGAAGTTAGCAGCTCGCTGGTGAGCAGATGGTGCATTTAGAATAGAGGAACTTCACATCCCCAGGAGAGGGAGGGCAAGAACAGTGAGGAGAGGAGTGTAGATACTGAGCTTACATGATCAGCTGCCATCATGTTCACAAAAAAAAATGCTGCATTGAGTTCAATAACTTTCATGTAATAATACAATCTACAATATAAGCATTACCTGTTTATTTTTTCTTAAAGCTGGGTCACCTACAGTTGCTCAGATGTGTAGGTACTGTCTGCACTTCATGAATCTCTACTCACATCTTAAGAGCCAAATATATCTAGACCATATCATTATTCATCACCAGATCATAGTAATCATCTTCCCTCCTGTGTACATAGCACCCCGCCCACCCCTCCTCCATCCTTCACCCCTCATCATCTATTCACTCTCTCCTCTTACCTTCTCTCTGTTCCAATTGACCCTTTGTTCATGTTTGAATCCCCGATGATGGTTGTTAACTTAGACAAGCCATTACAGCACACGAGGAATTGATAGGGAGCTTATGGTATTTGCCGTCATGATATTGGCTCAGAGAGAGACAGAAAAAGAGAAGAGTGGGGGAGTGGCTGATGTGGAGAAGTGTTAAGGATTAAATCCAGTAAAAGAATCGTTACTCCTCCAGAGTGAGGTGCATTCCTCAGATTTCTCCAGGTTGGTAAAGAAAATGTTTAAGGTTTGGTTTTAATGTTGCAGTTCTGTGTGCAACAACTGAACCATCAAGGACTTATTGTTAACTCAGTGCTTTGGCTGTACAGAGCCTACAGACAAACAGTCACATTTTACATGAAAAGTGAAAATGGTAAATATTTAAACAAAGTATCTCAACAAAGTCCTTGGTGGCTTGATAGCTTGACATTAACCCAAGCTTTATGAGCACACACTGCAGACTGAGTACAGCCTATTTACACAAAACCGTTTCACTTATCTGACAAATATTCATTTCATGATTACACATACTTGCATGCTGTTTCACACCTTTGCTTTATATGAACAAAGTCATGTTGACCTTGAAAAATTTGCACCAAAGAAACAGAAAACATAAAATGATACTTTAGAATAAAGCCCTTGCACGTACCTTAAATATATTTTGATCTACATGACTGATACTGAGAACAACCAACACACACCTCCATTCACTTGAGAGATGGAGAATGTGTATATCACGCTGCAACCATTACACAAGACTTAACACCACCTCTTCATTATTTCACCTTCTGGAGAGAAGATAGCAATCTATTAAGATCTGCACCTCCTGATTCTTATTATTCTTTTATTCCAATGCCATCAAGAGCTTAACTTAGCTGCAAAGCTTTGTGTAATACCTGACATTGAAATGTTGAAGTCAGTGTAGCTAAGGAATGGCTTTAAACTTTGTCCAGCATCACGAATACTACATATACTTTTATGACATCAAAATCCTATTTAAACTGGTTCAAAACACAACTTGGGTCTGAATCACTAATTTCACTATCAGCACACATGGTAGAGGAAGTAATTTTTTTTCTTTCTTACTCAGCAATTTGGAAAATATAATAATCTCTTGTTGTCCAATCAGGGGAGCAGCTCACGTGATTCACAGGGCTGACGTCCTGTATCTGATCGTAACGATGCTCAATGTCCATCTATTGAGACTGCATTTCAAATGTTAAACCAACAATATGCTTCATTGCTCTGTTCAGAAACAGACGGGTGACGTTTCAAGGGCTATGGCCATAACTCATGTCTGCGGTTTCAGTTCAGTCTTTACCCTCCAACAGATAACACACTGTATTTTGATGAGGAAATATATCCCGTGGGCCATGATTTGGGGCAATAAACATTTTTTAAAAAATGACAAAAAAAAGTAACTTGAAAGTGCAATCTTAAGACAAATCAGTACAGTCTACATGGTTTATATCATTTTGAAAGACAACTTTTTTTTTTTTTTAAATGACCCAATTTCCTGTCCCTCACAATCCAGTGTTTGTAAATTGATGCATTGCTGCTCCAGCATCCAGCAAAAACAGAAGTCTTCTCTTTCTGATCTACCAGGCTTGGGCCTGCTGGATCAGACAGGCAGCTGGTTCACAGCTTCATGGACTCAGTGTGAGTTTACCCATTGATTCGAAATGAAACCCATCTGATCAATGCCGTGATGAAGTAGAGACAGCTCTGATGTGATTTGACCACAAGATAGTTGGCCTTCAGTTCAGGAATTCTTGATGGTGAAAGATGCAGAAGTTTTTCCAATCTCTTTTTTAGCCCACAGATTCTCATTCTGTCTCTAACATCTGATCATAAAAGTAACTTCTTGAATTTGCGGTAAAGGGCATGATATTGATGATGTCAGAATCACTTACTTTTAGAGTGAGTATTTGTCTCTTTTGAAGCAAAGAGGCTGGGGGAGTTGATTGGTGCACTGCAGGCAGAAAAACAAGAGGTGGGACTCAATAAAAGAAATTTATCAAAATAATAAAAGGTTCTTTAATAATTAATCACATGTAACCACGTACCAATATTCAACACTAGTAGAATCTTTTCAATAAAAGTGGATTATGTTAGATCACCGAATCCATGATAGACATATACATAAGTTTAAACATTGTTTCACCAAGGATTTAACAGCACCCAGATAGGCTTCTGTTTACAATATAAAGGAAAAAAACAACTGGGTGTTTTTTCTGAGGCTTGTCTTTTCACAAATTAAGAACACAACTTTTCTTAATGTCTTAAAGTTCCTCCTTTCATTCAATATTTTCCACTAAGCATTTATAAAGTATTGAAAAGTTTACATTCAGAGCCAAGCCTTTTTTTATTAGGTTTGTTCAAAGAGATCGCAGCCATGAAGTTGGTGTCCCTTTTTCTCTATTGCAAAGGTATTTTAGATCTAATCAGTAATGCCAGATGACCATGAACAAAACATAGAAGGAACCAAACGAACAAAGCATCAAAAGACGACTCTTGTTGCATACAAAAAGACAGCAGAAAGAAATGGGGGACTTTGGTGGTGTAATAAAAAATTGCACACTGTAAGCCTGAAAAACATGCAGGCAGCAACAAAGGCCCAATGAGCAAAACATGATGGTGAAAGGGTTAGAAAATAAGAATGACATGCACACAGCCCTCGTCCATACACCCTCTCACCTCCCCCACTCTGACTGCATCCTCTCTCATCTATCCATCCCCTCTCCTCCTTTTCTCTTTCCCTCTTCCATCTCCATCTCTCTGCTCAAAAGGTTAGTAAATGTCAGATGGGAGTTGTCATCATCTTCAATGGCATCATCTTTCTTCATAGAAATACTGTCTGCCTCTGTGTGTGTGTGTGTGTGTGTGTGTGTGTGTGTGTGTGCGCACGCATGTCTGCCTGTGTCTGCCTCTGTGTGTGTGTGTGTGAGTGTGTGTGCAGAGGAGTTGAAGGGAATACAATTGAACAGAATGAAATGGAACAGGGTATTGAAAATGGGAAATCACAGCTTTCAACAAAGGGCAAACACACACACAAACGCATACACATAAACACGCGCACGCTACAAAAGACATCAAAATGGAGATATACAGTAGACTTCATACAACTCGGCTACTTCTTTCCTTTCCTTTTATATCTCTGTGTTCGTCATAAAGAAATCACAAGACTTCAGTGAACAACTTAGCATCAGAGTAGCTGCCTGTGACTTATCCAATTCCAGCACACACAATTTAGTTTTTATCTCCCTCCTTCTCTCTGCTACACCTTCATCACAGCCTGTATTTGCCTCTCTATATATTTCATGACTAATGGAAGGAGCGGGCCTTTGTGGTGATGACAAATCCCCACTCTCAGACACTTTTACAGCCCCTAAAGAGCCCTTTGACAAACGACTGGGCTGTAAACCTAATATTCTAATGCTGTGTGTTATTGTAATGGCGTGTATGTGCATGAGTGAATATTTAGGAGATGTTAAGTATTGCTTATCTCCGCCCAATTACAAAAGCGCTTTAGCATCAGAAACAAATCATACCACGGAGGCACACATACAAGAGCACTCTCCCAGTGGTTTATATACTGAAGAGGTGTCAACCTTAATTCATGTTGGATAAAGCCGTATGTAAAACTAGCACATTGCGTATCTCTGGATATACAATGCCTGTGCCTCATGGAAAAGTTGGCTATCTTGTCCTTAAAACTAAAAACTGTGGCGGTAATGCTAAATCTAGACAATATGCCCTTACTTACCTTACTGAAAGACCAGTTTCTTTGCTCATCTATCAACTGATCTGTGCGCTCATGACAGGCCCTCACCTCCTTTGGTGTGGAGGATGGAGCATCCATGAGCTTCATGTGTTTAGGATCATGTAATGTGTTGTGGTATTACAACGCCTGGTGCATCATCATAAAGGTACCTGTTGTTTAAGCCTGCAGTTCAATTGGTTGGTAAATATGTTCATAGATCCAGCCATCAGACCACAAAATCACACAACCTGCAAATTTTTAACCCTCTGATGCATGAATTATGAAAGCCAGTGTCAGGGTTTTCCCCTTGAGTGTTTTTATTTTTCTTAAAGCATGAAAAAAAGTTTTCCTTTTTTTTTTCCAAATATTTGTAACTGAACATTCAAATTAAAACAGTGTGAGCTTAATGTAAATGTGATTTTTTTTTGTTTGGCTTCTTTTCTTTCTTTTTTTTGGTAATTTCATGAATAATCTTTTTTAATGCTTTGCGAAACATTTTAACTCTTTCATCCATTTTAACACTGAATAATTTATAGTTATTACGCTATTTTACTCTCAAATGTTTGTCTATAAATATTTTTAAATAATACATATATTTGGAAAAAGAATTGAAAAAACTTTTTTCAGGCCCTAAGAAGAATAAAAATATCCTGACACAGGCTAACATGAATTTCCAGCACATGAAGCATTGAATTTAGGAGTAAATAAGTTTTAAATAGGTGTCCACTGTAGTGACCACGATACACCACAGGGTTAATTTATGTTTGGGTCTTACAGGGTTATTATCAAGGGGGGATCCTGACTTTGGACATCCAGTCATAATCCTACAGTTGTTAGCCTTGCACCTTCTTCATGTCCTATCAGCATTATTTGTGATTGATCTTACCAGGAGTACCTGAGCTTTCTTTTTTGTATGTTCCTTTAGATCATTGCTGTAGATGGCTCACTGCTGTGGATCTGCAAGACTCCAGCTGCCTCAGCGATGAACCTCTATCAATTTTGCACTGCTTGTTTGTAATTCTACGAGCGTTCAAATAAGCCTGCTTTATTAGAAGATGTACCTCTGTTTATTTTTCATTTGAACGTAGGGTCTGCAGAATTTTCCTTCAAAATAATGTGACAAATTTTACAGGAATAATCCTGCTTAATTGTCATCTATGGGCCTATAAATGTGCCACTGTACGCGCTGCTTCACCCCCCCATACACACTTGAATGTTGATGTTTTGGTTGACTTGGGTCACGGGGTGGAGAGGAGGGGTGGTGCACGAGTGACTTTGCGTGTTGATGACAGCAAATAGGAGAAGCTACCCAAAGTGGCTAGAATAGGGGCCATAACATGCAGAGAAAGAATGATACATTTTTATAGGATACCTCATACCACTACTTACCAGCTGAGAGTCAAGCGTGCAGCTTTTGAGTCTCTCCCATGAGGAAATGCGATGCTGGTGGGTTGGTGATTGCGTTCACATAGCTAAGGCTATGAATTACAGGCGGACGCAGTCGGCATGCACTGCTGCAGGCACTGAGCCAGGGAGGAGAAGCTCAATTTGGATGGTGTGTTTACAAAAAGTAACAAAAGTGCCTGCAGACCCCACCTTTAAGCACAAGAAAACTTTTCTTAAAGTATTGTTTTGTTAACTTAAATCTTCTGGATAAGAAAATATTTATTGTTTTGAGGAGTTAATGGCTTAGTGATGAATTGAGCACTTGCAATAAACTTCTCACATCACAGTCTCTTTCTCTCCAGATCTAATCATATTACCACTCATCATCTGGAGGAATTCTTAAGGAGCAAGCTGATATATCTTTTATGCAACTACATCCTTTCTTTCTATTTGAAAGTGCACTTTATGGTAAGTTTAGTTCCAGCCTGCTCTAGTTTATCACATAATCATTTACCCATTTTTTACTTTAGATATTTGGGATTAAAAAACACATACTTTTGCTTTTCAGTGTATCATCATGCTTCACAATATTCAAATTCATTAAAAAGAGGTTAATTTGATTAACCCCCATTTATTCTGTTAGAAAGTTAAGGAAGCATTCAGGCAAACACTCTCTCCTCATCCTCAGCTGCAGAGCATCACTATAGCTGCTGTCTGGTGTTATGTGGCTCTCCACCTAATCAATCTCAGTTCAATAACCACTTGTTCAATATTAGCTGTGTTTTCACCTTCACCAGCACCTGGGGGAAATATCAGGTTTTACAGCTGCTACATGCTACACTTAATGCACCAGCTAAATGCTAAGTTTGTCTCTTTAGCATTTAGCTGCTGCGTAGGTAGTGCACTTGTCAGGTTGTGTAGTTTGTCTGAAATTCTTGCTGAAAACAGCAGTGGCTGGAAACAAGTTTATAAGAGTGTTGGGAGCAAACTAAATCCATAAAACTGTCAGTAGTAAAAGCAAAACAATGAACTGAAAAGACTTTCAATCCCAGTAGAGCTGAGGGGAGTACTTGGGTTTGATGATGATGATCTGATAATCATGAGTAATCTGTCAGATATACAACTTTACATGCCCTGTCATTGAAGCTGTTGTTTATTCAAACAAACTTTGGTGCAGCTTCAAATTTCCTGGACAACAACTTCATAAATACCTGGTGACTCCCTTGAACTAGGCACAGAACTAATCCACCTTTACCCCCCCAGTAAGATGCTTCATTTAGTCACTTAGTCTGTTTGTGTTTTAATACAGAGTTTTATCATCTTTATAAGTAGATGATGCACCATCGACCCAAAAGTTTGACACAACCTACCACAAGTAAATTAGATTGTGAAAAGTGTGATCTAAGAGAACACTAAATATTTGAATGCTTTTTCAGGCAAATCTCTAAAAATTTCATTTAAAGGTTTGAAAATCAATAGGACTGTGGCTCAGTGGTTGGGGGTTCAATCCTAGCTCTAACAGTCACGTGCAGAAGTGTCCTTGGGCAAGACACTGAACCTCAAGTTGTCCAAGCTTTTGGTAGCAGCCCCCAGAAAAGCTGTGTTGATAGTTGCATGTAACTAATAGAGTGATGGGGTAGGGGGGGCTAAAAGCATCATAAATGTTAAAGTCTGTTTCTTATATCTCTTAGTGATAAAAACAGATAATAACAGCTATGTTTCCTGTCAAAAGTATCCAAATAATTCACAGATAGAAATGCTTAAAATTAGCAAAAAATCCCAAGACCATCACAATACCGTCAATAGCAATACATTTATTGCTGAAGAAAAATTTGTTTCATTTAGATCCAGTTTAGAACTGTCTTAACCTCCTCATATATGTAATAAAGAAAATAAAAATCGCACCAAAGATGACAAAAAAAAAAAAAAAAAAACAAAAAAAAAAACACTTGTACAAATTGAATACTGTGGCAAAAAAAGGGGGGGGTCTCTTAATATTTTCCTGTATATCTTTGAGCTCGACTATTTGTCCATCGGCAGTGACTGAACATTCAGCATGAAAGAATCTTGTCATGTGAAGACTTAAAAAAAATCAAAAGTTGACTCTGCTTGTATATTGACAAGGCCTCAGGACCAGCATGCTCAACCCACTGCATATACAGTCCTACAGTGTATATGTCTCAACACCTTTTCTTCCCTTACGTGTTCATAATCCTCTAATGGCTACATGCTGTTATTTCCCCAGAGAGCCAGTAAGCCGCTCACCGCAGCGGGAATGCATTAAATTCAAGAGTTGTTGACGTACGCTCAACAGAAAGCAATAACCTGTGCAGGGTCATTTTTTCCTCCATTTCCTTTCATTTTCTGGGGTCGAGCTGAATTGCCTTTCAGTGTTAGCGTGATTATGCTCCGTTTAACATGGGAATTATGAGAATTACACAGGCAAGTGAAGAGCGGCATGCTTGGACAAGATTAAAAACAGCTGCACTGGAAGCAAGCGAGACAAAGGACAAAAGGGAGGAAGAGAAAAACGGCGGGGGAAGATAGACATGAAGCTTTACAGGTATAATATCTT